>JAGFNQ010004268.1:516176-830945 GCA_024364735.1 Boesenbergia rotunda | reverse complement strand
TCATGTCGGTTTTCTTCTTGAAAACTCACTTGCACCCTATGGGCTTAATCCCTTCAGGCGGGTTAACCAAGTCCCATACTTGATTTTCGTACATGGAATCCATTTTCGACTTCATGGCTTCAAGTCACTTATCCCTTTCTGAATTTATCAGAACATCTTCATAACTGATAGGTTCGTCATTGTTAACGAGTAACACATCGTTCGATTCACTTATGAGAAATCCGTATCTCTCTGGAATATTGCGTGTCCTATCAGACCTACGAAGAAGTGGTGTTGTTTTAGGTTCAACTGATAGCTCATCATTATGAGTTATTGGTTGTGGGTCTAGACTAGGTGTCTCTGTAATGTCTATTGGAGTTTCTTGAACTTCTTCAAGTTCAATGCTACTCCCACTGTTTTCTTGTAAAAGAAATTCTTTTTCCAGAAATACAGCATGCCTTGAAACAAACACCTTTTGTTCCAAGGGATGATAGAATTGGTAACCCTTCGTTTCCTTAGGGTATCCAATAAATAGACATTTATCAGACTTAGCATCCAATTTGTCTGATACAGTCCGCTTTACATAAGCAGGACAACCCCATATTTTAAGGTGAGTTAAATGAGGTTTCTTACTATTCCACGTCTCATATGGAGTAGTAGAGACTACCTTGGTCGGGACTCTGTTTAGTAAGTAAACAGCTGTCTTAAGCGCATAGCCCCAAAAGGATTTTGGAAGAGTTGCATGATTCATCATAGATCTAACCATGTCCATCAAGGTTCGGTTACGCCTCTCAGATACACCATTATGCTGTGGTGTATATGGCGGAGTCCATTGAGACAATATCCCATTGTCCCTAAGATAATCTTGAAACTCTTGACTCAAGTATTCACCACCCCGATCGGATCGAAGTATCTTAATACTTTTGTCAAGCTGTTTCTCTACTTCACTTCTGAACTCTTTGAATTTCTCAAAAGCTTCAGATTTGTGTTTCATTAAGAACACATACCCGAATCGTGAGTGATCATCGATAAAGGTAATGAAGTAGCTATAACCTCCTTGTGCAAGAGTTGACATTGGTCCACATACATCAGTATGTATTAGACCAAGCAATTCTCCCACTGGTTTACCTTTTCCGGAAAAGGGTAATTTGGTCATCTTGCCTTTTAAGCATGATTCGCATGTATCAAATGAACCGGGTTCAAATGATTCCAGAATTCCACATCGGTGTAATTTGGTCATGCGTTTCTTACTTACATGGCCAAGACGATAATGCCACGTATAGGAGTCTATTTGATTATCTATTCGAGCACGTTTGTTGCTAACTTCGATATTGAAAACGTCACCGGATAAATCTAACGTGTAGATACCATTGTATAAAGTTCCAGTCCCATAAAGAACACCATTTAAAGTTATGTAACAGCAATTGTTACTAAAAGTTAAATGATAACCCTTTTCATTCAAGCATGAAATAGATACAATGTTCTTTATTAACGAAGGAACAAAATAACAATTATCCAATTCTAAGACAAGTCCAGTAGGGAGCTTTAGCAAATATGTTCCGATGGCAACAGCAGCAATCTTTGCTCCATTTCCAACTCGCAAATTCGCTTCTCCCTTGACGAGTCTTCTTCTATTCCTTAGCCCCTGTATGTCATTACATATATGTGAGCTACACCCAGTATCAAGTACCCAGGTGGACGAGGAAATAGAGTGACATTCAATAACGAAGATACCTGAAGAGGATGGGGCATCGGATGCCTTCTTCTTCAAGGACTCAAGATAAACCTTGCAGTTTCTTCGCAGTGACCCTCCTTGCCGCAGTGATGGCAAGTGCCTTTTGGTGCTTTTCAGTCTTTTTGGCCTTTTTCTTCTTTCCCTTATTCTGTTCTTTGGGCTTCCTCTTAGAGCCTTTCTTTGAGGAACCAACTAACAGTACCGTCTTCTGATCCTGCTTTACAGAAGGCTCTACAGTCTTCAGCAGGTTGAGCAACTCAGGAATGGTAGTCTCAGCTTGTTCATCCGATAGTTCATCACAAATTGTGAGTAACTCTTGGGCAAACAATGCAGAATTAAGTCAACACTTAGTTCGTGATCCATTGCAAATCCGAGTGTGCCTAGTCGCTCAATGTACCCCAACATCTTCAACACAAACTGTGAGACAGAAGTGCCTTCCTGCATCTTAGAGGTGAAGAGGAGTCTGGAGACCTCGAACCTTTCGGATCTTGCCTGCTCGTCAAACAGCTCATGAAGATGGAAGATGATGGTATGAGCATCCATATGCTCATGCTGCTTTTGCAGCTCAGGTACCATAGCGGCCAGCATGATGCAACTCGCAAGTTCAGAATCGGCCACATGTTTCTGATAGGCCACTAACTGGTCTGGAGTTGCACCTTCTGGAGGATGGTTGGGAAGTTGTTCTTCAAGGACATAAGCAAGCTTTTCTGCCTTGAGGACTATCCTCAGGTTTCGAAGCCAGTCCATGAAGTTTGGCCCAGTCAGCTTATTGGTGTCCAAAATGGAACGCAAATTCAGAGAAGACATGATCAAGTGATTATCCTAGAAATACAAATTGAGCTTATGTGAGAAGAATGATAAAGAATGCATCAATATACATTAATTAAATCCTATTTATTTTTCGAATTGAATAACCCTTTTTATCAATTCGGGAGATCGTAGGAACATCTCCAAATAGGTTGATATCCAACCATAGATAAGAACAACCATGGCTAGAGTCCATCAAGTTATTCTTAGCTATGAAGGTAGGTAATTATACCGATTACATATTATACATATGTAACTATCACATTATGCTATCAACTAATTGAATGTTTGCATAAATCATTGGGTTGTTAACTCATTAACAAGTATGCAACAATATACATAGCACCCAACTGCACCTCTCTTTACATCGACCTTGGCTGTGGCACAACAAATCGATGCTCCAAGCTTAAGGCTGACCCATTAATCAAGAAATAGTTTTAATATGGTTGGAGCTCATTCAACCGTTTAGTCAGGCTTGGATGTGTCCAACAACCAAAACTAAGGATTGACCTCTGACTCCAACTATATTAATCATAAACTAATTCCATGGTTTGAACATGTTGAGGTTCAAGCCGGGCATGGATGTGTCCATCAACCCAAACGAGAAACAAAACTCCGGTTCTAACCATATTAATGGAAGGTGTTGGCCTTAATATTTTGTAAGGGGTTTTGGGTCTCATCCTTTTCCTTTTAAGCACATTCATGACATATAATTATGTCATGTTCTAACGATTTCCTTAATAAAGTATGTATGTGACTTAATTTATCAAGTCTCATTAATTAAATTAGGAACCGGATTTCCTAATTCTAATTTCATACTTTATTCAAGAAATTGTTTTGGGAAACAATTTCCTAAATTGTCATAATCAATTTCGGAAATAATATGTTTAAGACTTTGATTTCTGTAAATCAAATCTTATTAAATTAAGAGACAAATTCCCTTAATTCAACCACATATTATTTACATGAAAATCTTATTTAAGGAAATAAACTCTATAGGAAATAATTTTCCTAATTAATTTTGGAGACAACAATATGTAAGAGCATTACCTCATAAATCAAATAAGGAAATTATCGTTGGAGAATCACCTCAAAAATTTCCAAGACTTGATCACATATTTTATTTATGGATAATTAATTACAACAAATTATTTACTTTGGGTGGCTCCCCGAGGCACTCCCCAAAGAAAAGAAATTTGTTGTAAATCTAATTTGGCCTGCTCCCCGAGGCATAACCAAATTAAACTTGACAATTAAAGAACTTGTTAATAATATAATTTGGATGGCTCCCCGAGGCCTACCCAAATTAATTTTAATAATTCATATTCAAAATAGGAAATTAAATTATAACAACTAACTTTAATTTGGGTGGCTCCCCGAGGCACTCCCCAAAGTAAAGAATTTTATTAATAATTTAAAAACCAATTTGAATTTAATTGTCAATTAATGTTTCCATAAAATGTCTAGACTTTCATGAAAAGAAAGTGCCCAAAATTACGAGCTTTCCATAAATGGAAAGTTTCCAAAATTAAAAGGTTTTCAGAATTATTGTAAGTTTCTGGTACAAAGAAAACTTACGTATTTCCAAAATTGGAAAATTTCCAAAATTAGGAAATTTCCAAAATTGGAAAGTTTCAAAAATGGAAAGTTTTCACAATTATCATAAAATTTCAGAAACAGAGATATTTCAAAAGTTTGCGAAATTTCATGAGGATTTCCAAACTTTGAAATTCCTAAATCTAAAATTTACCATAATTGGAAAGTTTCCATAATTGAAAATTTTTTCAAAATTGAGATCATGACAAAGTTTTCCGCAAAACAATTATATGATTATGTCGAACACTAACCGGCTCTGATACCACTGTTGGGACCGGGTGCATGCCGACGCGGACACGTATTGTATTTGTTACATAATTACATGCAGCGGAAACAAAAGCATGAATAATTTCCTAAATTATTCTAACACATATCCTAAGCATGCAATGTGTTCACATAATCGTAATATAAAATTTTTGCAGAAAAGGAAATTACTCTACGAATTACCTTGCGTAACTTGGAAGAAGGGACGAGATCCAATCGTTAGCGTCCCTTGAAAGCTCCGCCTCTATTCGTATCCACGCCGAGTATCGTCGGGATGACTTCGCTAAGCCACGAGTTTCGTGTTCACGAGAACTACTAGATTCTCCGTGAACACGACGAAAACCGAGAGAGTAATCAAATCGAAAGACTCACCACCAAGGTTGGCCGAAGAGGAAGATCGTCGCAAGGAAGAACTTCGTCGCCTTGATGCTTCTCCTTGTGCTCACGGCAAGAAGAAAGAGGGGAGGCCTATGGCCGGCCAAGAGAGAGGGAGAGAAGAAGAGGAGAGAGCCCAAGCAATTCTTGGATGGATCATCTTCCATGGCACCCCTTGGGTCCTTTATATAGGGAGAGGTTTCTTAATTCCCAAGCAAACCTCTCCTTGATTATGGAATAATTTCTCAATCAATCCATAATCAAGGCTCTCATGATCAAGCTTCTTCTTCTTGATTATGGAATAATTTCTCAATCAATCCATAATCAAGGCTCTCTTTCTTTTGGCATGATTATATAAAATTTATAAAACAAACCAACCATTGGTTCATTATATAAAATTTTATAAAACAAACCAACCATTGGTTCATTATATAAATTTTATTAAACAAACCAACTCATGGTTCATTATATAAAAATTTATATAAAATTTATATAACCTTTTATAAAATAAACCAACCTTTGGTCTATTTTATAAAACAAACCAAAATAGCCTTATCCTCTTATGGTGGTGGCCGGCCATGATAAGAAGAGAGGAGACCCCCTTCCTTGGCCGGCCCATCTAACCCCAATTGGATCAAATCCCTTAATGAATTAAACTTATTTAATTCACCCATTAAGTCTTTAAAAGACTTAGCCATTCTATGCTTCCGATGCGTCTGAAATAAATTCAGTTTTGACTATTGTTTGGACTTACCAAAAATAGTCTATCTCGATTGGAGAATCCAATTCTCAACTCGTTTTAAATCCTTCAAATTACTTGTTATGCGTGTGACCAAATAGGCTTTCAATTTATGTTGGCCGTTCATAATTAACTAATTAATTATAGAACGATCATGAGTGACACCTAGTAGTACATCATGATCCCCAATTAATTGAAAGATCAACGGTTGACCTCAGAAATGATTCTGAAACCCTTCAGTAGCTATAATGAATCGTGCCCCATTCCCTTCACCATCTTATACCCACTTGCTTCAGGACATGGTCTATATGTGTCAGTCCCCACTAGGCTGACTACGTCACACCTAGCCCAAGTAACGTTTCCTCGTCCTATGGATTCTAATTACTCTCATGTATTTAAGAGATTTATTCTCTGAACATGTCATGCTCTGGCCAGAGGCTTCGAGTAACAATCCGACGATAGGCCTCGGGTATACATCTCCTCTCAAGGAGTGGTGAATCCTTTGTAGGCTGTTCAAACATCTTCGGGCACTTCGGCTTATACTCAATCATCCTGGGTCCACACCTCCTTGGAGATGCTTGCTTAAGATGTCAAAGTATAAGTCTCCATGACCAAGATGACTTGAACACCGCAAGTCAAAGGAACATCGCACTTAAGCTGCAGTAAGAACTTCACTTGCATATCTATATGTAGACTACCATATGAAGTTTTACAGTCAGTCACTCTAATGAACTAGTTCCTTTAACTAGCATTCATGTTTATCTCTGGACATCTTAATGTCACCAGCCAGTGAGAATCAGCTGATTAGAGAATAACCCATGTTAGTCTCAACAGAATTGATAGTGTCTGTATTTATCAATTCATCGACTAGGGACAATTTCAATACTTCACAATTGCACATGTAGAGATAATCACTAGTTGTGAATTCATCACAAATTCTCTCATGCTGTGAATTGTATTGCGGACATTCAGTAAATGAGTTTAAGATCTCAATCAAATACACAAAACATGTATACTCAAATAGTGAATATTCATTTATTAAAATAAATGATTACAATCATAAGACGATTGCCTTAGGACACTTCTCTCATATCACTAACACATCTTTCGTCAGAACTCACAGGCCTTAGTGACTCAAAGGGTTTCTTCTTCTGAGCCGAAAGGCAGGAAGAAGATGTAATGAGGAGGGTTCAAGAAGGCAGGAGCATCGCAAGGACCCCGGACAGGTGTGAAGAAGTCGAAAGGCAAGTACTTCACGTGCAAGCAAACTGGGCACTGGAAGGCGGACTGCCCCCGTTGTCAAAGCAAAGGTATTTTTTCAGCCTTAGTCGTTGAAACATGTTTAGCAGTGCTATCTACCAGTACCTGATGTGTAGATACAGGAGCCACTGACCATGTCTGCAATGCTCTGCAGGGGTTCCAGGAAACCCAACGACTAGCGGATGAAGAAATTGTGGTCTATATGGGCGATGCTACAAAAGTGGCTGCAATTGCAGTGGGAGTCTTCTATTTATCTTTTGAGAGAAATAAAGTATTAGTTCTGAGAGATTGTCTTTTTGTACCCTTGTTTAGAAAGAATCTGATTTCGATTTCTAAGTTAATAAAGGATGGATATAGGATGGATATTCTGTTGCTTTTAGTAATAAGGTTGTTATTAAAAGAAACAGAGAGATTATTTGTTCGGGTACAATGGTTGGCAATCTGTATACTCTAAAACCAATAACTCCCACGATGCACACTGAAGTAAATAGCTCATCATCTAACTTGAATAAGATAAAGGAGCCTTCTAAGATGATTTAGACATATCTTTGGCACCTTAGGCTTGGTCATATTAACCTTAGTATGATTCAGAATTGATAGCCGATGGGCCCCTGGATTCTTTGGTGGTGGAGGATTTCCCGACCTGTGAGTCTTGCTTAGAAGGTAAGATGACCAAGAGGTCTTTCAAGGCTAAGGGTTATAGGGCTAAAGATGTGTTAGAATTGATTCATTCAGATTTGTGTGGTCCTATGTCAATCCAGGCTAGAGGTGACTTTGAATATTTCGTCACCTTCATTGATGATTATTCAAGGTATGGGTACATTTACCTGATGCCCCACAAGTCTGAATGCTTTGATAAGTTCAAAGAATTCAAGGCTGAAGTGGAGAAACATCGAGGTAAATGTATCAAGACACTGCGATCAGATCGTGGTGGCGAGTACCTCTTTGGAGAGTTTAGGAGATACCTATCAGAAGCAGGGGTTCAGTCCCAGCTAACTGCACCTGGTACACTCTAACAGAACGAAGTTGCAGAAAGAAGGAATAGGACTCTTATGGGAATGGTTAGGTCAATGATGAGCTATTCAGACTTATCTGATTCGTTCTGCGGATACGCTTGGAAATGGCAGAGTACATACTAAACTTGGTTCCATCTAAGTCAGTCCCTCATACTCCTATAGAACTGTGGACTGGGTGCAAGCCCGGTCTAGGACATGTTCAGATTTGGGGTAGTCCAGCACATGTGCTGAAGGGAGATACTGATAAGTTGGAATCTCATACGGAGGTACGTCTGTTCGTAGGCTATCCTAGAGGAACGAAGGATGGTCTGTTTTATAGTCCTAAGGATCAGAAGGTAATTGTCAGCACAAATACCAGATTCTTGGAAGAGGACTATGTGATGATGAACCATAAGCCAAAGAGTAAACTAGTATTTGAAGAGTTAAGAGGGGAGGTTCTGACCTTAGGACCAATGTACAAGAGGACACACCACAAGTCACTGCACTGCGTGTCACTGAGGAAACACAGGTAGCACCTCTTCGCAATGGTAGGGTTGTGAGACAGCCTGAAAGGTTCATGTTTTGGGAGAGTCTTCGGACTTAGTCTCTGGTAAACATGAACCGGATCCATGGACCTATGACGAGGCCCTCCAAGACAAGGATGTGTAGGTATGGCATGACGGTTTCCAAGACAACCACGTGGTCGTATCTGAGAGACCTCTCTACGGCTATGGATTAATATTTTAATCTGAATAGAGATCCGTCCCTCTAACGACCGACTCATCGTCGTGTTAATTAATCCAAGTTACAACTTAGCCGAAACCGATGTTAAGGCCTTGTAACTTTCCGGATTAATTAACCGCGAAAAAGACGAAGGTTTGGATCGCCGATTTTTGTGTTTATCTTCGGGATCCAGTTAATTAATTATTATCTATGATTTCAAATCAAAATAATAAACTAACGTACATGAAATGACGAGACAAAGCAAGATGACACAATTAAAGCATATCAAAACAAAACTGGAGCTCGGGAGAAATATACCTCGCCGTTTACCTCGCACTCTTCTATCTTATGACCCACCCTACTTGGACGCCGTGTGGGCGACGATTTACCAAGTCGCGGAGTCACCAAGGCACCAGATCAATCCTCCTTTCTCCTCCTTGCTTTGCGCCGAACGCCAAACCCTAGAGCTAGGGTTTGGCTTGCCGCCGGTACCCTTCCAGAAGGAGGTGATGAAGCTAAGAGGACAAGATCCTCTCCTTCACCACAGCCCACGCCAACCACCTAGTTCACTTCCTCTCTCACGGGTGAAGATCCGCAAGGAAGATGGGCTCTCCCTAAACCTCTCCTTTTCCAGTGACAAACACCAAAAGGAGAAGCTCTCTTGCCGGTGCACCACTCTCCTCTCTACTCTTCTTTCGCGCACCACAAAGGAGAAGATGGCTTCTCCTTGTCCTGTGGACGTCAGCAGCAGAGCAAGTAGGAGAAGAGATTGGGAGAAGAAGAGAAGTGAAGCTTCTCCTCTCCTACCCCTTGTGCCGCCGAGTTCTCCTTCTTCCTTCTTGACGTGCTCCACCAAGGGATGGAGAAGGATCCTCCCTTGTTCTGTGATTGACAACAACGTTGAAGGAGGAAAGAAACCAAGAAAAGAGAAGAGGAGGTGATCCTCTTCTTCCTTTGTCGCCGGCGCCCTAAGGTTGGAGAGGAGGAGAATTAGTTAGAGAGAGGGAGAGAGAAGTGGGGTTTATATAGGGGATTAATTATGATAAATTGGAAAAATTTTTTCCAATCATTTATGGATTGCTTCCAAAATTTTATATAGAATAATTCCTTAATTAATCCAAGATTAATTCCTTAATTATTCCATGATTAATTCCTTAATTAATTGGAGATTAATAACTTAATTAATCCCAAATTAATTCCTTAATTAACCGGCCTTGTATCATGACTCTTATGGGGCTTTATTGGGCTAAGATAGACACCATGAGGAGGAGTAGGTTCTTGGCCCGCTAATGGATCCAAACCCGATCCATTAATGGAGATCCATTCCACTAATGGATCCCATTGTACTTCCTCAACGACCCCCATATTTTCATATGGACTCCACCTATTACGAGTCGTCCATCTCCCCGTGTTTAAGATATCGTATGCCCGATAATTAATTTAATTTACTGATAATTAAATTAATTATCTTCTTGATCCTTGATTAGTACCACTTAACCTTTTCGACATGCCGGACCATGGTCCACTTGTAAGATTTGACATGACGATCCTTTTGAGCTCACCAAGGGGGCATCATAACCCTGACTCACCAGGACACGAATTCTGTCAATAATCAATGGTACATCATATTATTAATATTATTTCCCAATTTACCGGGCCTATCGATCTAACAGAATAAATGTCGCCCATTGGTAAATCAAAGAGATAATGATTAATAATATATGCCCGCCATTATTTCGGGATTAAGAGATCGTACTCCATAATATTATCCGAGGTCTAATCCAATTTACTAAGTCAGTACAAAAATTGGATGACCTCTCTTAGTCCTACTCAATGTACACAAAGTACACTAGTGTAATCCTATAGTTAAGATAAATCACACCTAATTACACTACAACCATCCCAATGGTTTGTCCAACTCCATCTCGGTTGTGAGCCTCTTTCTTATGCTTCGGTAAGGAAGCTGATAACATGATCGTCTGTGCGACACTACGCACCATGCTATCAACAATGCCAAGCATCAGACGTTTAGTGCACATACTAATATAAACATGCACTGTGTGATTTTCTGATTCTCTTTAAAATGTAGATGTATCCTAACCAAAAGGCAAGGCTTTTAGTATACATCCCAACAATCTCCCACTTATACTCAAAGACTTTGCTGTTTTCAAAATACCATACATCTGACCTCTAGATCTTTCACATGCCTAAAAGCTTTCGCTACCAAGGCCTTAGTGAAATGATCCACCTAGGTCATTCTCTGATGCAATCTAGGCAACGACAGCTATTCCTTTTCTGGGTGGTACTTGCGCTCTATGTGTTTACTTGCCTTATGGACTCGTGATTCCTTCGAGTTTGCATCTGCACCACTTTAATCACATCAAATGTGATTGTTCCTAGCAAACCAGGAATCACATCGAAGTCCATCTTGAGGTCTCTGAACCATATAGCCACATTGGCTGCCTCGCAGGCTGCCAGAATATCCAGTCTCCATAGTAGGGTCCATCATGCAGCCGCTGCGCAACACTCTACTATACAATGGTTCTACCTCCTAAAAGTAAACATAAAACCCAAGGAATATTTATATATGCCCTTATCTAGATTTGAATTCTGTATCCATATAATTTATAGGAAATTGGTCTGCCCGGTAAATCAACATAAAGTCCTTAGTCCTTTTCAGGCACTAATACATGCTTTTACCGTATTCCAATTTCCTTGACCTAGGTTACTCCGATATCTGTTACCCATGCCCACGGCACAACAGATATCTGGGCTCATTTCTAGCATACAAGAGACTTCCTCTAGCCGATGCTAGAGGAACCGTCATTACCTACTCTATCACCTTTGACAATCCAAACATATCTCTTAGATAGAGTAGCTCCAAAACTGAAAAAGTACAAAACTTTCTTTTGGAGGTATCCATGCTAGAATGAGCTAGGACAATGTTTTATATGAAGTTTGAGATAAGCACATCATCCTTGTCTGGAGGTCCTTAGATCTTTGATCCCCAAGGATGTGTCTTTCTTCTCTCAAGTCCTTCACAATTGTGTGGACAACCATACCCTTACGTTGATAATATTCTGTTATTGTTTCCAACTAACAAAATACTTTCTATGTATAGTATAAGAATACCACTTCGTTTCTATCACATACACAATCTTATCCATCCTTTGAACAAATCCATGTAACAGGATTTATCTCTTCAAAACGGATGATCCTTGTCCTAGGTCTAGGGATGCGATTCATGTTCTCTTAGGACCCAGTCCTCCGACTCTCCAAGAACATGAGACTTCTAGGTTGACCAACAACCCAGCCACTACGACAAGGTACCCTTTGCATATCTTTAGTGACATGAGGTGCAGTACCTTGTGGCATCTCCTCTTGTACAGTTGGTACTAAGATTGGAATGCACCTCTATTTAATTTATTCAGAGTAACTTTACACCTGGACTTGTGGTTTATTACATAGTCCTATTCCCAAGAATCAGATATTCGTCCCAACGAACATCCTCTGATCCTTAGGACTAATAAACCACCTTATTGTTCCCTTAGGATATCCTACGAATATATGCACTAGATTCCAACTTGTCGGTGTCTCTTTCTACTCATAATCTGAACATGGCTTAGACTAAGCCTTTGCTTAGTCCACATCTCTATGGTTTTAAGAGACTACTGATCTAGTCAGAATCAAGCATACACACCTTCGTATCCAGGACATATCCACTTGAACAAATGTAGCTAATCTCAGAGTGACTTATCATCTTCCTAACTAATACCTTAAGAGGCCTTCTTCCTTCCAATGGTAGCACCATCTTGTTGGGGTACACTAGGTGCAAGGAGTTGGGATCGAATCCCAATGTCTGATAAGTAATTCCTTCAACTATCCCTAGAGGTATTAGTCATTTGAATAATTGTTTATAAAATGAACAAGGTATTTAAAGGTACCTCTATTCTGAATAGTCTAAGGGTCTATACTTATTATGATGAACCAATTCCTACATACTTTTGGCTCTATGCCCCAAGGCTTAGGACAAGCCTCTTTGGTATTGTTACTTCCCTAATGAGAGTCAAAGATTTTAAGGAAGACAAGTCTTCCATTTACCAATGAACCCAAGGGCTCATTGATCACCAACCTTTGAATTTCATTAGAGATTAACAAGACCAAAACTTAGGGCCAAAATATATGTTTAGTTCTACTAGAAAGGAACCTTTCCCCTACATTAGTTAATATGATAGGCTATTAAGCATCCAATTGCATCATGGGAGTGCTTTTGGTTTTATATACTAATTGCCTTTCTATGTACTTCAATAGACATTTCTTCTATTCCACTTTTAACAAATAAAAGCAATAGAAAATATCTTTATTCCAGAAACTGAACAAAGTTCTTTCCAAAAATATTAAGTAAATAAAGACGATCTATAAAACCAAAACTATATCAACCTATGCTAAAGACATAAATGAGATAGTCAAAACTCCCACTGAAAAAGTTATCCCCATGGCTATCCATGTAGTCAGCAATATCCTCCTCAGCTAGCCGTTGGGTTTCCTGGAACCCCTGTAAAAATGCAGACATGATTAGTGGCATCCGTATCTATCCACCAGGTACCGGTAGATATCACCGCTAAAATGTTACAACGACACAAGAAGAAAATATACCTGTGATACTACTCTAATGACGGGGGCAATCTGTCTTCCAATATCCTGATTGCTTGCACACAAAGCACTTGCCTTTTGGCTTCTTCATGCATCCCTGAGGTCCCTGTAATCCTGCTACTTTCTTTGCCTCAGAACGTTTCTTCTTCTTCTTTCCTTTCGGTTTAGAAGTAGGAACTTCTTGAGCAATGAAAGTCTGTGAACTCTGAAGAGAAACCACCTCTACCGCCTCGAGTTCTGTCAGAAGTTCTGCCCACGAATATGAACGCTTGTCCATATTGTAGCGTAGGCGAAACTTCTCAAAACTCCCTGTTAGAGATTGGAGGATAAGATCGACCTGAGTTTCTCCATCGATCTAAGCTCCAAAAATTTCTATCTCCTTCAGCCAAGCCATCATTTTGAGGATATGTTCCCTTACGGGCATCCCCTCAACCAAGATGGTAGTGGTCAAGTTCTTCATTACCATCTGCCTAGCGACTCGATTACTTTGACCAAAGAGTTCATCGAGTTTGGATGTTTTTTCACTGGTAATGGAAGAAGCCTGATTTTGATGACCTTCGGTCGTCTCATTTGCTTCTAGCCATTTCATAAAATATTCAAACTCCTCTTCGGTATTAATCTCGTTAGGCTTTTCGGTACAGAACTCGGCAAGATCACACTTAGGTTCCTCGGCAGTAGAGACAAAATCCATATTTAATTCCCAATCCATTTTATCACTAGGGGTATTTAATTGGTGTTCTCTTTGTATTAGGTCAAGTGGGTCTAGATTCATTTTAAAGTACCTGAGAATCACAACAATCACACACTTTAGAATTTTGAAATAAATTGACACCTCAAAACAATTTATTACAAAATCTACCAACACCTCAAACACCGAGAATTTCGCATGCCACGAACTCTACATTCTTGAGAGGAGGTTTTATCCATTAATTTTACTATCTTGTCACCCTAACCTTATGACAAGTAAAATTAATAGTTGGTCCTCTTCGGCCCTACAAATGATAGCAGTGACTCCGATGGGGAGGATACTATTATTTGTATCTAAGTGTTTACCATTACACGACACCAAGAAAAATTATTTCTGATTATGTGTCTTCGATGGGGAAGTACACACACTCGTCAATAATTTCCTATAGTCTTTTTGACCTAGTGATCCGTAGAACAAGCCCATCCGATGGGGAGGAAGGCACTTAGAGCCGACGCGTAGACGTGTTCGCATCTCATATCAGATTGTAGTGGAGGCCACGGGACCCTTAGGGTCCTCTCCCACTTAGTTATTTGCATTGAGGTTTTTACATGCATTCACACAACAAGCACACACAAACCAAAATAATAGAGCAATGAAAAAATCCTAGATTTTTCCAACTATTATGCCCTTGGTCTCCAATGCGCCTCCAGTAGTGTCATCTCGCCCACTCCATCCTATCCATGCGCAAGCCACTATGAAGGAGTCCCCGAGCCGAGATGACTAGCTAACTAATATACATCCATTGATCCTAAACTCCATGAAGGAGTGTACATGTCATCTAGATCAAAAGTAAATAGAAAGCTTGGCTAAACAAGTGTCATATTTAATTACAAAAATTAAATAGCTTATCTAGCCTCGTCAACCCCGAGGATTCAAATAATTTACATCAAGCACAATCAATTACATACAAACAACACAATTGCCATAATAGTTGGAATCTAGTGCCTGCAACACAAAGTTAGCCTATGCACATCCAAAATATCATCCAGCAAAATAATGTACATGATAATGTGCAGAAAAATAACCGAATCCTAAACACACAAAACCAGAAACACAGCTCTGATACCAATTGTAGGTATGGCTTGGCGGATTCCAAGACAACCACGTGGTCGTATCTGAGAGACCTCTCTACGGCTACGGATTAAAATTTTAATCCGAATAGAGACCCGTCCCTCTAACGACCGACTCATCGTCGTGTTAATTAATCCAAGTTACAACTTAGCCGAAACCGATGTTAAGGCCTTGTAACTTTCCGGATTAATTAACCGCGGAAAAGACGACGGTTTGGATCGTCGATTTTTGTGTTTATCTTCGGGGTCCAGTTAATTAATTATTATCTATGATTTCAAATCAAAATAATAAACTAACGTACATGAAATGATGAGACAAAGCAAGATGCCACAATTAAAGCATATCAAAACAAAACTGGAGCTCGGGAGAAATATACCTCGTCGTTTACCTCGCACTCTTCTATCTTATGACCCACCCTACTTGGACGCCGTGTGGGCAACGATCTACCAAGTCGAGGAGTCACCAAGGCACCAGATCAATCCTCCTTTCTCCTCCTTGCTTTGCGCCGAACGCCAAACCCTAGAGCTAGGGTTTGGCTTGCCGCCGGTACCCTTCCAAGAAGGAGGTGATGAAGCTAAGAGGACAAGATCCTCTCCTTCACCACAGCCCACGCCAACCACCTAGTTCACTTCCTCTCTCATGGGTTAAGATCTGCAAGGAAGATGGGCTCTCCCTAAACCTCTCCTTTTCCGGCGACAAACACCAAAAGGAGAAGCTCTCTTGCTGGTGCACCACTCTCCTCTCTACTCTTCTTTCGCGCACCACAAAGGAGAAGATGGCTTCTCCTTGTCCTGTGGACGTTAGCAGCAGAGCAAGTAGGAGAAGAGATTGGGAGAAGAAGAGAAGTGAAGCTTCTCCTCTCCTCCACCGCCGGCGCCGACCTCTACCCCTTGTGCCGCCGAGTTCTCCTCTTCCTTCTTGACGTGCTCCACCAAGGGATGGAGAAGGATCCTCCCTTGTTCTGTGATCGACAGCAACGTTGAAGGAGGAAAGAAACCAAGAAAAGAGAAGAGGAGGTGATCCTCTTCTTCCTTTGTCGCCGGCGCCCTAAGGTTGGAGAGGAGGAGAATTAGTTAGAGAGAGGGAGAGAGAAGTGGGGTTTATATAGGGGATTAGGGGTGAGCAAAAATTCGGAAAAACCAAATTAACCGAATCAAACTGATCGAATTTTGAAATTCGGTTGGGTTAATTCGGTTTTCGGGTTTTTTTTTAAATTTCGGTTCGATTTTTTGGTGAAATTGGTTCGGTTCGGTTTTGATTTTTGTAATTCGGTTAAACCGAATAAACCGAATAAATATATTAATTTAATTATTTTTTATTTAAAAATATAATTAATTAAATAAAATCTGGTAATTTTAATTAAAAATAAAATTAAATTTAAAATTTCGATTAATTCGGTTAATTCGGTCAAAAACCGAATTAACAAAAAAAAATCGGTTCGGTAAGTTCGATTTTGGTAGAAAATTCGGTCGGTTCAGTTGGTTAAAAAAAATCGGTTAATTCGGTTTTCGGTTTATTTGGTTCGGTCGGTTTGGTTTTGACCGAATGCACACCCCTAAGGGGATTAATTATGATTAATTGGGAAAAAAAATTTTCAATCAATTATGGATTGATTCCAAAATTTTATATGGAATAATTTCTTAATTAATCAAAGATTAATTCCTTAATTATTCCATGATTAATTCCTTAATTAATCGGAGATTAATAACTTAATTAATCCCAAATTAATTCCTTAATTAACCGGTCTTGTTCATGACTCTTATGGGGTTTTATTGGGCTAAGATAGGGACCATGAGGAGGAGTTGGTTCTTGGCCCGCTAATGGATCCAAACCCGATCCATTAATGGAGATCCATTCCACTAATGGATCCCATTGTACTTCCTCACCGACCCCCATATTTTCATATGGGCTCCACCTATTACGAGTTGTCCATCTCCCCATGTTTAAGATATCGTATGCCTGATATTTAATTTAATTTACTGATAATTAAATTAATTATCTTCTTGATCCTTGATTAGTACCACTCAACCTTTTCGACATGCCGGACCATGGTCCACTTGCAAGATTTGACATGACGATCCTTTTGAGCTCACCAAGGAGGCATCATCACCCTGACTCACCAGGACACGGATTTCGTCATAATCAACGACACATCATATTATTAATATTATTTTCCAACTTACCGGGCCTATCGATCTAAAGAATAGATCTTGCCCATTGGTAAATCAAAGAGATAATGATTAATAATATATGCCCGCTATTATTTCAGGATTAAGAGATTGTACTCCATAATATTATCCGAGGTCTAATCCAATTTACTAAGTCAGTACAAAAATTGGATGACCTCTCTTTTGGTCCTACTCAATGTACACAAAGTACACTAGTGTAATCCTATGGTTAAGATAAACCATACCTAATTACACTACAACCATCCTGATGGTTTGTCCAACTCCATCTCGGTTGTGAGCCTCTTTCTTATGCTTCGGTAAGGAACCTGATAATATGATCTTCTGTGCGACACCACGCACCATGTTATCTACAATGCCAAGCATCAGACGTTACATGCACCGTGTGATTTTCTGATTCTCTTTAAAATGTAGATGTATCCTAACCAAAAGGCAAGGCTTTTAGTATACATCCTAACAGGATGCAGATTCTTGGCAAAGGGCAATGAACTCCGAGATAGAATCGATGGATTCTAACCAAGTCCGGGAGCTAGTAGAACCACCCAATGGTGTAAAAGTCATTGGATGCAAGTGGATCTACAAGAGAAAGAGAGGATCAGACGGGAAGGTTGAGACCTTCAAAGCAAGACTTGTTGCGAAAGGGTACACTCAGAAAGAAAGTATCGATTATGAGGAGACCTTTTCGCCGGTAGCCATTCTTAAGTCAATCTAGATTCTCTTATCTATTGCAGCTCATATGGATTATGAGGTATGGCAGATAGATGTCAAGACAGCTTTCTTTAACGGAAGTCTTGAGGAGACCATCTACATGAAGCAACCAGAATGTTTCATTGCAATGGGCAAAGAGCATCTAGTGTGCAAGCTTAATCGATCCATCTATGGATTGAAGCAAGCTTCAAGGTCTTGGAACATCCGCTTTGATGAAGTAAACCAGTCATATGGATTTGCTTAAATCTCGGATGAGTCATGTGTGTATAAAAGATGTGACGGAAACGTCGTGGTGTTTCTTGTACTTTACGTAGATGACATTTTGTTAATTGGCAACAATGTCAAAGTGTTATCAGACGTAAGGGTCTGGCTATCAAAGCAGTTTGATATGAAGGACTTAGGTGAAGTGGGATACATCCTTGGGATCAAGGTTATAAGGGATCGCTAGAAAAGGATGTTGTGCTTATCCCAAGTTTGATATGTGACGGACTCGTTTTAGCATGGAAAACTCCAAGAAGGGTTTCCTACCCTTCAGGCATGGAGTTCCTCTATCCAAGGAGATGTGCCCGAAAACATCAAAGGAGATAGAGGAAATGAAGGCGGTTCCTTATGCTTCGGTAGTAGGAAGCCTCATGTATGCTATGTTGTGCACGAGACCTGATATCTGTTTTGCCGTGGGCATGGTTAGCAGATATCAGAGTAACCCTGGTCAGGGACATTGGACTGCGGTAAAACATATATTGAAATACCTGAGACGGACTCGGGATTATATGCTGGTTTACCGGGCAGATCAATTAGTCCTTGTGGGTTATACAGACTCAGATTTCCAGTCAGATAGGGACAAGAGTATGTCTACCTCAGGGTTTGTGTTTACTTTAGGAGGTGGAGCCATTGTATGGAGTAGTGTCAAGCAGAAGTGCGTGGCAGACTCCACCATGGAAGCTGAATATGTGGCAGCCTCAGAGGCAGCCAAGGAAGCTGTGTGGCTCAGAAACTTCATCATGGACTTGGATGTGATTCCTGGTTTGCCCAGATCTATCATAATTTTTTGTGATAATAGTGGTGCAGTTGCAAACTCGAAGGAACCACGAGCACATAAGGTGAGTAAACACATAGAGCGCAAGTACCACCTGATACGAGAAATCGTAAAGCGAGGAGAAGTGGCTGTCGCTAAGATTGCATCAGAGGACAACCTGACAGATCCTTTCACTAATGCTCTTCCAGCTAGAGCTTTTGACTGACATATGAGGGATATGAGAGTCAGATGTATGGCAATGGGAGTACAACATTGTCTTTAAGTATAAGTGGGAGATTGTAAGATGTGTATACTGAAAGACATGACTTTTATATATGAACATCTTTATTATGAAAAGAGAATCACAACTACACTAGGTGCCTATTTACATTAGTACATGTATGAAGTCCAATACTAAGCATTGTAGATAACATGGTGTGTGGTGACACACGGAAGATCGTGTTATCAGTTCCCTGCCTAGTATAAGTAGAGGCTCACAACTGAGATGGAATTGGACAACCCATCGGGATGGTTGTAGTGTTAGGTATGGTTGATCTTGACCATAGAATTACACTAGTGTGCTTTGAGTACATTGAGCAGGACCCAAACCCGAGGTTATCCAATTTGTACTGACTCGATAATTGGATAGGATCTCAGTTTATATAATGGAGTACGATCCCTTAATCCCGAAATAATAACAGGCATATATTGTTAATTATTATTTCTTTGATTTACAAAGGGTGAGATCTATTCTGTTAGATCGATAGGCCCGGTAAGTTGGGAGATAATATTAATAATATGATGTGCCGTTGATTATTGACGGAATCCATGTCCTGGTTAGTCGGGATGATGATGCCCCCTTGATGAGCTCAAAAGGTTCATCGTGATAGGTTCCCTGCAGGTGGATTTGATCCGGCACGATGATAAGGTTGAGTGGTATTAATCAAGGATCCAGAAGTTAATTAATTTAAATTGTTAGTAATTTAATTAATTAATGGCCATTCGAGATCTTAAACACGGGAGGGGGGGGGGATGGATGACTCGTAATACGTGGAGCCCATATGAAAATATGGGGGTTGGTGAGGCAGTTCAATTAAGATCCTTTAGTGGAATGGATCTAATTAATGGATCGAGTGTAGATCCATTAGTGGGCCAAGAACCAACTCCTCCTCTTGGTCCCTAACTTAGCCCTATAAATACCCTATGAGATCAAGAAACCAATGCTTAATCCAAGAGTTGATACCCTAGGCATCTCTCCTCTCATCTCTCTCTTCTCTCTCTCTCCTAGGGCTTGTGGCCGACGCAAGGAAGAGGAGTTTTCTCCTCTTCTTTTCTTCCTCCTCCCACCACCATCTCTCGGCCAAGGACTACAAAGACAAGGGAGAGGTGCCCTCTCCCTTTTGTGGTGATCGGCGGTGAGAGAGGAGTGGCCGGCGGGCGGTGGAGGGCGACGCTAGTGAGAAGGAGGAGGAGGGTTTCGGCTAGTTTGGGTAAGGAAGAAGGTTCTTTATTTCCTTCTTCTTCTTCACCTTCCTCTCGAGGCGGGCTGCTGGTCCGGAGGGCTGTAGCCGGCTCCGGCGGTCGGCGGCGCAAAGGGAGAGGAGAGAAGGGCCGGCGGCTAGGGAAACCCTAGTTTGGGTTTTTCCTTTTTCGTCCAAGGTGAAAAGAAGAGCTCTTTTGGAGTCCTCGGTGATCTCGGTTCACGGTAGATCATCGCCCACACAATGTCCACGAAGCGAGGGACATAAAGGTAGAAGATCGTGAGGTGATCGGGAAGGTATATCTTTCTCTATGCTCTTTTGATTAACCTTATGTCGATTATGTGCTTGTCTTGTTCATCTCGTCATTTTATGTTTGATAATTTATTATTTTGATTCCAAATATTGATGAATAAATTATTAACTAGACCCCGACTATAATCACAAAAGCCGGCGATCAACTCGTCGCCTTTTCCACGGTCGAACGGTCGAGCAAATTACAAGGCCAATTTTGGTAATCGACTAAGTTGTAATTTGGATCGTTCGATACGGCACGAGACGGTCGATGGGAGATGGGTCTCCACTCGGATTAATTTTTTAATCCGTAGACGTGGATAGGTCTCTCGAATCGACCAGGTATTCGCTAAGGAAACCCGCCAAACCATACCCAACATGAGCTTTATTTAAAGAGGCTCGGGTTTGATTGGAAACCCCTGATGAAATGAGCTTGGCTAGAGCTCATTAGTAGTCTTAGTGCTGAGATAGTGTGTTCAAGATTGTGGTGAGGTTTCTCCACCCACAAGGAGCTACGCGAGCTAGCCGGAGGACATCCGAGTAGTGACCCGCCGAAGGATCGAGGGATCGTCCACCTCACAGACTGTCGTGGAGTAGGAGTCTTCATCTCCAAACCACGTAAATAGGTTTGTTAGCATTGTTTAGTTTTATTTTATTATATTCCGCTTACACAACTAACATTGTAGGAAGAACGAACCGAGAAATTGCTATTCACCCCCTCTAGCAAGCGCCATGATCTAACACTATTTTCTTTCTCGGGGAACACACCCTAACCTACTCCACTCTGGAGAAGTTACCCTTTGCTAACTAGGACCTCCGGTTGGACTTTTGCTCGGCCTTTGAGACTCCTGGATCTCGAGACGTCCGATCCTCAACCCGTCTCTACTTTTGTCCGTATTCCTCGCTCGGCTAAGTCTTTTGCCCAATCCTCGATCAGGACTTCATGCCCAATTCCTCGAACCAAGACTTTGATGCCCAACCCTCTGCTAGGTCTTCGTGAGCAATCTGCGACCAGGACTTTGTGCCCAATTCCCCGAACCAAGACTTCGTGCCCAACCCTCGGTTAGGTCTTCGTGCCTAATTCGCGACCAAGACTTCGTTCCTCAATAAGGACTTCTTTGCAAGTCATCTTAATTCTGACTAGACTTCTTTCTACCAAACATCAAGTCCTATTTGGCTCAGGCCAGATATGCTTAATCATTCTGCCAAACATCAAGTCCCATTTGACTTATCCCTTGGTCAAACTGACCAACCCTGGGTTCTCTGCCAAACATCTGATCCTGTTTGGCCTTGGGTTCTCTGCCAAACATCAGATCTAGATCACTTTGACCAGACCTTGGTATATTGTCAAACATTGAAACACCAGAGGTTGTTGACTGCTTATGTCTGATGCTTTTTACACCAACAATCTCTCCCTTTTTGATGTTCGACAATAATCTTAAGTTAGGTTTTGGTCTAAGGGTTTTAGGTCAATTATTGGGAGAAATTGAAAAAATCTAACTTAAGGTACTCTCTCCGCCTTTGACACACATCAAAAAGAAATAAAAGCTAATAACAAATATTTTAAGTTAAAATTTGCACCAACAAAACCATTTTTGATGATATTTAAGATTTTTAAAGAAAACATAATTTTCAAAAATCCTCCTTTTTTATTTTATAAACCAATTAACTTTTTTAGAAAATATTTTAGGGAACGCTAAGTATTTAAGTAAAATTTGAAGAAATAGGTACTTTATTGATTTGAATTTTTCTAAATCTGACACAATCCTAGGAATTTTATTGATCATAAGAAAAATTTCCTATGTATCTTATAGATTTTCCAATCAAGATAAAGTATTTTCAATATATGTATTTAATTTTTAAAAAATAATTAATTTCTTGGTTTGAATTCTTCCCTAATCTGACACAATCCTAGGAAACCTTGTTAACTACAAAGAAAATTTTCTTATGTTTCTTAGAGATCTCACCAAACTCAAGCAATTTTCCAAAGGTTTTCAAAGATATTCAAAAGTTGAAAAGATTTTGAAAAAAAATATTTTGGAAAATGAGAATATTGTATTTTTTTAAAAAAATTAAAGTGTTTTTGATAAGATAGTGAGTTTTGAAAATATAGTATGTTCTGGAAGGGAACGACATGGACAGCGAGTCACCAGAGTGCAACCCACGAGGATGATGACAGGGAGAAGACGATCGCGCACTGCGAGATTAACACGAGCGTTAATGGGAACACACCGAAAGGTTTTTCGGCGGAGCCCACTCCGACGCTCAAGTCAGAATTCTTATCTCTTTCAGGAGGGCAACGAGGAATCAGAGTTTGTGCAAGTTCGGAAAGCTTACCCCTTTACCTGGATGCAGAAGCACCTTATATACCTGAGGTTTTGGTCACACGTTTCCCCACGTTCTCCTCCAAGTTCCCTAATCATTGGTTACTTGATATCTTTTGGTAACGACCGCTGCGATCATTAAGGCCTTAATTGCCACGTGTTGCGGACAATAATTATCCGATGACCTTCCTGTTTTGGAAAGAGGAGCGACTATTTGAAGTTGGGCTGTCTCTTGTATTGATCTTTGGGTGCCACTCTCCCGAGTTGGTCTCGGGGTCTCCTCTCCCAAGCTAACATTGGGACCTTTGCCTGTTTTGCTGAGAGGGTCTCGGGGGCCTGACACCTGAGCTGCCCTCAGGGGCTCTCGTCTATTCTTCCGAGGTAGTCTCAGGAGCCCAACTCCCGGTCTAACCTCGGGGGCCTTTGTCTGATCTCCCGAGGTAGTCTCGGGAGCCCGACCCCCAGTCTGACCTCGGGGGCTTTTGTTAGTAGGAGCCCTATGGCCAATTATGTGATGATTGACTAGGGACTTTTTGTATCATATTTTATCATTATTGAAGGCATGATTATTATACTTACTGTATTTTTGTGCCAAATAACTAAGTATAATAATGTCCTTGTGTAGTAGGTTCTTATCTACATTATATCGATTGGTTGAATCGATAGTGAGATAATGTAGAGAACACTTCACTAAATTATTCCTAGTCAAGCATTAATATTCAGGGACAATATTAATGCATAGAGACTAGCATGTAGGTCAATTGATGACTTGAGCTCACAAGTCATGGATATGTGATATCAAGTTGACACATGGGTATACATTAGAGAATGTGTACTGAATTGACCCGCCATGAGAAAGTTTCATAGATTGTCATAAACTTTCTCATATGACTATTGGTATGAATAGTCCTTAGTGTTGGATCGAGAAAAACGATAGAGGTGGGGGGGGGGTGAATATCGTTAAAACTTTTCGGATAGAATAAAGAGCGAAAACGCAGCGGAAATAATTAAATGCACACAGGAACACAAGATTTTTACTTGGTTCGGAGTCGCGGTCGGCTCCTACTCTAAGGCCCACGGTCGATGACCGTTTACTTTGGGCAATACTATAATCGCGCAAAACAGTTTACAAGTTGAGTACAAGAATATTGCAAGAAATGAAAATATCTACACTTTTCATTACCGACACCCGATGTGGATCGTATTTCGGAGCAGAGGGTCGTCATCGGCGCTGGAATCTCGAAGTCGGAGTTTGCCGGGGCGTAGCGCTTGAACGAAAAGCTTTGGAGCGTTGAGAAATTGTGTTGTTGAAGCCTTGGGGTCGAGCCCCTTTTATAGTGCTCTATCGGGCGCCTGATGGGTTGGGGGCGCCTGACACGTGCCCTCCGATCTGCGAATCCTTATCCGCGGGCTCGGTCAGTGCTTATCCTCCCCACTTGGGCGCCTGAGCTGATGGGGGCGCCCGTGACCTCACGGGCATCTGATCCGCCTTGGTTCAGTGGCTTCGCAGCTATGATTTGGGATTTGCCTTCACTCTTGGGCGCCCGTATCCTTACGGGCGCCTGAGCCCATTTGGGCGCCTGACTTCATTCGGGCGCCTAGGCTCAGTGAAGAACCTTCACTTGCAAACGATCAGTCTTTCGACCCTGCAACTAAGGTTAGTCCCAAAAACATAGTAAGTAATAATTACAGCCGTAGCTGTCTTGGTTCTTACTTCGGGTCTCCCAAATGGAACCCTAGGTCGAACCGACGCCTACTGTTCCCTCGACGGGGAACGCGTCCTCACCTACTCCTCTCAGGAGAGTTTACCTTTTGCCGACCGACTCCTCCGGTTGGACTTTTGCCCGATCCACTTGACCAGGTCTTCGTGCCCAACTTCCGGTCAGGTCTTCGGTGCCCAGCCCCTTGGCAGGACTTCGTGCCCAGTCCTCGACCAGGACTTCTTTGCCCGACTTCCGGTCAGGTCTTCTTTCCCAGTCCTTGACCAGGACTTCTTTGCTCAGCCCTTTGCTAGGACTTCTTGCCTAGTGTACCTAGGGCTTCTTCCTGCACACTAAGTGAACATTTTAGACAACAATAGCATCTTAACTTCTGAACCCTTTGCCATTATCAAAACCCAGGTTTGACTTAGGTGCTGCCTGCACCAACACTTAGACCTGAAGTCACTACAGTTCCCTACATAAGGAGTTATGTACTTTGGTATCGACAAACGTCACCCGTAACAGGGTAGACTATAAAGGTGATCACTGGGTATGTAATGAATTATGCGGAGGGATGTGAGTGATGTAGATGAGATATGTCCCTCCCATATGACGAGAGTGATATCTGTGGGCCCCTTGATTGAGTAAGACTGCTAAAACGCATGACCATGCTCAAATGAGTCAATATGAGATATTGAGCTCATTTGTTTGAGTGAGTCTACTCGGGGATCAAGAAACACAAGATTGATTGAGGATGACACGGTCTATGCCTCATTGGTCAATCAAGATATCAAGGATAGAAGGACAAGGTCATACATTATCATAGTCACGGAGGTTTAGTCGGATCTCGACTTTTCTTGTTACTTGGGTAGCAAAGATGCATTGCTAGATGCCGCTCATTGCTTATGTGTCTAAAACGTTTAGGCGCATTGCCAACGTCACGAGAGCCTATTGGGTCACACACTAAGGACATGATGCTTCGGGAGCCCGAGTTGGGAACTCGGGAGATCTGAGCCCGAGTTGGGAACTCGGGAGATCTGAGCCCGAGTTAGGAACTCGGGAGGTCAGTTCGGGAGCTCGAGTTGGGAACTCGAGAGTGTGGGTCGGGAGCTCGGCACTCGACAGATTGGGTCAGGAGCTCGGCACTCGACAGACTGGGTCGGGAGCTCGGCACTCGGCAAACTGAGCTGGGAGCTCGGCAGACTGGGTCAAGAGCTCGACACATGGCAGACTGGGCTGTGAGCTCGGCAGACTGGGTCGGGAGCTCGGCACTCGGCAGGCTTGGTCGTGAGCTCAGGGACTTGGTCGGTAGACTTGGTCGGGAGCTCGAGGACTTGCTCGGGAGACCTGGTCGGAAGCCCGAGAGGCCCGGTCAGAATTTCATGGAAATTCATCAAAGTGTTTAATGAAGGAAAGAGAAAAGCCTCTCTTCATTAGATGAAGAGGAGGTGAAGAGACACATGAAAAGATGTGTTCTTTATTGGCTTTAATGAAGGGAAGTCAAAAAGACAAAAGACTCTTCATATTCATGGGATGAATATAAAAGAGGTTCTAGTCATTTTGAATGAAAGGGTGTGCTTTTCTTTCTTCCCTTCCTCTCTTCTTCCTCTCCTCCCTCTTGGCTGAAACCCTTGTGGGTTCTTGGTGGTCTTGTGAACTACCTCAAGTTGCTAGCACAACTAAGGTAGTTCTCCTGAAGTTGAGAGATTGTGTCCGTGTGGATACGAATAGAGGCATGGACACTTGAACGTGCAAGAGATCCAATTCATTTTGGACGAGCGGGATAAGTAAAAGGCACGCATCAAAGGTATATCTTCTTTAGAAGTAGATGTAGATCAACTTTGTGCGAGTTTTTCTTTCGCATGGATCGCTCAAGGGATCTTGTTTCCGCTGCGTTTTTGTGTTTTGGTGCTGGGAGATCACAACAGCTTTTGCCTGTTTTCCTGAGGTAGTCTCGATCTGACCCCAGAGCTCCAGCCTATCGGGCCCTGCCACGTAGTTTCCCCATGCCCCGTGTCCACCTCGGGATGCTCATCCCTATCACAAGTTCCCCCTTCAAGTCTAATCGAAAGAAGTGTTGCTGACTGATTAGGCTGGTGTAAACGAGGGAAGCTATGCATCTGCGAGTCCATATGTCCATTATTTCTCTTTTGGCAGCTTGTCGTGTCCGAGGAATCGAAACATTCATCCCTAGGCCCGTGGCAGTCTTTTGAATTAGTCCAAAAGTCCTTGTGAGTTTCGAGGTGAGCAATGATAGTTGTCTATCACCCATTAAAAGCGCATGAGGTCTCATAATGGCGACAAAATATTTCTACGAATATGGCCTTGCCACGTGTCTAGATTATTTCTTCGCGATCTCCCTCTGATAGCACCGCAGGGTCATAGCAAACGACGACCATAAAATGGGGCAACGCCTCGAGATAGGCAGTCATCGCCGTCCACGTGTCATGCCCCCATTGTCTACACGAGGGCAACTTCTTCCCTATAAAAAGGGGAGACGAAAGCGTCCTTCCATCTTCTTGCATCGCCGGCTATCAGAGATTGTGCATTTCATCTCCGTTCACTTGAATTTCACTTTGCTAAGGCTTCTTCTCCTTGTGTAAGTCTCGTTCGTCCTTCTTCTCCTCTTTAGTACCATGGGTAAGGAAGTAAAGGGAAAGAGAACTCGGGGTGCGGAAGAGAAACAGGAGGGGGAACCGGTCTACCGTCCGGAGTGGTACGAGGCCACTTCGTATGACATTCCGGCAGAGTTGGAGGTGGAGGTCCCTAGGCTAGACGAATCCCCCGTAGAACCTCCTCTAGGGTTTTCCACCTTCTTCCTAGGGCAGGTAGAACTGGGCCTTCGCTTTCCTCTTCCACCCTTTTTTATGAGTATATCTTCTTACTTTGATATCCCTTTACATCAGATGGCTCTCAACGCCTTCACCCAGATGGGCGGGGCATTCATTCTTTTCAAACTCTGACATTTCTTTGACCCTCCACTTTTTTCATTTCTTCTTCCTTCCAACCTTAGCATCTAGGGGTCTTTCAGTTTCACGGCTCGCCCCAGCCATAGGTTTATAGGGAGACTTCCTTCCTCCCATAAGGGATGGAAGGAACGCTTTTTCTTCATTCGACTTCCCACGCGTCCATTCGACCCCATTCGCTGGAGAGAAGACCTACTGGCCATTCCAGAGCTAGGCGACTTCCAGCAGGATTTGGGGTACCAACGGGACAGAGGCATCTTGGCCAGCATGGAGTTCAACGACCTCCGCCTGGTGCAATGTGAAGAGCTCTTGTACCGGGCTGGGCTCAACTCTAAAGCCACCAGCATTAGCCTCAACCTCAATAAGTTCACATTTTTATTAAATGCTTATTGATTCTAACTGAGGTCTTGTTGTTTTTGCATTGCAGAAAACATCATGCTGTCCCGGGCAATGAACAAGCTCCTTAAGTGGGAGCAGGCTAATGAACAAGCCTTGGCCCCTCTCCCAGCTGCTCCACTCTCCGCGGTCGGGTCATCCGAGGGCTCTGAGAAGGTCCCCAGTGAGAAGCAGGCCACCACCCAGCCTTTGAGCATTAAGGCGGTGTCCGAAGAGGGAAATGACGACAAGGAATTGCCGATCTAGGCTGCTACACCAAAGGCAGGGCCTACCGGGAGACCGAGCCGACCTCCAACCAAGCGATCACGTCTCATTTTGTCTACTGAGGAGGGGGTAGAGGAGGAAAACACACAAGAAGACTACAGGCGGAAGCTAGTAGCCCCTTCGGCGCACCACCGAAAGAGAACCCGCCTAGCTAGGGTGGCGACGGATGAGGAGGACACTGTTCCTCTCTCTACACATTTCGGGAGGGCCACACCAGCCATTACAGCGCCGGTAGGTGAAACCGAGGCCCGCTCCAAAGTTGCTGAGACCTCCAACAGCCTTAAAGGCAAGAAGGTGAGGTCTGTCGAGCCCGTTCTCACAAGTACCCACCTACGTCGGGAGGCAAAGGCGGTGGAGAAGGCAGCTTCTATGGACCATCACCCATTGGTGTTAAAGGAGCTATCGGTGGAGGGTCACACTTTTGGGGTATCCTCTAGCACCGAGGAGGATATCCCGGGGCCCTCCCGAGCTCTAGTTGAAGCCCCAAAAGTCCAGCCCCTCCGCCTCCCTGAAGGTACATCTTCTCGGAGGAGCCGCGAGGTCCTGAGAGGGAGGTCCTCAAGCACTTCTACTGGGTTACTGACCAGTCTGCATGAACTGCTCCTCAAGGTAAGGGTTTGAGTTTCCCTATTACCATTGCTTTCTCTGCCATTATCATGTACCTTTTCTAACCCTTGTTATTTGCTGTGGCAGACCGCATTTCTCTAGGAAGACACCTATCTTCCGAGTAGGAGATCTACCAAGCTCACGAGGAAGGTCGAATGCAGGCAGAGGTCAACAGGGGCTATCGGGCTAAAGTGGAGCACTACATGGACTCCCTGCTGGCCTCTGAGTCTTTGTTGCATAGCACTAACCACCGGATGCACCTCCTATCAGAGCTGTCGAAGGACCTCACTGACGAGGTGACTCATTTGGCTAACGAGAAGGGGCGTTTTGATGGACAGGAGGCAAAGCTGTTGGAAGTCCTTCGCCTCCTGCAGGAAGACTTGGAGCGGGCCAAGTTGCAACTCCTGGAGACCTCGGACAGCTCGAGAAGTCTCATACTATTCAGGATCAGCTATCCTTGGAGACAACCGAGCTGAAGACTGCATGGGACCAGGTCATGGAAGCATTGAAGAAATATAGGGCCGATGAAGAGTCCCAGCAAGTGGAAGCGGAGGCAGCATTCAAGGCCTAGTTCCTTCAATCTGACGAGTTTGGGGACCTCTTGGCCGACCAAGTGCTGAGGCAGTTGAAGCAGGGCTTCAATGGGGCAGTCTAGCAATATCAGCGTGCAGGAGTGTTAAAGCCGGACATCGACCTTAGCTTCCTCAACATCAGCCAGGCTTGGGATGAGCTATCGCCTGAGGAAAAGGAGTTGTAACTAGCTTTTTCCCTTTTTTTCATGTATTTCAAATGTAATCCCCCATTTTGAATGAAATATTTTTGCACCATTGTCTTGTGTACTCTGAGTATTAATAGTATGCCTTTTCCTAGAATGTATTTGTCTTCTGCTTCATTTTCTTTTATTCTTCTGTACTTTGTAAAATGTACTCTGAATTGAATGAAGCATATTTGTCTTCTGTATCTCTTTCTTCCAATGTTTGTCTTCTGTGCTTGATTGAATACACTCCAAGTGTAGCCTTCTCTAATAACTGAAATTCATTCATCATCAATGTCTCACTACTGATCTGCTATGTATCCTTCCTTGCCTCTTCACCCATATAGGCCTCCTTACACACGCTAGGCCTAACATTAGGGGAGGGATGAGGCCCTAATATGTGGCTAATGGTCTGTGCAAGCAAGGATAGGACTCGGCCTATTCAATTTGTCAGCCAGACCAATCTATCTCTGATGTTGACAACCCTTCCTCAGCTCTAGGCTTATGCTAGGTAACTCCTGGTCGGGTATCCCCGGCACCACGACCAAGCCTAATCATCTTGGGCATCCGCAGCACCTCGAGATGGTAGGAGTTTATGCTCCTCCTGGTCGGGCATCCTTGGCACCACGACTAGGCTTACTCGTCTCGGGCATCCATAGCACCACAAGATAGTAGGAGTTTATGCCCCTATTGGTCGGGCATCCTTGGCACCACGACCAGGTCTACTCATCTCAGGTATCCGCAATACCATGAGATGGTGTAGGATTGATGGCGTCGATAGGGGGGTGAATATCGACTTGAAAAATTCTTTGGAAGTACGTTGGAAAACTCCCATTGATCATCTTTCTATTAGGTTAGTACACAGCAGAATAATAAAGAACGAAAACAAACAACACAATAAGACACACGAGTTTTTACTTGGTTCCCAACCCCCAGGGTCAGTACGTCCAAGGCCTATGCACTCAATCGTGAGTCCACTAGTGGTCTCCTTTCCGGACATTCCAGAGGCGGAGAAACCCGTCTTACAGTTCAAGTTTACAAGCAAAAGATAGTAAATGAAATACAATTCGTAAATAAAACGCAAACCGAAAAACAACTCGACCAACTCTGGAATTCTGAAGTGTCGCACACTTCTTCCTGGAGCCTCCTTGGTCGCAGAGCTTCGTCTTGAGCGCGTTTGCTTTGCACAGAATGACTTGGAGGATGTCAGAATTGGTGTCTGGCATTGAGGGATCGAACCCCTTTATATAGTAGTGTCCAGGGCACCAGTGATGTCTAGGGCGCCTGCCACGTAGCGGTCAATACTCATCCATTGCACTGAGCTTGTAGGGTTGATAGAATTCCCTTCCAGGGCACCTGGGACCTTCCCAGGCGCCTAGGAAGCCATAGGCGCTTGGCTTTCCAGGCACTTGGGATGGGCCTGCCCCAACTGGGGCGCCCTGAAGCCTGGGGTGCCTGATACAATTCAGGCGCCCTGGATGACCTTCTTAGGCAGCTTTGCTTTGTGTTTAGTTCTCCTATCTTGCCTCCCACCTGCAAGACAACAAAACACACAACAAAATAAATATTCTTAGCCTTAACAAATGGTTCTGACTTTGAATTTCACCCGAAACCCTAGGTCGAACTGACGCCTAATGTTCCCTTTCCTGAGGAACGCATCCTCACCTACTCTACACTGGAGAAGTTGCGTTTGCCAACCGGAATCTCCGATTGGACTTTTGCTTAGCCTCAGAGAACCCAAATCTCGAGATGTACGACCTCGACCCATCTCTACTTCTGTTCGCGATCCCCACTCGACTAAATCATTTGCCAACCAGGACCTCCGATTGGACTTTTGCTCGACCTCCGTGAACTCGGATCTCAAGACGTTCGTCCTCGACTCGTCTCTACTTCTATCTGATAACTCTCGCTCGGCAAAGACTCCATTGCCCGATTCCCGACCAGGACTTAGTGCTCAGACCCCCAGACCAAGACTTCGTGCCTAGCATCACTCACCAGGACTTAGTCCGACCTAGCTTCACTCGCTAGGACCCTATTTACTCACCAGTATTTAGTGCCCAGCTTCACTCACCAGGACTTAGTCCAACCTAACTTCACATACTAGGACCCAACTTCACTTATCATGATTTAGTGCCCAGCTTCACTCACCAAGACTTAGTCCAACCTAGCTTCTCTTGCTAGGACCCGGCTTCACTTACCAGAATTTCTTTCATCAAAATCACTCCTTTGCTAATCATCATGATCCTGACTAGACTTCCTTCATTTTTCAGAAAAATATAACTCCAAACCTCAAGTCCGGTTTGGTTTACTCCCTTGGTTAAACTGACCAACCCTGTGTTCTAGTTCACTCTGCCAAACATCATATCCTGTTTGGCTAACTGATAATTACCATTTTGTTGATCAAATTAGGCTCCAAAATCCATGTTTTGATTCCTTTTCATACGCTTAACTTTGCATTTACATTAGGTTTCATGGATTATCTCTATTCTAGCTTTTGATTCAAATCTTGGTATATTTGAGATATTTTGACATTAAATTTGAATCTAATTTGGTAGGCATCAAATGATCATGGACCTAGATCAGATTGGATCATACTTGAGCTCAGACTTGGCTTCGATCAAGGGGATCAAGAGGTGGATAACTGTGGGCCGTCCAATCAAGAAACGGTGAGATCTGAGCCATTTGTCAACTTCTAATCAATCCGAGCCCAAGGTAGAGTTAATCAAGTCTATAGATCAGGATCTGAAGCTTTGAACCAAATCAGAGTTCATCTGACCGTTGGATCAAGCTTAAGAGGAGTCTAGACCGTCCATTCAAGAGGCAGTGAGATGAGCCATCCGTTGCAAATCTGATCGATCCGAGCTGAGGATATGCAGATCCTGACCCTTGATGGAGATCTGGAAGATTTGGGCTTGATCTGACCGTTGGATGAGGCGAGGATGATCACAGCCATCCAATTTCAAATAGGATAATTTAAATCAAACTTCTTCTCCGCTAGTTCTTTGTCGTCGCCAGATTGCTGTTTTCCAGTTCTTTGTTCTTCGTCAGTTCTTCATCGATTTCTTTGCTATTTTCTTCTCCGATCGCGCGACCAACATCAAAATCTGTTTGTCTTCAAGTTTTCAGATCATCATAGTAGTTTCCTTGTTCAGTTTCATTCCAAAATAACGCAGCTGAAAGAGCTCAGGTGAGGGTTTCGCCCGAGGTTCTGTCCACTGCCGATTCCGTTGATCGCTGATTGTCTTCTTCGTGCGGATGCAATCAGAGCAGTAGGAGGGGTTCTCCGAAGGTTACTGAGAGTATCTGAGCGAGATCGACACTCGGCGCATCAAAGAGGAGGAGATCGTAGATGATTTCAACTACTGATCGGACCAATTGATCGGACAGGGACACTACTGATCGGTCTGCAGACCGATCAGCAGAGTTCCTGATCGGTTCCCAATCAGATCAACAGAAGACCTGATCGGTCGGCTGACCGATCAGGAAGGCCAATTCATAGCAAATTGATCCAGGGAGCTTTTCTTCGTTGGCTTTCAAGCTAAGGGGGTTCCTAACTGAACTTTTGTGTAACGACAAAGGGATGAACTGATTTGATGTTTAATTTAGGATAATTTGGTTCCAAGCACTTAATTCTTCAAGTTGTTCTAGCTTGTTTCCATTACAGTTCAAGCCAAGTTTCTTAAGCAATGTTTTGTTCTAGTTTTCATTGTCTTGCAATTAATTCTCTGCAATTAGTTCCCTGTAATTATTTCTTAAATTTCAATTCAATAGTTTGAAATCAAATTGCTTAGTTTTTCCAATAGGTTAAGTGTAGTACTTGCAATTTCTTAATTCGTTCCATGCTTTAGCTAAGTTCATTCTATTTCATACTGTTGTTTCATTCTTATCGCAAAAACCCCCCATTTTATTAGAAAGCCCAAAACATTTAACGACAACTTTCAAGCTTGAACTAAACATTCACAACTAGTTCTTGGAAAAATATGACTTGAGGCCCCTATACTACATTTAACTTTGTGAGCTAAGGGTGTTCAACTTATAAATATCTAAATTTGAGGCTTATTTGTGACACTCGTAATTGGGCAGTCATCAAATTTTTGGCGCCGTTGCCGGGGAAATCACTAGTTGAGTTTGTTTAATTTAAGCTTGTGCTTATTTTCATATTCATTGATTCTATTTCATTTGTTTTATCTTTCTATATACATTTGCTGCCATTTTTTGTTTGGTTGATGACCAGGACTGCAGATGATGATATTGTGGAGTTTGATCTTGAGATAGAGAGAACATTTAGAGCCAGGAGAAATCAAGGAAGAATTTCAGAAGCTATTGAAAAATATTCCTACTCATTCAAGCAGTCTATGGCAGAACATCAGTGTTTTCAGAATTTTCAACAGCATTTTCAGAACTTTCAGCAACCTTATTCTCAATTCCAGAATTTTCAGCAAGATAATCAACCTTTTCAACCATTCCAGCAATCTAAACAACAATTTCAGCAAAACCAACCTTGGAATCAGCCAGAACAGCAGTTTCAGCAAAATTTCCAGAATTTTCAGCAACCATTTCTTCAGCAACCATTTCATCAAAACCAACAAGTTTATCAAGATTTACAACAACAATTTCATTATGATCAGCAAGGTTTTCAACCTTCACAGCAATCTTTCTAACCATACCAGTAGAATTTTCAGTTTGGAAATCAGAATTTTCAACCCCAATATCAGAATTTTCAGAGCAATAATTTTCAGCAATTTCAACTTACTTCTCAAGCCAATTTTCAGCAATTTCAACAACCCAATCAATCATTTTATCAGCCCCAACAACAGAATTTTCAAGATTCACAGCCTACTTATGATTTTTAGCTACCTAATGCTATATTTCAAGACCAACAAGAGTCCTATGCCAATCAAGGAGACTTTGAGGACTCTAGTGAGCTTAATGCACAACAACAAATGCTTGAGGAGATTATGCAAAAAATTCTTCAACAGCAACAAATTTTATTACAACAAAGGCAACAAAAGAATGAGTCCACTCTTCAAAACATTGAAAGACGCATTGAACAACTTGTAAGTGGGATGAATCAAATGTGCAAGCCTAAGGATCGGGACAATTACCTTCTCAATCAACTACTAATCTTAAGGGGAATGATTGTGCGATGACTTTGAGGAGTGGGGATGTTGTTTCAAGTCTAAACACTCCAAGGGCTGATTTTTTTGAAAAATTTTCATCAACTTATTTTCCATCTCAGAACAGCCCCAAAATGACTTCTAAATCAGTTGGAAGTGACCCTAGTTCAAGCCTAAGTCCTTCTTCAATTGATCTTGCAATTTTGATGGAAGAAGAAGAAGAAATCAGTAAAATTAGGGTACCTACAACAACTATACCTACCGAAATCCCTGCTCAAGACTTATTTCCGAAGGTTTCAGCTCAAGTGGAGGAACCAACCCTTCCCACAGCACCCCCGAGAGGATCCTTCTATCATTAGCATGAGTATTTTAGATGAGGTTGTTGAGACAGAGTTATTTGCTGATAAAGTTTCACTTGATAATCAGAGAGGATATTTTAGTTCTGATGAGGCAGAGGAGGTATTAGCTACAGAGGCTGAAGATTTGGAGGATGTATCTGATTCATTTGCAGTTGGAGATGATTCTTTAGGTGTAGGGGATTGCATTGAGCCCCAGGGATCACCTATATTGATTGAGATGTTAGGAGATTCAGAGGATATGTGTGAGAGGGTAGGGGATTGTACTGAGCCCTAGGGACCACCCATACCTACTGAGCAGTCACAGTCAGAGTTGAAACTATTGCTAGAACATTTAGAGTATGCTTATTTGCTAGAAAGTGTAGGGACTTGCATGGTGGAAGCAAGGACTCAAGAATCACCTCTTGTAGTTGTATGTCCACCAGAACCTGAACCTGAGGTGAAGCCTTTACCTGACCAGGAGGAGGCCATAGTTACATCTACTCTTATAGAACCTTCAGGTATTTTTCAGCACGACAAGGTAAGTAATTCTCCTAATCTTTTAGAAAAATTCATAAAGATACCTAAGGTTGATTTTATTGGCTGTGATGCATTTCTTGATACATCCTATGTAGAGACTGATTGTGAAAAACTCATAGAGGTACCTAAGGTTGATTTTGTTGGATGTGATGCATTTCTTGATACATTCTATGTAGAGATTGTTTGTATTTCATTTCTTTCTTACCCTGCATGCGTGCGGGAAGTATTTTCGTTTCATGGTTTTGCAGGGAGCCGTCGACTTCTTGAATGGGTGCTCCAATTAAATAGACTCCAACCTCCCGGAAGGACTTCCAAAGAGCATATAGTGGGAGGAGTTGAGATTACTTTGACATGTGGAAATTCACCCCAAGAATGGATTTTGCACCTTAATCGTCTCCGACCACCGGGACATACTATTGCGAAATTAATAAGGGAGAAAGCTGTGCACTATGAGATTGATCACGTGAGGATAGTTCTTCCAAGATGGATGCTCCATGCTCTTTACCCAACTTGAAGGGGAGTTGTTCCTTCTTACACTCTCATTACATTGTGTATATCATTTTTATGTTTTCTAGTCGTAATTTTTCTTTTACAATGAGTTCTTGCTAATAAATGCTTTAAAGATTCATTGTAGATACCATTTTATCCCTTTTGACATTTTATTTCATGCATGAGTTGGAATAAATGTATCTTTCTAGATTTTCTCTACATTATTTTAGAATCCTTTGAAAGTGAATTAAATTTGGTTGTTAAAACTTAGGATTTGGACCAATGGATGAAAATTCTTGGATGCTTGAGTACTACTTAGTTATGGATTCTAGATTGATGACTTGAGATGAATTCTTTTTACCTAGTGAGGACTTGGCCTTATTGTTGAGATAGACACATGTGATTGTACTCTAGAACTTGCTTAGGTTCTTTCAAAGCTATATTTCTATGGTTGGACCACATTTATAGAGGTGAATCGCTTTGTTCCCTTCCACATATCAATTTTTGCAATATTGCTTGTTGATCTATTCTATATTCTATTTTCCTTCTTCTATTTTTCTGTTCATAACCATATTTTCCATGGACTTGGTTGCTTTTGATATTTCTTAATGTTACTTTGCCTGAGACAGACAAAAGATTAAGTGTGGGGGAGGTGGCTAGAGCTTTGAAATGTTTTGGTAACAAGTGATACATTTTGGAAGCCTACTTTTTGTTAGATTATATTTGGAAATCTGTTTTGATGATTCTTAAGGGATGAGGAGGGTATCAAGGATGCAAGTCAAAAAGAAGAATGATTATAAAAAAATGTAAGAAAAGAATGATGAAGAGGTGGTGCCAATTTGATGGAGTAGTGTATTAAGGGTGAGTTGTGAGTATTGGGTAGTGAAGATTACATTTGGAGCAATTTGATTCCTAAATGTTATTTGATGTTTCAAATCCTATGAGGAAAAATTCTGCTGAAATCCATGAGTTTATTCCGAAGGAAGCTAGAGTTTTGAAGTGTTTTGTGGCACCAAGTTTGGTTGCAAACTATGTATAATGTGGCACCTAATCTAGCTGATGTTTGCCACAATTTGATTCCTCCTATTTCAAACTGGAGGCTATGCGGCAGTGGACTGGAATTTGTAGTGGAAAATGTTCAACGAAGTAGTGCTTTGCTTGAAGAAAGGAATGGTTTGTAATCTAAGAGTTCTTCTATTCGAGAGAAACTAATATTGCTATCAAGAAAAGAAAGGATTAGTACAACAAAGCGAAGGTCTGAAAAATTAAAACTGAAGTGGAGATGAGGTAGTTCAGCTAGCACTGCAAAGAAGGAAAAAAAAAGAAAAACAAAAGAAGCAGCTGAAAAATAGAAAAAGAAAAAAAAAAGAAAAAAAATAAAAATAAACATGAAGTATCAGGAGATGGGTTAGATTTTTGAAGTGGAAGTTGTTAACAAGGCTAGAGGAGTTTGAGATGTAGTATCGGTTGAAAAGAAAGAAATCAGGCAGACAGACTAAAGAATTCAGCTCAGTTTCAGCTACTGATCAGACCCTGATCGGTCACCAATCCGATCAGGGAAGAGACTGATCGGTCACTTAGTGCGATCAGAAGGAGCCTGACCGATCTCTAGAACGATCAGGCAGAAGACTGATCTGTCTCTGGACCGATCAGTAGAGCTGGTACATAAACAGAACCTTGGCACACTGAATTTAGTGAATTTCCTCAGTCCCTACTCCACCACAACTCTGATACATGCAGGATAATTCAAAATAAGAGGGCAAAGTACATTAGGTTACATTCTTGAGCATCCAAGTCTTCCACTTTCCTAACTTTTCCAATTTCTAAACTTCTATTTCATTCTTATCATTACATGTCTCCTAAACTTGTTTGAATAAGCTTTTGTAGGTGTGGATCCAAATCAAGAATGATGGTGGAGAGTAGAGCATAAGCAAGCTTATGGTAGTGCAAGAACCATGATTGTGTTTGAGTGAGCTCCACTTTCATCAAACTTAGAACTTAGGAAGAGAGCCACTTTAAAATTTCCCTTGAGAGGCTTTGTGAGTTTAATTCATCTCAATGAGTCATGAAGGATGAGTATATTAAGTTGTTGACTAAGGACAAGTTTCTAGTCCATTGAGTTTAGATTTTTGAGAATTGATAACCCTAGGTAATTCCCATTCAATTGCTTCTAACTACGATTGAGAATAATCTAGGGGTACATGTTTAGTTAGTTGTGCGAGACGCCTAAGAGCAAGTGTGGGGGAGTTGATAATTACCATTTTGTTGATCAAATTAGGCTCTCAAATCCATGTTTTGATTACTTTTCATACGCTTAACTTTGCATTTACATTAGGTTTCATGGATTATCTCTATTCTAGCTTTTGATTCAAATCTTGGTATATTTGAGATATTTTGGCATTAAATTTGAATCTAATTTTGTAGGCATCAAATGATCATGGACCTAGATCAGATTGGATCAGACTTGAGCTCAGACTTGGCTTCGATCAAGGGGATCAAGAGGTGAATAACTGTGGGTCGCCCAATCAAGAAACGGTGAGATCTGAGCCATTTGTCAGCTTCTAATCAATCCGAGCCCAAGGTAGAGTTAATCAAGTCCATAGATCAGGATCTGAAGCTTTGAACTAAATCAGAGTTCATCTTACCATTGGATCAAGCTTAAGAGGAGTCTAGACCATCCATTCAAGAGGCAGTGAGATCTGAGCCATCTGTTGCAAATCTGATCGATCCGAGCTGAGGAGAAGCAGATCCTGACCCGTGATGGAGATCTGGAAGATTTGGGCTTGATCTGACTTGATATGACCGTTGGATGAGGCGAGGATGATCACAACCGTCCAATTTCAAATGGGATAATTTAAATCAAACTTCTTCTCCGCCAGTTCTTTGTGGTCGCTAGATTGCTGTTTTCCAGTTCTTTGTTCTTCGTCAGTTCTTCATCGATTTCTTTGCTATTTTCTTCTCCGATCGCTCGGCCAACATCAAAATCTGTTTGTCTTCAAGTTTTCAGATCATCGTAGTAGTTTCCTTGTTCAGTTTCATTCCAAAATCTCGTAGCTGAAGGAACTTAGGTGAGGGTTTCGCTCGAAGCTCTGTCCACTGTCGATTCCGTTGATCGATGGTTGTCTTCTTCGTGCGGATGCAATCAGAGCAGTAGGAGGGGTTCTCCGAAGGTTACTGAGAGTATCTGAGCGAGATCGACACTCGGCGCATCAAAGAGGAGGAGATCGCGGATGATTTCAGCTACTGATCGGACCAATTGATCGGATAGGGACACTACTGATCAGTCTGTAGACCGATCAGCAGAGTTCCTGATCGGTTCCCAATCCGATCAACAGAAGACCTGATCGGTCGACTGACCGATCAGGAAGGCCAATTCGCAGCAAACTGATCCAGGGTGCTTTTCTTTATTGGTTTTCAAGCTAAGGGGGTTCCTAGCTGAACTTTTGTGTAACGACAAAGGGAAGACTTGTCAATGAACTAATTTGATGTTTAATTTAGGATAATTTGGTTCCAAGCACTTAATTCTTCAAGTTGTTCTAGCTTGTTTCCATTACAGTTCAAGCCAAGTTTCTTAAGCAATGTTTTGTTCTAGTTTTCATTGTCTTGCAATTAATTCTCTGCAATTGGTTTCCTGCAATTAGTTCTTAAATTTCAATTCAATAGTTTGATATCGAATTGCTTAGTTTTTCCAATAGGTCCTACACTTGCAATTTCTTAATTCGTTCCATGCTTTAGCTAAGTTCATTCTATTTCATACTGTTGTTTCATTCTTATCGCAAAAACCCCCATTTTACTAGAAAACCCAAAACATTTAACGACAACTTTCAAGCTTGAACTGAACATTCACAACTAGTCCTTGGAAAAATACGACTTGAGGCCCCTATACTACATTTAACTTTGTGAGCTAAGGGTTTTCAACTTATAAATATCTAAATTTGAGGCTCATTCGTGACACTCGTAATTGGGCAATCATCACTAACCCTTTGTCAATCTAATCAAACCTGGGTTTACCCTACCAAACGTAAAGTCCTGTTTGGTTTAACCCTTGGTCAAACTGACCAACCCTAGGTTCTGGTTCACTCTGCCAAACATCAGATCCTGTTTGGCTAACCCTTAATCAACCAGACTAAACCTTTGGTGTATTTTCTCTAACTTTAGTATATTGTTAAACATCGAAATCCTAGAGGAAGATATCACTGATGCATCTTGCACCAACAGATGGTAGGAGTTTATGCTCCTCTTGGTCGGGCATCCTCGACACCATGACCAGGCCTACTCATCTCGGGCATCGGCATCACCACGAGATGGTAGGAGTTTATGCTTTTCCTGGCCGGGCATCCTCGGCACCATGACCAGGCCTAATCATCTCGGGCATCCACAGCACCATGAGATAGTAAGATTTTGGCTGCTCCTGGTCGGGCATCCTCGACACCACGACCAGGCCTACTCATCTCGGGCATCTGCAGTACCACGAGATAGTAGGATTTTTGCTGCTCTTGATCGGGCATCCTTGGCACCACGACCAGGCCTACTCATCTCGGGCATCCGCAGCACCACGAGATAGTAAGGTTTTTGCCGCTCCTAGTTTGGCATCCTCGGTATCACGACCAGGCCTACTCATCTCGGGCATCCTCGACATCACGAGATAGTAGGGTTTTATGTTGTTCCTAGTTGGCCATCCTCGGCACCATGAGTAGGCCTACTCATCTCAGGCATCCTCGACACCACGATATAGTAGGGTCTTATGCTGCTCCTGGTTGGGCATCCTCGACACCACGACCAGGTCTACTCATCTAGGACATCCTTGGCATCATGAGATAGTAGGATTTTATGCTGCTCCTAGTTTGGCATCCTCAGCACCACGACCAGGCCTACTCATCTCGGGCATCCTCGGCACCACGAGATAGTAGGGTTTTTGTCTACTCTTGGTCTGGCATCCTCGACACCACAACCAAGCCTACTCATCTTGAGCATCCGCAGTACCATGAGATAGTAGGGTTTTTGCTTGTAACGCCCGAAAATTTTCCAAATTTTCCAAAATAAAAAGAAATATAAAAATTTCTTTTGGGGAGTAAAAAGAGGTCAAAGCCGAGGCTCGAACCAAGGACCCTTAGTTTAATATTAGTTTAAGTTTCCATTAGGTGGTGGTAAAGCATCACATTGGGATATGGAAACAATTTAAGATATGTGCAAGTAAGCACCTAAGCACCTCTTCATGGAAGTTGCTTCAACTTCCACTTATTATATAAAGGAATAGAAAGAAGAGGAAACAAAAGGTTTCCACACTTCTTCTTCTTCCTCATGAGTAAGAGAACCTAGGGTTTCTCTTTTCTTCTTTGTGCCTATGTATTGGCGACCGTGCGAAGGACGTGGACGAGGGGTAGATCCCGAAGGAAGCTTCCACACTAGACCTAGCACTTAGTATAGTGAGTTAGTAAGTAACAAGGTAAGTAGATCACTCACCTGCAGTAAAAGTTGTTCTTCGTATGTTTTTCGTAGAACTTGATTCTAAGCCTTTTGTGTGTGTGATCTGAGTATAGCAAGACCAAAGTCTTGATTTGCCCCAAAACGAGTTTTGGGATTAGGGTACACAAGGTGCTCGATGAAAGTACAGAGTAGGATCGAGGTCTTACTAAGCCCTAGAACAAGTTCTGGGACTAAGGCACGCAAGGTGCATTGATGAGTACAAGACCGAGGTCTTGAGATGTCCTGAAACGAGTTTTCAGATCATTACTTTCCATGTGCAAGATATATGCTAAGTTTAAGCATTTTAGGTACAAGCATTACAGGATTTAAGTATGTTACTTTTTAAGTGGCATGTACCGGGCCGAGGCCCACAGAGATCTAGGTGAGCCTAGTAGAGACGCTCTAGTAGGGTTCGGTGGGTAGCTACCCCAAAACCTATTAGGGATGCACACATTGGTACTAGAAAGACTTACAGAGACTTTTATTAGCAAAAGAGAAAGATTACAAAGAGAAAGAGCTTACAAGAGGGTAGCTTGAAAATTAAACCAAGTAAGACTTGTGTCGATTTGCGACTTATGTCTTGCAAGGTTAGCCATGAAGTGCTTATATAGGTGTGGATAGATGAGGGCTGAGTACCTGTGAGTGGCCTCGTCATCACCCTATCTTATCACCCTATCATATCGCATTCAGCTGCAGTATTGTTACTTTACAGCTAAGATTCTTAAGGGACAGCTCCCCGAGGCTCAATCCCTTTACAAAAGCTACTTTAGTAAAGTTACTTTGGATTCTTTTGGGCTCATCACGCTTCAAGGTGGCGTTTTCTCTATGTCTCGGAATATGACACTGTAGTGACATTGCGTTCCAGAGTTCCTTTCGGTCATTGATGATATTTGGAAGATGCTGTCGCCAATAATTGTCCTTCTTTGATCCTTCTTGGTGTGCGTGATATCTAAAGCTGTATTCCTTGAGCTGGCATATTTGTTCCAGCTCTCTGATGCTGCAGAAGACGTTGTTAATGGCTGTCCTTTCGATGTCTGCCATGGTCCTTCTAGCATCATGACCTTCTAAAAGAGTTGTTGACTTGTGGTTGGCTTGTTGGGTAAGCTCTTCGTATCGATGGAGTAGTGGATAAGCTTGGCCAGGAGGGCTTGGGCTTGCTTGTTCGGCTTGTCCTGTAGTTGAGCTAGAGCCTGCTCTATCGTCTGAAGTAAAAGGTCGCTTTTGTTCCATGTATTATCCTGCACTTCATGTCCGTCTGATGCATTGAGGATTGCTTGATATTCTGTGGGGTAACCCATCCGCCATTGGATCCAAGTGAGTTTTTCTGTTTCCCCAAGGAGATTCTCAATGAACTCTGCTTTTTCTTTCCCAGTTGAGAATCCCTGCATAGACACCAGGTTTTTGGTTATGCTTTCCCAACGCATAAAGGTATCGTCAAAAAGTCCCAGTTGTGTTGGTATTATAAAGATAGCTCCATTTTGATGCTGGGCTGATGGGAGATTCCATTGGCCCGAATAGTCTTTTGGCTTGAATTGGGCTTTTCTTGGGGGTCCATCAAAGTCAGGTTTCTGGACCGGTGGTGCTGCTGCCGGTGGGAATCCTACAGGTCCCATTGTTGTGTCTTGTGGGGGTCTGTATTCTGAAATTGCTGAGCTTGATGCTAGGAGTTCTTCCATTTTTCGCAATTGTGGATACTCCATCTGCCATTCATCTTCATCCCCAGCGATCCCTGCAGCTATAATATTAAAAGATGATGATGATGAAATAATAGGCTCCCCATCACCTTCTTTTGCGAAAGGATTAATAAATTCTTCTGATGAGTAATCAGCCTGCTGGTTAGATAAATAAATTAGGTAGGATAAATACTCATCATCGTTCTCTTCCAGGTCATTACTGAAATACGCGATGTTTCATCTAATTCTGGGGTTGGACATAATATAGGTCATAGGTCTTGCAGTGTTTTTGTGGGCCTAGATGTACTTGCTTCATCAGCTGAAGGTCGCCCCTTTGCATTATAGAACTCCGGATGCTCTTGATCAAGTTCAGGATAATATACGGGCATATCGATTGTACTATACCATATTCTGGCATCCGCATCGTCTTCGTCATCATATGATGCTGATGACCCCAGACTGGAAGGAATAAAGCTTGCTGCTATAGACTTTGCCTTTTGTATTTCCATCTGGCGCAGCTGTTCTTCTATTTGTAATATTGCTGTCAGATTTTCTTCCTTAGTATAAGTGGTTGACCCAAAGCCTTGATTAGCTCTTTCAGTTTCGTCGAGGTTGTCTACTTGTACTATTTCCGGTGTTGTAATCTGTTCAAGTATAAGCTGTGCTATGGCTTCATGCTTCTGTAGATAAAGGTCATCCATAGTTGTATTAAATGCTAAAATAAAGACTTCACCTCGATAATCAGGGTCAATGACTCCTCCTCCGATCAGGATTCCTTTGTGAAGAGAGGCACTGGATCGGGGTGCTATTCTTCCGTATGTCCTTTCTGGCACCTTGATTGCTATGCCTGTTGATAGGAGTGCTCTTCCAAAAGCTGGTATTTCTTGACCTCTATTTAGGAATAGGTTAGCTTGCGGCTCCTGCTGATGCCTTTTTAGGTAAAAGTGGTTGCCCTAATGCTCTTGACATTATTTTGACTAGTAGCGGTTCCTGTTGAGTGAATACCGCTATTGTATGGTGCAGGATCCTTCTTCATCACTTTGAACATCTTTGTCACTATAAGAGGTTGTTGCAGCTTGATAATTTTCAAATCTTAAAGAAATTCTGCCTTCTAAAAGGTTTCTTGTATTAACTTCCGTCGGATGCATTGGAATGTTAATACTGGACTGCCTTATTATCCAGTTCTAGCCTTGTGAACTTCTAGTGCTATAGCGCCTCCCTGGTAAAGCTCGACGCCATGGCTTGCAAGATAGTCAACAACATTTTGAACTTCGTAGGCAAACCCAACATTCGGGGTATTAGAAAGCCGACCCACGAGTCCTCTTGTGACTAGTAAATTGGCTTCTCCATTTTGCCAGTTTTCATATCCTCTGGCGAGAATTGATATTTATATATTCCTGTAAAAGTCTGAAATTGTTAGCATTGTATCAGGAATAACATATATCAGTTGCGATCCATGAGTTAGATCAATTTCCATAGTCGCAAAGATGGCTTGGTCCCCCTGCTATCTGTTGTCTCGGAATACTATTAATACTAAGGTTTCTTCTTCTTGTCGGTGTAGAATTTGTAGGCGTACTTGAATAACGCCCATATGGAGAAATCTCATACCACTTCGTTGAAGCTGTTGAAAGCTTTCCGGCTGTATAAAAGCTCTATCCAACTGGTTATTTGTAACTAGCACGACTTCTCCTGCTCTATGAACATAAACACGATGATGAGCATCATCGCGCCTAGAGTGGTATAATACCTCTGCAGGAACTATTGAAGCCCTTTCCTGCATGGAAGACCTCAGTTGGGCTTGAGGGTCCATTTGTTGCTCAAGAGTAGCGTTGTAAGGTTCGCCACCCGTGAGTCTTCTAGCAATTCTTCGGATGGTTCTTTGTGCGTTATACCGCCTTCTTTGGTTTTGGCGATAATCACGAATTTGGTCTTCAAATAGGGGCATTTCTTCGGTTCATATCCTCCTTGTGATTGTGGTGACTGGAGGATTCTAAGTTGTAGGTCTTGCACTCATCTTCCCTGCACTTTATCTTCTTCAAATAATTTGTAGGGATCTTTGAAAATGAGTAATTTACCAGGCTTAGGAACTGGTTTTTCTGAGACCTTTAATGCCTTGATTCTTTCGTTCAGGTTGTCAATAACTGAGTCTGGTAGTGCAGTTACGGTGGAGCGTTAACTTGTGCTTCAAGCTTTTGTAGTCGCACTTCGATGTTGTCGAGTTGCTCCTTAAGTGATACCAATAGTTGGATTTGAGTGTTGTTCTATTTAGCGATTGCCTTTATCACTGGGATGTATCCGTCAGCTCCTTGTTTGTAGAATCCGACAGCTGGGGCTTCAATATTTTCTGTAGCAACGAGATCCTCTTTGTAGGAAGTTGTTTCTTGGGTATTAATATAGCTCATAAGGCTAAAGATTCAAGCCTTCGTAATATCGCCTTTACTTCCTTTAGCTCCTTCTTTGCTTCTTCGGATATTTGAAGCGCCTGTTCTTCTATAAACTTTGGCTGTTCAATAATATTAAGAACAAAGTCTTGCACCTGTTTTAAAGTTAAAGGCTGATTTTCTATAACTTCTTGGGTTAAATTGTTCACATCCTTTGTTATCTTCTGATTTTCTTTCTTAAGCTCGTCTATTTCTTCCTGGAGTTTCTTGAAGTATTTTAAATGGACTCTACAGGATAAGCAAACTCGATCGTATACAACAGAAAGGTTATGGGCTAGTTCTTTGTTTGTAGGCTTTGTTTCAACAAGATCAAGGTACTCAAGATTAGCAGTTCGTGATTTGGTATACTATTCCTGTATGCTTTCTTCCCAGTGTTTTGACATAACAAAAACTCTCGATGGCCTTGGCTTCTGGCTATCCACCTGCCACCAGTTTAAGGCTTTTGGCTATCCACCTTAACCAGGTTATTTGCAACCCCTTTTTCAAGTTTAGGTAACATCTAAACACTCCTAAGGGTTAACTTAATTAAGGATCCACTGCTTACAGCTTAGAGGGTTGTAGAGTCTTTCTTGCTCACACAGGTATGCCCTTGGACTTACTTAAGGCACACTTGCCTTTGTTGCCAAGTTAGGATCTGTTCTTTTGCAATATACCCGTCCTTCCCTAGTCGCCTTATTATAGAAGAACCTTATTTCTAAATGAACCCTGAGATACTTGGGTTAAGATATCTTTTTCAGAGTTTTGGAAAGAGACACTATATTTATACCAAAAACACAACTACCTGTCTTCGAGTACCCTGATTAGAGAGTTACTCAGCCATTAATAACCTTGCTCTGATACCAAATGGAAGCGTCGTAACGTCTTTTATGCCAATGAAAGATAACGAAGTAGAACTAGAAAGACTTACAGAGACTTTTATTAGCAAAAGAGAAAGATTACAAAGAGAAAGAGCTTGCAAGAAGGTAGCTTGCAAATTAAACCAAGTATGACTTGTGTCGATTTGCGACTTGTGTCTTGCAAGGTTAGCCATGAAGTGCTTATATAGGTGTGGATAGATGAGGGCTGAGTACTTGTGAGTGGCCTCGTCATCACCCTATCTATACCAGGCCGAAAAGCAGGATGTTTATCTATTTTAAAGTATAAAGTATACAAGTTTTTAAGTTTTCAAAAGTAAGCATTTGTTCCAAACATGTTAAGCATTTTTCATTTCAAGTAAGGTTTTCAAATGCAAGCATTTGTTACAAGTGTATTCATGAGCATATTCATGTTAAACATGACATTTCTAGGTCCATATGTTTTTAAAGCCAACATTCTTTTGACCAAGAGCATGTTTTATCTTGATTGCATGTTTTGTAAGAACATGGTCTATTTACTAAGCAATTTGCTTATAGTTTGCATCCTTTTACTGTAGATAAATGTAAAGAAAGGATGTAAGTCAAGGAGGCTAATGGAATGATGATTGGTGTCAATGGCGGCGGAACCGTGGAGTGAGAACTTGGGATGAGAATTGCTTAGTGTTAATTTTATTATTTCCGCAAAAATATAAGTTTGAGTTGCTATAGATGGTTTATGAACTAGCACAAGTAACATGATTGGGAGATGCTGGCTTCTAGATCTATAGGTGCATGCAGTTCTAGGGTTAGGGCCTAGTCTAAGTCCATTTATGAAAAAGCCCTAGTTTTGGAGGGGGTAAGTTTTGAAAAAACTAAGTCGAAAAATCATTTTAAATAAAGAAATGATTTTGCAATTTGAAATAAAAAATAAAACAGTTTTTGAAAAGAAACATAATTAGAGCATTCCTATTCTACCAAGCATAACCCTAACTGCCTTCTTAGTGAGCTAAACTCTGACTCAGGTAAGGGTTTGGTGAATATGTCAGCTAAGTTAGATTTTGAGTCTACATGCTTACGGACTATTTCACCCCTGGCTATATATCAGCTAAGTTAGATTTTGAGTCTACTCTTACGAAGTGGTGTTTAACTTTTATGTGTTTAGTTCTAGAGGTTGGATTGGGATCTTAGTTAGATTAATTGAACTTATATTATCAATGTAGACTTGAGTTTGGGTGTAGTCAAGCTGGAAGTCCTTAAGAGTGTGCATCATCCATAAGAGTTGTGCTACACACTCTCCTAGTGCCCTTAGGCATGACTTCTGAGTCTTGCAAATTTCTAATTAGGCAGTCAGAGTTGGTAAAGGTAACTACATAGCCAGTATCACATAATTGACTTATACTAAGCAAATTAAACTTAAAGTTCTCAACTAAGAGTACCTTATTAATTACAAAATCAGATTTGAGTTCAATGTTGCCTAACCTAATGACTTTGAGTGTAACATTGTTGCCAAATGCTACTAAGCCTAGGTTCTTGAACTTGAGTTTGGTGAATTTCAATTTGTCTCCAGTCATGTGTCTGGAGCATCCGCTATCCAACATCCATTGGTCCAAATCTTTATGTTCCTACACATAAAGTATTTATTGATTTGGATCCAATTAGAATTAAGGATAGCTTAAATTGATTTTCACATCCTATTCTGTCTCACCCAATCTAGTGTTATCAATTATGCTAACCTTATGGGTTTTGTGAGACAGGTTTTAACAGAAATAAAGATTTTAATTTGAAAAGCATGATTAAATTTTGAAAGGTTAAATTAATTTTTAAAAAACAATTAAGTTTTAATTTTATTTTGTAAAGTGGTTGAATATAAGATTAATTGAAATTTATGTTAGATTGAAATCTGACAATAGTAAAGTGAATTTGGTTTTCAATAATTGGCTTCCAGGTCTTGGCGAGGCACTAGTCCTTCTTTGGCCGTAGCCTTATTGGATCATCAATCCTTTCCTTGAAGCACCCGCTATCCAACATCTATTGGTCCAAATCTTTATGTTCCTACACATAAAGAGTTTGTTGATTTGGATCCAATTAGAATTAAGGATAGCTTAAATTAATTTTCACAACCTAGTCTGTCTCACCCAATCTAGAGTTATCAATCACGTTAACCTTATGAGTTTTGTGAGACAAGTTTTAATAGAAGTAAGAAATTTATTTTGAAAAACCATGATTAACTTTGAAAAGTTAAGTTAATTTTAAACCCAATTTATTATGTTTTAAATTTAAAAAAACATGGTTGAATCTAGGATTAATTGAAATCTGTGTTAGATTCAAATATGACAATAGTAAAGTGAATTTAGTTTTCAATAATCGGCTTCCAGGTCTTGGTGAGGCACTAGGCCTTCTTTGGCCGTAGCCTTATTGGATTATCAACCCTTTCCTTGACAAAGCCTTTTATTGAAAATCCATTTTCAGGTTACTCCTTGAAAGATTTTGGTCTAACTAGTTTGGGTCTTGGATCAGTAGTTTCGGCTAGTTCCTACAACATGGCTTCCCTAACGTACTATCATCTCACCTCCACCCAATACTAGGTTGTTCAAATTTCAGTTAATCGTTTTAGTCCTTAATCTAACCAGTCCTAGGTCTAAGCATGGTAAATTGCATAAAGTAAATAAACAAGCAAGCATGCAATTTTACAATAAGAAAAAGAATTTATTTAACTATAAAAATGATTTTTAAGTTGGCTCCTCCTGGACTAAAGCCACAGTATAGATTAGGCAAGATATGAATCTTGTCCTTGGGGATCCAATACTGGTTTGGTCCAGCTTGGTTGCTCAGGCAAAGTTTGGGTACCCATGCCTGAACTTTGGGTTTAGATTGATTCAGTACAGCATAGTATGACCTTTGTCTAGCCTTGGTTCGATACCCTAACCCGGATCGATTTAGAATGGACTTCTGTTTTCCAAGCATCATGTCAAGACCCTTGGAACCCGAAGTGAATCGTTCTAAGGCTGCTCTAAGGTCCTTGACTTGAGTTTTCGAGGAGGAGTTCTCTTTCTCAAGCTTTTCAACTTGAGTAGAGGTTCCTTCTTGAACCTTCTCAGTCAAAGATCTAGAGTCAGCTCCCTCTTTCAGGAGTTTTACTTCCTGTCGAAGGGACTCGACTCAAATTTGGCTTTTGCCAAGTTACTAGATAGATAAGCAATTAATTTTGCTAATTCAACTTTAGAGTAACCACTTATAGTGATTTTGCCGTCCTCCGAAATTGTGAGCTTTCCGTTGTCCGGCTCCGATTCTGATCCGGTGTCGATCTCTTCCGAAGCAGTCAAGGCGAGCAGGTTCGATTATGGGGCCTCTTCTTCTTCGGAGGAGGAAGACTCGTCCCAAGTTGCTGCCGATTGTATGTAGACCGTTCATCAACTCCTGGATTCTGGCGTGGAGCTGGGCTGCCGACTCACCTTCGTTCATTTTGATGGTGTACAACTTGTTCAGCAGTAGGTCCCGCTTGCTGATTCGGGTGTCGGAGGTTCCTTCGTGCAATTCGATCAACTTACTCCAGAATTCCTTTGCACTGTTGAAGGGTCGCCTTTGCGTCCGCCTCGATTTTCTTTTTCAGCGAGGCATTCCATTCTGTGTAAGGCTGTGCCACTCCTTTAGCATTCTTCGGGATTTCCAAATTAGATTGGATTATGATCCACATGTCCACCTGAGTTTTCAGGTGGACCTCCATATGACTCTTCCAGTAGGAGAAGTCTTCTCCACTGAAGAGTGGTGGTCTGGCTCTGCTGAAACCTTCTTGCATAGCCATTAGGATTTTTGAAATGACAAAAACAGAAAAAAATCTTATCCCAAGACTTAGTCTTGGATTAGTAGTGTGGGAATAGGATAATTAAAAAGAAACGATCGAGTGGTGTTGCACCAACCTCGATGAACGAGAAAAATTCGAAAAAAATGAAATTGAAAAATTCGTAAAATTAGAAAAAATTCTCAAATTGGTAGTTGTACCAAATTTGAGCCACCCGCTCTGATACCACTTGTCGGATCGAGAAAAACGATAAAGGGGGGTGAATATCATTAAAATCTTTTTCGGATTAAGGAAAGAGAAAACGCGCAGTGGAAATAAAATAATCACACAGGAACACAAGTAGTTTTTACTTGATTCGGAGTCGCGGTCGGCTCCTACTCCAAGGCCCATGATCCTTGACCGTTTACTTTGGGCAATACTATAATCGCGCAAAAATAGGTTTACAAATTGAGTACAGAAATATTGCAGTAAATGAAACTAATTACACTTTTTGTTAACGACGTCCGATGTGGATCGTATTTCGGAGCAGAGGGACGTCGTCGGTGCTGGAATCTTGAAATCGAAGTTTGCCGGGGCGTAGCGCTTGAACGAAAAGCTTTGGAGCGTATGAAAACTGTGTTGTTGAAGCCTTGGGGTCGAGCCCCTTTTATAGTACTCCACCGGGCGCCTGATAGGTTGGGGGCGCCTGACACGTGCCCTTCGATCCGGGAAACTTTATCCGCGGGCTCGGTCAGCGCTTATCCTCCCCTCTTGGGCGCCTGAGCTGATGGGGGTGCCCGTGAGCTCACGGGCGCCTAATCCGCCTTGGTTCAGTGGCTTCGCAGCTGGTTTTTGATTTTTGCCTTCACCCTTGGGCACCCGTATCCTTACGGGCGCCTGAGCCCATTCGGGCGGCTAGGCCCAGTGAAGAATCTTCACTTGCAGACGATCAGTCCTTCGACCCTGCAACTAAGGTTAGTCCCAAAAACATGACAAGTAGTAATTACAGCCGTAGCTGTCTTGGTTCTGACTTCGGGTCTCCCAAATGGAACCCTAGGTCGAACCGACGTCTACTGTTCCCTCGACGGGGATCGCGTCCTCACCTACTCCTCTCAGGAGAGTTTACCTTTTGCCAACCGGCTCCTCCGGTTGGACTTTTGCCCGATCCACCTGACCAGGTCTTCGTGCCCAACTTCCGGTCAGGTCTTCGGTGCCCAGCCCCTTGCCAGGACTTCGTGCCCAGTCCTCGACCAAGACTTCTTTGCCCAACTTCCAGTCAGGTCTTCTTGCCCAGTCCTTGACCAGGACTTCTTGCCTAGTGTACCTAGGGTTTCTTCCTGCACACTTAGTAAGCACATTAGAACACAATAATATCTTAACTCTTGAACTCTTTGCCATTATTAAAACCCAGGTTCGACTTAGGTGAAACATCAAGTCCTGTTTGGCTTAGTCCAAATAGGTATAATCTCTCTGCCAAACATTAAGTCCTATTTGACTTAATCCCTTAGTCAACTGACTAACCTTGGGTTCTCTGCCAAACATCAGATCCTATTTGGCCGACCCTTATTCTAACTGATCAAACCTTTGTTTATTGTCAAGCATATCAGATCTAGGTTTGATCATTCTACCAAACATCAAGTTCTGTTTATCTAACCCTTGGTTAAACTGACCAACCCAGGGTACTAGTCACCTTGCCAAACATCAGGTCCTGTTTGGCTAAACCTTTGGTCAAATTGATCAAACCTGGGATTACCCTACCAATCATTAGGTCCTGTTTGGTTTAACCCTTGATCACTTTGACCAGACCTTGGTATACTGTCAAACATCAAAACACCAGAGGTTGACTGTTCAAGTCTGATACTCTTTGCACCAACAGTGCATTTGTTTTATATTTTAGCGATCAAACCTGTGTGCCCTAAGGGGTTTATGTATTGGTTCTTTTATCGTAAGTCAGACCGGTCCGTAGTAAGATATGGTTTACTATGTTTTATGGTTATGAATGCCTTTCTTTATATGAGAGGAAGACCCATTGAGGGATTAAATATATTCTTGTGTGGACACAATGTCCGAGTCAAGGGAGTGCTCAAGGTTGTTCGGTTGAAATGGTAACCTTGACACTAGGGTTCCCTGGGCATACAACTATTAGGACCAAAAGGAATTTAAATATCTCCACAATGGTATGATATTGCCCACTTTGGGCCTACGCCCTCATAGTTTTGCTTTTGGGCCTTCCCCAAAAGGTCTCATACCAATGAAGATATCTTTCCCATGGGTTTTCAATGTGGGACTATGTTTGCAATCTTGCAACCCAACAATCCCCCCTCAAACAAAGGACCAAGATCCCGGTCCACAGATCCCCCCTCAAGCAGAAAGCCTTTCCGTTTGATGTCTGATCCTCAACTCACCAGGACTTTCTGCCCCTCGGTTCACCCGACCTACTAGGACTTCATGGCCTAGCCACAACTAGGACTTCTCTGCTTAGTGTTTGGTCCTCTTGATCAAGACACGGGAGTCTACACTTCCTTTGTTCAAGCTTAACCCACATAGTTATATCTGGATCATGGCTCTAGCTCGTGCTTCTTTCAGTGGCTAGCCAGTGAAGAGTGACCTGACTTTGATACCAATTGTTAGGACCAAAAGGAATTTAAATATCTTTATAATAGTATAATATTATCCACTTTGGGTTTAAGCCCTCATGATTTTTGCTCTTGGGCTCTCCCCAAAAGGCCATATACTAATGGAGATATCTTTCCTTTATAAGCCTATGATCTTTCCCATGGGTTTTCAATGTGGGACTATGTTTGCAACCTTACAACACTAACAACAACCTTAAGCATCTCACCCTAGTTGGGCATTGATCTCCACAATCCATCCAATCCACATAATAATAAGCATAACTCATAAAGAACTTCGCTTGGAGAGTCGGATGATGTATCAGCGTAGTTGAAGCGTTGATCGTGCAGAACATAGAAGAGCAGAATGATCGTAGAGTGTTATTCATATTTTGGGGTGCTGCTCTAGACCCCTTTATATAATAGTCTTTCAAGCGCCTGAAAGGCCTTTCAGGCGCCCTAGTCGCAGTGTCTCTGGCAGCAACTCTATTCACTGCACAGTCAAACGTCTATCTTGGCTTAGGCGCCCTAGTCCCTTTCAGGCACTTGAGTGCCAACGTGACTCCTCCACTCAACACTCGCCACGCAAGCTTGACCGTTACACTAGCTCAGCCACCTGCTACAGCTCGCAGGCGCCTGAGTCCGATTCAGGCGCCCTAGTCTAACTGGTCCATCTTTTCAGCTACAACAAGAGTTAGTTCCATACAATAATAAATATAATTAAAAGCAAGTATGGATTATGCCAGTGTTGTCTTGATCCTGACTTTTAGGTTTTACCTGAAACCCTAGGTTCGATGCCTATTATTCTCTCTCAGGGAATGTACCCTCACCTACTCCTCTCAAGAGAGTGTACCTGCTACCACCTGGAACTTCCGGTTGGACTTTTGCTCGACCTCGAGAACTTGAAACTCGACGACGTTCGACCTCGACTTATGTTGACTCCTGTCCGCAATCTCCGCTTGGCAAACTCTTTTGCTCGGCCCCCGGACCAAGACTTCGTGCTCGACTTCACTCACCAAGTCTTCATTGCCCGATCCCCAACCAGGACTTCATGCTCAACCCTACAGGTCAAGACTTTTTGCCTAGCTTACCTAAGACTTTCCTAAAGCTTCACTAGTTCATCAATACAAACAAACCAACTTAACTTGAACCCTTTGCCACTTGTAAAATAAGGTTTGATATGGTGCTTTCAACACCAATAAAATCGCCATTTTTTATTATGGCAAACCAGTTCAAAGTTATGCTAAACACAAGTTTAAACAGGGAAATAAAATTTTATTTTGAGCTCTCCCCCCTTAACCAGTTATCTCCCCCTTGATCAAATATTTTTTCACATTGAACTCTTTTCTTTCCCTTCCCTTTTTCCATATATCAAAATCATGTAATATAAGGGTAAGAAATGTATTAGAGCATATATTAAAAATGACTAAGTAAAAAAAATAAGTACATCAGAGCGATTAACTTTAAGCAAAAATAATAAGTCTATGTAAAAAGGTCTAAGTCTAGACTAAGTCTATGTCAAGTCTAGGCACCTTCATTTTGAGTCCAAGCATGATTTAAGTCTAAGAAAAGTAAACCATGCAATATTCAGGATAAGTGAGAATTCCAAAATATAAAATTCCTTAAGCAAAAGATAAATTTTTGAGTAAATAAATAGCTTTTTTAAAAAAACTTGATTTGTTCACTCCCCTGAAGTTTTGGAAAATATTCATTTTCATGGAGAATAAGCATTTACAATGAGTTTTAAAGGACTGGTTAAACCATTAAAGGAGAGTAGATTTAAAAATTTACTAAAAAATAACAGTTAAAGGGAATTATGTGGAGAAATGATAACCATTTCAAACATATTTGAAAAATAAATTTTAGGTATATCATTTATTTAAAGGATAAAGATTAAAAAAATATTTATGCATGCTCCCCCTCAAATTATGATTTTCGCCTTATTATATTGAAAGTTTATATATTTCTTTTTAAGGAGATCATTTTTGAAGGAAACGTTGAAAAGACTTTAAAAAAATTTTGAAAAATGAGAATATTATATTTTCAAGGTGTTTTTTTTGACAAGATAATGTCATTTGAAAATATAGTATTTTTGAAACTTCTAATACTTCTTTTAATTTGAACTCCTCCTAAACTTAACATAGTCCTAGGAAGCTTGTTGACCACAAGTTGATCCTCCTCTGAGTCTTAGGGTTTGATTCAAACAAAAATAATTTTAGAATAATAAAATACTAACTTTTTTTGTTTTTTTTTACTTTTGAAAACTACATTGATTTAACGATTTGAAAAATAAATTCTTCATTCTCTCTCCCACTTAAAAAATAGAGCAAATATAAAGAACTGGAATGGGAAAATTCAATGTTTAAAATGATTTTGAAAACTAATAGAAGAGATATAAATACAAGAGAAATTTTGAAAAATACTCAAGTCCAGAAAAAAATATATATAAATATTAAAGTCTAGACTGTAGATATTTTTCTAATTGAAAATGAAAAAAAAAAATCTAAGAGAAACCCAAGGTGACTTTTGCAAGACATATTTTTCCAAAAAAATAAATTTGTCCAAAAGAATTTCTTTATATAATGGCAAAAAGAATAATTTTCATGTAAGTGAACAAAAAGAAATCTATGGTATTTATTGAATAATTTTAAGTACATTGATTTGAAAAATTAAATCTTAGTTTGAAAAGTTAAATTTGATTTTTGAAGATTTTGAAATTAATTAAAAAGTTAAATTTGAATTTTGAAAAGTTAAGTTAGGTTTTAAAATTAGATTTTAGGTTAAGTTTAGATTTTGAGAATGTTGAATTTTGAAATTAGGTTAAATCTAAGGTATGATTGAACCTTGGGATAGATTCAGATTTATGAATTACTAATTTAAAAAATAAATTTAAATATTTCACTTCCAAGTCTTGGCGAGGCACAGGGGTCTTCTTTGGCCCTGGCCTTATTGGATCAACAACCCATTACTAGATAAAGCCGCATAAAAAAATAAGATTTTTAAATTCCTCATTCAGAAATCTTGGTCTAACTAGTTGAGGATGTGGCGTGGTAGCTTTGGCTAGTTCCACTAGACTAAGAAGACCAAATAGGAGACGTCTTCCCCTACTTGACTCCCTAGATGACTTTCCTAACGTACTATCAGCTTGCCCCACCCTAATACTAGGTTATGCAAGTTTCAATCAGATATAGTCCTTAACTAACCATTTCTAATCCTAAGCATGATAATTTACAGAAAAATCAATAAACAGACATTCAGACAATCAGAAAAGCATGCATGATTTATCTAATAATAGAGATGGTCTTTCTATTGGCTCCCCCTGGATCAAAACCTCGATATGGTCTATCTAAGTAATGAATTTGATCATTGGGGATCCAATAATGGTTTGGTCCCACTTGATTTTTCAAGATCAGTTTAGGAACCCATGCTTGAACTCGAGTGCTATTATGGTTCACAATAGAAAAGTACGATCTATATTGCGAGTTGGTTTTGTATCCAACTCCGGATCGATTAAGGATGACCTTTTGTTTTCCAAGAATCATAACAAGATTCCTGTAACCCAAGGTAAACCGTTCTAGGCCGACTCTGAGTTCTTTGACTTGAGTTTTCAGAGAGGAATTCTCTTACTTATGTTTTTGGGATTGAGTTAAGATTCCTTTCTGAACGATCTTAGTTAGGGAACTCGAATTAGCGTCCTCCTTAAGGGCTTTTGGAGGGACTTAACCCGGATGTTGGACTTAGCCAACTTGCGAGACAGATAAGAGATTAAGTCACATAAATCAGATTTAGAATAGCCACTTACAGTGAGTTTACCTTCTTCAGAGATGGATATCGATTCATTGCTTTGTTTCGACTCTTCTTCAAATTCGGACTCAGACTCGGTCTCGGTAAGGAGAACTTGAACTGGTAGTGCAAGGAGGTTCGGTTGAGTTTGTTTTTCTTCGTTCGATTCTTCCGATGATTCGGACAACACACCTTCTAAGACCTCAAAGTCAGAAGTCTCTTCGTGTAGGTCGATTAGCTTCACTCAAATTTCTTTGGCACAATTGAAGGATCCGACCCGCTTTAATTCTTCAGTGGTCAAGCCGCATTGTAGGATTACTGTTGCCTTGGCATCGGTCTCGATATTCCTCAGTGTTGGTTTGTCAAATTTGTCCTAGGCGATTAATGTTCCATCTTCCGTGGGGAATGTAACCCTGTTTGCACTATTATCCACAAATCCAGATGGGCCTATAGGTGAAACTCCATTAGATCCTTCCAGGATATGAAATTCTCATCGGAGAATAGGGGTGGACGGGCACTGTTCCATTCTTGATTGGCCATTCAGGATAAATCTCGCACACAAGAAAAACAACAAAGAATATACCAAGACTTGGTCTTGGATTAGTAGTGCGGGAGAAGAAAAAATAGCTCAAAAGGTATTGCACAAATTTCGAGGCAAAATAATAAAAAAAATTATGACAAATTTTTCAAAAATGATGGTTATAATGATTCAAGCTTATGGTGAAAAATTGAGAATTCAAAATTAAAAGAAACGAAAAAAATCCGAAAAAAAGAAATTGCTCGAATGGCGGTTTCACCAATTCAGAGTGACCCTGCTCTGATACTAATTGTAGGATCGAAATAGAGTGATAGAGGGGGGGGGTGAATATTGCTTTAAAAGAACTTTGGATTTTAAAATGATCGAGTACGCAGCGGAAAACTAAGTAGCAGTTAGAAGAAGCAGCGGAAAGCAAAACATAGCACGCTAACATGAGTTGTTTTTGTTGGTGCAGAGAGCATCAGTGATAAACAGTCATCCTCTAGGTTTCGATGTTTGATAATATACTAAGGTTAGTCAAAATGATCATGGGTTAAACCAAACAGGACCTGATGTTTGGTAGGATAAACCCAGGTTTGATCAAGCTTGACAAAGGGTTGGCCAAACTGGACCAGATATTTGGTAGAACTATAAGTGACAATATACCTAAGGTTTAGTCAAAGTGATCAAGGGTTAAACCAAACAGGACCTTATGTTTGGTAGGGCAAACCCAGGTTTGTTTAGATTGACAAAGGGATTGCCAAACAGGATATGATGTTTGACAGAGTGAATAGAACCCAGGGTTGGTCAGGTTGACCAAGGGATTGAACCAAACTGGACTTGAGGTTTGGTATACTTACCTGAAGATTGGAAGAAGTCTAGTCAGGATTAAGATAACTAGCCAAGAAGTGATTAAGTTGGAAGAAATCCTAGTGAGTGAAGCTAGGTGAAAGAAACCCTAGTGAGTAAAGCTACGTGGAAGAAATCCTAGTGAGTGAAGCTAGATGAAAGAAACTCTGGTGAGTGAAGTTGGGTTCTAGCAAGTGAAGCTAGGTGGAAGAAATCCTAGTGAGTGAAGTTGGGTCCTAGTGACTGAAGCTAGGTGGACTAAGGCACGGTGAGTAAAGCTGGGCACGAAGTCTTGGTCTGGGGGACTGAGCACTATGTCCTGGTCGGGGATCGGGCAATGGAGTCTTACCTGAGCGAGGATTGCAAACAGAAGTAGAGACGAGTCGAGGTCAAACGTCTCGAGATTCGAGTTCTCGAAGGCCGAACAAAATTCCAGCCGGAAGTCCCGGTTGGCAAAAGCATTAGTCGAGCAGGAACCGTGGACAGAAGTAGAGGCGGGTCGGGGTCGGACGTCTCGAGATCTGGGTTCTCTGAGGCTAAGCAAAAGTCCAACCGAAGGTCCCGGTTGGCAAAAGATAACATCTCTAGGGTGGAGTAGGTGAGGACGCGCTCCCCGAGAAAGGGAACATTAGGCGTCGGTTCAACCTAGGGTTTCTGGTGAAATCTAAAGGTAGAATCAATCAATTAAGGCTAAGATTATTTGTATGTTTATTTTGTGTTTGTTGTCTTGCAGGTACCTAGAGTTGGAGGTAAGATAGGACAGCAAATGCAAGAAAAAGTCAACCTGGGAAGAACCTTCCTGGGCGCCTGAATAAATCAGGCGCCCAACCCTAGTTGATGGCAACCCCTCCCAGGGTCCTGGTAAGCAAGGCGCTTGAGGCTTCCTAGGCGCCTGGGAGGCTCCGAGGTGTAGGACCGGTGCCATCGATAGGGGGGTGAATATCGACTTGAAAATTTTGTCGGAAAACTCATCGTTCGTTCTAGTCAGAGAGTTAGTAGCACAGCGGAAAAATAAAGAACGAAAAACACAACACAGAAGACACGCAGGTTTTTACTTGGTTCCCAACCCCCCAGGGTCAGTACGTCCAAGGCCTAATCACGGGTAGTGCCCATCCACTAGTGATCTCCTTTCTAGAATTTCCGAAGGTGGAGATACCCGTCTTACAGTTCATGTTTACTAGCAAAAAGATATAATTAAAATAGCCAACTTGTAAAATAAAATCAAACCAAACAAAAGTCGATCCAGCAAATCCGGAAGTCCAAAGTGCGCCACACTTTCTCCTGGAGTCTCCTTGGACTTAGAGCTTCGACTTTATCACTTTTTCTTCACTCAGAATGCTTAGAATGATGTTGCAAGTGTTGTCCTGAGTTGAGGGGTTGAAGCCCCTTTTATAGCTTCATCTCGGACGCCCTAGAGCCTTTTGGGCGCCTCTATTCGGTCAAAAAATCATCTGAAATTGTGAACTTCACGATGCTGATAAGAAAGCCTATCTAGGGTGACCTAGAACCATCCAGGCGCCTGGAAGCATGGGGGCGCCTGTATTCATTCAGGCACCCTGGATGCTTCTTCCAGGTGCTATTTTCTCTGCATTTGCTCTTCTGTCTTGCCTCCAACTCTAGGTACTTGCAAGACAATCAAATACAAGACAAATATGCAGATAATCTTAGCCTTAAAGATTGGTTCTGACTTTGGATTTCTCACGGAACCCTAGGTCGAACCGACGACTAATGTTCCCTTCCCGGGGAATGCGCCCTCGCCTACTCCTCTCAGGAGAAGTTTGCCAACTGACTCCTCCGATTGGACTTTTGCCCGATCTTCCGGATCAGGACTTCGGTGCCCAGTTCACGACTAGGACTTATTGCCAAATTCCACGAACCAGGACTTCGTGCCCAACCCTCTGTCATGTCTTAGGTGCCCACCCCTCTGCTAGGACTTATTGCCCAATTTCATGAACCAGGACTTCGTGCCCAACCCTCGGTCAGGTCTTAGATGCCCAACACTCGGCCAGGACTTATTGCCCAATTCCATGAACTAGGACTTCATGCTCAACCCTCGGTCAGGTCTTAGGTGCCCACCCCTCGGCCAGGACTTATTGTCCAATTCCACGAACCAGGACTTCGTGCCTAGTTTAACTAGGATTTCAGTTCACCTTGATAAAGACTTCTTTTTGTTAGTCATATTAATCCTGACTAGACTTCTCTTCTGCCAAATATCAAGTCATGTTTAGCTCACTCCTTGGTCTAATTGACCATCCCTAGGTTTTCTGCTAAACATCAGATCCTGTTTAGCTAACCCTTGTTCTAACTGATCAAACCTCAGTATACTAACCAGATTTAATCTAGGTTTGATCATCCTACCAAACATCATGTCATGTTTGGCTAACCCTTGGTTACCTTAACCAACCCTGGGTTCTGGTTGACTCTGCCAAACATCAGATCCTGTTTGGCTAAACCTTTGTCAACCTGATCAATCCTGGCTTAACCCTACCAAATATAAGGTCCTGTTTGGTTTAACCCTTGATCACTTTGACTAACCCTTACATATATCACTAACTTAAGTATATTGTTAAACATCGAAACATTAGATGAAGACATCACTGATGCATCTTGCACCAACAATCTCCCCCTTTTTGATATTTGACAGTAACTTAAGATAGAATCGGTCTTAAGGGTTAAGTCTTCTAGGTTTAATCCTTTGGGAGAAATAAAAAAAAAATCTAACTTAAGCTCTTCTCTCCCCCTTTGTCACACATCAAAAAAATTACATAAAAAGTTGCGCCAACAATGAAAATTTTCTTGAAAGATTCCTCTCCTCCTTTTGAAAGTACTTAGTATAATAATTTTTGAAAGCATATATAATTTTTGAAAAATAGATTTTCAAAAAGCTCTTCCCCTTTTTGAGAAAAACTAAGTACTTGTTTTATACAGTCTTTTAAAAAGCACTTAAGTAATTAAATTGCACCAACAATGTGGGAAAAAATATATGTTAAGAAAATTCCCTAAGTCTTAAGAAAAAATATATGTTAAGAAAAAATATTGTGTCAGACTTCCCTAAGTCTGACACAATTCTAGGAATCTTGTTGACCACAAGAAAATTCCTATGTGTCTTAGGGATTTTTCATAAATTTTTTTTAATAACATTTTGTTTTGAAAAACATAATAATTTTCTTCACTTGGTTTCTTTTCCAGTCTAACACAATCCTAGGAAACCTTGTTAACTACAAGGAAATTTTCCTAAGTGTCCTGGAAATTTCTCCAAACTTAAGGTGAGAACAATTTTTTAAAGACTTTATTTTAAAGATGGAAAGATTTTCACAATATATTTTTGAAGACAGAGAATAGAAAAGATATTATTTTGAAAAGAAAATATTATGTTTTCAAGAAGATTTTGAATATATAGTGTATAAAAACATAATATTTTTGGACTATTTAATAGTTCTTTTGATTTGACCTCCCCCTAAAATTGACACAACCCTAAGAAGCTTGTTGACTACAAGTGATCTTCCTTTGAGTCTTAGGGTTTGATTCAAATGAAAAGAGTTATCTAACATTTTTTTTCAAACAACTGGTCAGAAAATAGAATTAATTTCTTTTGAGTAGGACTCCCCCTAAACTTGACACAATCTTAGAAATCCTTGAAGATCATAAAGGATATTTTTTATGTGTCTTTAGAGTTCATCTTTAACTCAAAAGAGCAATTAACACAATTTTTGAAAGGATTATTTTCGAAAGAATAAGATAGTTTTCATCGAAATAATTTTTGAAAAATACTTTGAAGGATATAATAAATTTTTGAAAGATTTTTCAAAAACGTATTTTGAATGATGATATTTTTAAAGCATAACTCATTTTAAAAGATCTGAATTTTCCAAAAGAATAATTTTTGAAATAATGTTTTGAAAAGCATAATTTTAAAAAATAATTTTTTAAAAGAACAACAACAAAAAAACCTCCCCCTGAACTTGACACCGTCTGGCTACCCTTGTTAACTACAAGGACCTCTATCTAAGTGTCTTATGGGACTTTAGTGTTGACCTAGGTTTGTGTCTAAGTGTGTAGGTCAAACAATTTTCAAAAAGATATAAGATTTTTGAAAAACTATTTATAGTTAAGCAATCAAGCAAGCATGAAATCCATAAAACCATTATTATGTTTAATCAACTATTTTGAAAATAGATTTTTTAGGAACATAACCTAAAGGTTTTGAAAATATTTTGAAAAATATTTGTCAATTAATTAGTCCTTAACATCTCACCCATTCTAAGTGTCGCAATACATACAAGCATGGTTGCCTTATTGTTGTATTGTGAGATGCTTGAATAATTTTTCTCAATTTATTTATAGACTGGTTGACCTTGAGTTAGATTCAAGTTTAATCAATTTGTAATTTAAAAGTAGATTTCAATAATCGGCTTCCAGGTCTTGGAGAGACACAGAGGCCTTCTTTGATCGTAGCCTTATTGGATCATCAACCCTTTCCTTAGACAAAGACTTTTAAAGAAATAATACCTTTATTTTACTCTTTGAAAAACTCTGGTCTAACTAATCTAGGATGTGGCGAGGTAGCTTTGGCTAGTTCCACTTAGCTAGGCCAAGTTTTAACGTACTATCATCTCGCCCCACCCTGGTACTAGGCTAGGCAAGTTTTAACCAATCTTTTGTCTATCTAACTGTTCTAAATCATGCAGAAAATTAAACATGAATGACATGACAAATATTAAAAAAATCAGCAAATGCATAAACATGTCATATATGCATGATTCAATCAAGTCAACACATTTTAATTAAGTTTATATATCGAATTCTCGATTTGATACATATCATGTGAACCCGCGAATATGCCAAACCACTTTGACAAATTTAATATTATTAAATTGATTGTTCCAGTTGGGTAAGATTTTATTTAATTTCATATCTTAAAGTAATTAATTAGAATTTAGTTCGTGAATTTTATTAAGGATTGAAATTATTAAGGATTAATTAGGATTAAAATTATTACAATTTATTAGAGTTAAATTTATTAAGAATTAATTAGAGTAAAATTGATTAGATTTAAATTAATTAAGAATTAATTAGTGTTAAATTTATTAGAGTTAAATTAATTAAGAATTACTAATTAATTAAGAATTAATTAGAGTTAAATTAATTAAGGATTAATTAGAGTTAAATTAATTAAGAATTAATTAGAGTTAAATTAAATAAGAAATAATTAAGGTTTAATTATTTGAGAATTAATTAATAATTAATTAGGGTCTAAGAATTAATTTATGTTGTTAAGAATTAGTTTTTAGATTTCAGGGTTAAATAGTAATTGTGGGTCTAACTTCATCATTTTCATTAATTCAAAGAATTATGATTCCTTAACTATTTCTTTTATTTTTAAACTTTCAAATTTATTTAATACTTCTGCCTTATTTGAATTTTTGTAAGCCTTAATAATTGTGACGACCCGACTTCTCTACCCTGTACCTAAGCCGGATCGCCGCTCTTTACTATCTTTACCTTTACTCACTTCACCTTAACCTTTGACTTCACCTTAGACCTTGGCCTTGGGTTACCACTACTTGACTTCAAGAACTAAAAACCATTTCCAAAGATCCACAATTCATATACTTTCAAGACATACAAAGACATGACTCCATTTCTATACTCTATGCTAGTTTTATAAACATCCTAGCAACTCAAAACAAATCTAATGACTTGAAATTATAATCTTTCCGGAATTTAACAAGACTACCAAACCATATGAAATCATGCTAAAGATTGTATCAACTTTTGACTCTATGCGGAGGTTAAACACAATGTTCACATTTTATCAAACAAAGTATTAAATATTAAGGTTATACTAGAGTTTTGTACTCAACCTTGTCTCTATGCAAAGTTTACACAAAATCATTACGTTCTACCAATCCAAAACACCAAACCACAAGTTTCTAAACTTCAGAAATTGCCTCTAAGCCTTAACCCAACGGATCTCTTCCACGGTTCCACCGCCACTGAGCATCAATGCAAGTCCTGGTCACCTCTATAACTTATGCTTTTTCTTTGCCTTTATCTGCAATAGAAGGAAATGCAACTAATAAGCACAATACTTAGTAAGTAAATCCTAACTCACAAATCTATGCTATCGATAATAAACATACTCATTTCAAAGAATGCTTACTTCCAAAATACATGCACATGGGAAAACTTACATCTACTTATCATGCTCAATAATGTTGAAAACATTACTTGCATTATATCATTTGCAACCTTAACGTACTCGTACATTCAAACACTAACTTCCTTACTCTTACTCTTTAACATGCTTGCAATGTATCAAGGCTAACATATGAAATAAAGGCACATACTTAAAACTGAAAACACTTGCGAATACTTATTTACTTGAAAATAGTAATCAACTTTCTTTAGGCCTTGACATTGTACCATGGTATCAATGTACCAATTGCGCGCTTCTCTAATAGGTTGCGGGGTAGCTAGCCACCGCACCTTATTGGAGCTTCTTTCTAACTTTCTGTGGGCCTTCCATTTGCCCGGTACATGTCACTTTCCGAAAATAAAATACTTTCTTACTATAATACTTATACGTATCAAACTATCTTACTTTTGCATAAATTTTACACTTAACACCTTTACCTTTCTTACTTGAGACTTTCATCGAGCACCTTGCGTGCCCTTAATCCCAACCTCATTTTTGGGACTTTTCAAAAATTAAATCTCATCATGCTTAGCTTACATAGACCAAATCTAAACCAATTAAATTTCTATCATGAGAAAACATGCATCTTTAAAAAACTTAAAACACACGATAACCATAATCTTAAAGCATGCATCATAAAATATGGTTCTACAACAAGAACTTACATACGAAAACTACTCCTATTGCCGGTGAGTGATCTACTTACCCTTTCTTGAAGAAAACTCACTAAATATGGTTTAAATCCCAACGTAGCCCTTCTCTTCCCTTTCTTCGTGCAAATCTCCTCCCTCCTTGACCCTAGGGAAGAAGCCCTAGATGTTCTACTCAAGAGGAAGAAGGAGGAGAAAGAGATCTCTTGAGTTCCCTTTGGTTTCGCAGCCCCTCGCCCTCTCCTTGTCGCGCAGCCACCAACCCTAGTCTGCGGTTTCACGCGACTTAAGCGGGGTTTAAATACCTCTTCATGAAAAAGCCTAAGTCACCTATAACAAAATTTCGCTCCTCCCTTTTTTGTGGTTGATACCCTTGCCCTTCTGGTCAGCTGGTCGCCCTTAATGACCTGCCTGTCCTTGTGGTCGCGAGATCAATCCCTCGCTCGACCCTTAATTTTTTTTTCATTTTTATTCCGAAAAATTGCCAAAAATTCAGAAAAATTCCTAATTATTCATGAAAATTATTGGGTGTTACAATAATTATGTCCTTAATTTTGTTGAATTCATCATCATCTTCAAAATCATATTCTTCATCATCATTTTCAGAGTTATTAATGAAAATCGTATCATTGTCTTCAAAATAGGTAGAATAGTTTTCAGGATTGTTTATTAAATTTGTAGTATTATATTCCAAATTAGTAAAATTGTTAATTAAGGGTAAACTATTATCCTCAATATTATTTTCAGAATTATTAGTAACATTATTATCCTTAACATTTTCAACACTATCAGTAATATTATTATCCTTAACATTTTCAGCATTATCAGTAACATTATTATCCTTAACATTAGAATTATCAGATATAATATTGGTATTAATTCTAAAAATTGTTGCATTGATATTAAAGATTAAAGAATTCATATTTGATATTTTAGTATTAACAATATTTGGTAATTTATTATTCAATAACTTAAGTTGATTATGCAAAAGATCTAGTTTATCAGAAAAATTATCTAACTTATTAGATTTATCAACATGCGTGTGAAACTGTGTAGGAATTTGAAAATTATTGCCGAAAGTAACTTTTCGTACCTTGGTCGGACACTGGTTCTTGTAGTGTCCGTGCTTTTGACATCTGAAGCACTAGATATGGCTCTTGTCCCTCCAAATTCCTGGCAATGGTACCTCCTTTACCGCTGGTGGTGACGATCGAGTCATACGAGTAGGACATTGGTTTTTGTAGTGTCCTCTCCCCCTGCATTTAAAACACATTATATCAAATTTAAATACTGACATAATTGAAAAATACCTGATTCACCCCTGACTCCCCCTCAAGTCCTGGCGTCTTTGCTCCGTCGGCTGTTAGTCCGGTGAAGACCTACCAGGCTCTGATACCACTTATAGGGCCAGTGCCGTCGATAGAGGGGGGTGAATATCGACTTGAAAATTTTGTCGGGAAATTCATCGTTTGTTCGTTCGTTCTAGTCAGAGAGTTAGTAGCAGAGCGGAAAAATAAAGAACGAAAAACACAACGCAGAAGACACGCAGGTTTTTACTTGGTTCCCAACCCCCCAGGGTCAGTATGTCTAAGGCCTAATCATGAGTAGCACCCGGAGGCGGAGAAACCCGTCTTACAGTTCAAGTTTACAAGCAAAAATATATAATTAAAATTGCGAACTTGTAAAATAAAATCGAACCAAACAAAAGTCGATCCGGCCAATCTGAAAGTCCAAAGTGCGCCGCACTTTCTCCTGGAGCCTCCTTGGTCACAGAGCATCGACTTTAGCACTTTTTCTTCACTCAGAATGCTTAGAATGATGTTGCAAGTGTTGTCTTGAGTTGAGGGGTCGAAGCCCCTTTTATAGCTTCATCTCGGGTGCCCTAGAGCCTTTGGGTCGCCTCTATTCGGTCAAAAAATCATCCGAAATCATGAACTTCATGATGCATATAAGAAGGCCTGTCTAGGGCACCCTAGGCCATCCAGGAACATCCAGGCGCCCGGCCTTTAGGGCGACTGGAACCATGGGGGCGCCTATATTCATTCAGGCGCTCTGGATGCTTCTTCCAAATGCTATTTTCTCTGCGTTTGCTCTTCTGTCTTGCCTCCAACTCTAGGAAACCTATAAGACAATCAAATATAAGACAAATATGTATATAATCTTAGCCTTAAAGATTGGTTCTGACTTTGGATTTCTCGTGAATCCCTAGGTCGAATTGAAGCCTAATGTTGCCTTCCCGGGGAATGCACCCTCGCCTACTCCTCTCAGGAGAAGTTTGCCAACCGTCTCCTCTGATTGGTCTTTTGCCCGATCTTCCAGATCAGGATTTCGGTGCCCGGTCCACGACCAGGACTTATTGCCCAATTCCACGAACCAGGACTTCGTGCCCATCCCTCGGTCAGATCTTAGGTGCCCAGCCGTCGGCCAGGATTTATTGCCCAATTCCACGAACCAGACTTCGTGCCAATCCCTCGGTCAGATCTTAGGTGCCCAGCCGTCGCCAGGATTATTGCCCTCACGACCAGGACCTCGTGCCCAACCCATGGTCAGGTCTTAGGTCCCCAGTCCTCTGCCAGGACTTATTGCCCAATTCTACGTACCAGGATATCGTGCCCAACCCCGGTCAGGTCTTAGGTGCCCACCCCTCAGCCAGGACTTATTGCCCAACTCCACGAACCAGGACTTCGTGCCTAGGTTAACTAGGACTTCGCTTCACCTTGATAATGACTTCTTTTTGCTAGTCATATTAATCCTGACTAGACTTCTCTTCTGCCAAACATCAAGTCTTGTTTGGCTCACTCCTTGGTCTAACTGACCATCCCTGGGATTTCTACTAAACATCAGATCCTGTTTAGCTAACCCTTGTTCTAACTGATCAAACCTCAGTATATTAACCAGATTTAATCTAGGTTTGATCATCCTGCCAAACATCATGTCATGTTTGGCTAACCCTTGGTTACCTTAACCAACCCTGGGTTCTGGTTGACTCTGTCAAACATCAGATCCTGTTTAGCTAAACCTTTGTCAACCTGATCAATCCTGGGTTAACCCTACTAAACATAAGGTCCTGTTTGGTTTAACCCTTTATCACTTTGACTAACCCTTTAACATATATCACTAACTTAAGTATATTGTTAAACATCGAAACATTAGAGGAAGACATCGTTGATACATCTTGCACCAACACGAGGTGGCTGCGAAGGCTTCCTTATCCATGCTGCGATTTCGGTGCTACAATGAAGTTTTGACCGCGGCGTGGCGCCCAAGAGCTCTCAGACGCCGGAGAACTAAATATATAAAGGGGTTGACCCCTCACTTCAATACATCAATTTTAACATCCGCAAAAGTAATCTGTACGAAGCAAATGTGCTCAATGCGAAGCTCTACGACCAAGGAGGCTCCAGGAGGAAGTGCGTTGCACTTCGGACTTCTGAATTGATCGAATCTTCACTTTTCCGTTGGTTTGCTTTTTCGTTTACAAGTTGTATTTAATTTTATTCTTTTGTACTTGTAATTCATGCTGTAAGACGGGTATTCTCCGCCTCCGAAAATTCTGGAAAGGAGACCATTAGTGAACTCACACTGAATACATAGGCCTTGGGCGTACTGACCCTGGGGGGTCGGGAACCAAGTAAATAAATGCCGTGTGTATTGTTGTCTTTGTTTTTCTTTATTATTATTTCCGCTACGTACTAACTCTGTCGACAGAGTTAGTCGATAGAAAGATGAACGACGAAGTTTTCTGACGAAATTATTCAATTCGATATTCACTCCCCCCTCTATCGACAGGCACTGATCCTACAAGTGGTATAAGAGCAGGCAGCTCTTCTCCGGACTAACAGCCGAAGGAGCAACAACGCCAGGAATTGAGGGGGAGCAAGCGTGAATACAAGTACTTTTTAAATTATGTTAATTTTCAAATTTCACATTATTTGTTTTAAGTGCAGGGAGAGAAGACACTATAAAAACCAGTGTCCTACTCGTAAGAGTCGTTCGTCACCACCGGCGGCAACGGAGGTACCAGCGCCAGGAGTCCGGAGGGACAAGAGTCACATCCGTTGTTTCAAATGTCAAAAGCAGGGACACTACAACAACCAGTGTCCGACCAAGGTAATGAAGGTACAGAAAATTAATTTTTGAAATAATTTTCAAATTCCTGCATAGTTATACAATTATCCTGATAATAACATTGTTAATTTTTCTGATAAATTATATTTGTTGCATAGCCAACTTAATGTATTGCATGACAAATTACCAAATATTGACAATATTAAAGTATCAAATATTAATTCCTTAATCCTTAATATTAATGCGATAATTTTTATAATTAATTCTAATACTTTATCTGATAAACTTCCTGATAAATCTGATAACTCTAAGGATAGTAATGAAATGTTAATTAATATTATTACTGATAATTCTAATATTTATAAAAATAATATTTCTAATTTTTTGATAATTCTAAGGATAATGATGAAATTGTAATTAATAATCTTTATGATAATTCTAATAAAAATAGTGCTGATAATACTAATATTTCTCAAGATAATGATGATGATTATACTGAAGATAATATTGATAACTCTCAAGATAATATCGAGGAAAACAGTCAATCCTTAGTTAATTTTACTGTTTTTGAATATAATACTACAACCTTAATTAATAATCTTGAAAATAATTCTACCTATAGTGAAGATAATAATAATTTTGAATATAACTCTGAAGATGAAATGAAGAAGAATATTGGTGTCGGAAGCACCAGATCGAACCTGGTTTTGGTAATGACAAAGGGTTCAAAGTTAAGTCTGTATTGTGATCTAATAGATTTACCAAGTGTGCAGGAAAGTCCTAGTTCACCTAGGCACGAAGTCTTGACCTGCAGGGTTGAGCAAGAAGACCTGGCCGAGGGTTGGTCAAGAAGTCCTGGTCATGGACTAGGCTCGAAGTCCTGATCTGGAAGATTGGGCAGGAGTCTTAGCAGACTGAGGATTGCGGACAAAAGTAGAGATGGGTTGAGGTACTGACGGCTCGAGATCCGAAAGTCTCGGAGGCCGAGCAAAAGTCCAACCGAAGGAGCCGGTTGGCAAAAGGTAATTTCTCTTAAGAGGAGTAGGTGAGGACGTGTTCCCCAAAAGAGGGAACAGTAGGCATCGGTTCGACCTAGGGTTTTATTTTGAAATCCAAAGTCAGAACCAAGACAGCTTCGGTTGTTATTTATACACTTATTATCCTTGTTATACTATTCTTGGACTAACCCCGGTTGCAGGAGTGAAAGGAAATAACTGTTGCATTCCAGACACCTGAAAGGGTTCAGGTGCCCGAGAGACTGTGCGCCCGAGTAGATAACAGGTGCCTGTGTTGAGGCGTTTCCAATGGGTGAGTTCGGCTGAGTTGGCAGGTTGCCACGTCAGCAACTCAGGCGCCCATGATCCATCAGGCACCTCAAGTGTCCCAGGCACCCAAGACCGAAGGATAGAGGTTTGGCCGAGTCTGCGGATAAGCACGCGCCCGATTCACTACACGTGGCAGGCGCCAATAAGCCTTAGGCGCCCGAGAATAGTCTATATAAGGGGCTTCACCTCTTTGCTTTTCACAACAATTTTCACATCAACTCACATCAACGAAGAACAACTTTCTTGAAACTCAAGCACTCTAACGCTCTTCGAATCGCTTCCGTGCTCGAGTTTTCTGCACTGCCAACGATCAAGATCGATGACACGCCGCTCAAGATGATGCTCTGCAACATTTCTGGCATCGTCAGTATAATTTAAATTCGATATTCAATTCTATACTCAAATTATATATTTGTAACTTTTATTCGACTTATAGAATTGCCCAACGAAAATGGTCAAGGACTGTAGGCCTTGGAGTATGAGGAGTTAAAGACTCTGAACCAAGTAAAAAGAAACGTGTTAGCATTGTGTATTATTCTTCCGCTGTGTTTTCTATTTTTCTGAAAAATTTCAGTAATCGCTATTCACCCCCTCTATCGATTACAACGATCCCACAAGTAGTATCAGAGTGGGTTGCTCAACCTTGGTGAAACTGCCAACTGAACAGTTTTTTTTCGAAATATTTTTTTCATTCATTTTTTTTAAAAAAATTTCCCATTCATCGAGGTTGGTTTAACATCACTCGAATTGTTTTTAGTGTATTCTTTTTATACCGCACTGCTAATCCAAGACAAAATCTTAGAACAAGTTTATTAGTTTTGTATCTTTAGGAATATTAAATGGCAATGCACGAAGGTTACAGCACCGCACACACTCCTCTATTCTCCGGACAAGATTTCTCCTACTGGAAAAGTAGAATGGAGGTTCACCTGAAAACTCAGGTGGAAATGTGGATCATCATCCAGTCTGAACTGGAGATCCCAAAAAACTCTCATGGTGAAATTTAAGGATACTCTGAGTGGGGCGCTTCACTCAAGAAGAAGATAGAAGCGGACGCTAAAGTCAATCATGTTGGTGCAAGATGCATCAGTAATGTCTTCCTCCAATATTTCGAAGTTTAACAACATACTTAAGTTAGTAATATATGTTAGACATGGTAAGGGTTTAGTCAGGATTAATATGACTAACAAAAGAAATCCTTATCAAGGTAAAGAAAAGTCCTAGTTAACCTAGGCAATAAGTCTTGGTTAGAGGAATTGGACACTAAGTCCTGGCCGAGGGCTGGGCATCTAAGACCTGACTGTGGGTTGGGCACGAAGTCCTGGTTCGTGGAATTTGACAATAAGTCCTGGCTGAGGGCTGGGTACCTAAGACCTGATCGAGGGTTGGGCACGAAGTCCTGGTTCATGGAATTGGGCAATAAGTCCTGGTTGTGGACTGAGCACCGAAGTCCTGATCCGGAAGATCAGGAAAAAGTCCAATCGGAGGGGTCGGTTGGCATATTTCTCTTGAGAGGAATAGGCGAGGGTGTGTTCCCTGGGAAGGGAACACTAGGCGTCGGTTCGACCTAGGGTTTCGTGAGAAATTCAAAGTCAGAACCAATCGTTAAGGCTATGATTATATATTTGTTTGTCTTGTGTTTGTGTATCTTGCAGGTACCTAGCGTTGGAGACAAAGCAAGCGAACAAACACAAGAGAAGCTTGGAAACTGCTTCCAGGGCACCCCCATGAATCCAGGCGCCTTGGATAATAGGCGCCTGGATGGTCCAGGGCACCCTGGACTGGCTGCTTATCCATTCGCGAAGTTCGTGAGTAAGGATCAAGTTTTGACCGCCAATAAGGCACCCCAGAGGCTCTAGGGCGCCCAAGAAGATGCTATATAAAGGGGTGCAACCCCTCAACTCAGAACAAAATCTGCTACAACATTCTAAGCATTCTGAGCGAAGAAGAAGCACTAGAGATGATGCTCTGCGACCAAGCAGGCTCCAGGAGGAAGTGCGCGGCACTTCGGACTTCCAGATTGGCCGGGTCTTCGACTTTCCTGTTTACTTTGCGTTTATTTTTATGCACTTAATTTCACTATCTTTTGGTTGTAACTCTGAACTATAAGACGGGTTTCTTCGCCTCCGAAAAGTCCAGAAAGGAGACCATTAGTGGGTGGGCACTACCCGTAATTAGGCCTTGGACGTACTAACCCTGGGGGTTGGGAACCAAGTAAAAACCTGCTTGACTTCTGTGTTGTTTATTTTCGTTCTTTCTATTTTCCATTATGCACTAACTCTTTGTCTAGAATGGACAAACGAACGTCAAAGTTTTTGAAAGAATTTACAGGTCGATATTCACCCCCCTATCGACGACACCGATCCTACAAGTGATATCAGAGCCTGGTAGCTCTTCACCGGACTACAGCCGACGGAGCAAAGACGCCAGGAGTTGAGGGGAGCAAGGGTGAATCAGGTATATTTCAATTATGTCAATCTTTAAATTTCATTTAATAATATGTTTTAAGTGCAGGGAGAGACGACAAACAAAAACCAGTGTCCTACTCGTAAGACTCGATCGTCACCACCGGCGGCAAAGGAGGTACCAGCGTTAGGAGTCCGGAGGGACAAGAGCCATATTCGCTGCTTCAGATGTCAACAGCACGAACACTACAGGAACCAGTGTCCGACTAAGGTACAAACAATTAAATTGAGCAATAATTTTTAAATTCCTGCACAGTTATATCATTCTGATAATTTTGATAATTTTTCTGATAAATTAGACTTTTTGCATAGTCAACTTAATATACTGCATGACCAATTACCAAATATAGACAATAGTAAAATCTCATACATTAATTCTTTAATCTATAATATCAATACAATAATTTTTAGAATTAATTTTAATATTTTATCTAATAATGCTGATAAGGATAATGATAATATTGTTAATAATTCTGAAGATAATGATGAAATTAAAATTAATAATCCTTTAATTTCTAATATTTCTGATAATGTTAAAAATGATAATATTACAATTAATAATTCTTACAAGGATAATACCTTAATTAATAATATTATTGTCAATTCTGAAAATTTTATGGATAATGATGAAATTATTATTAATTTTGATATTTTTGAAATTAATTCTAAAGATATTAAAGATAATTCTCTAGATAATACTCAATACACCATTGAATTTAATACTACAACTTTAATAAATAATCCCGAAAATTGTTCTACCTACTATGATGATAAAGAAAAATATGATTCTAAAGATGAAGAAGAATTTAATAGAATTAAAGATATGTTTAATAGGGCTTACAAGAAATCAAATAAAGTAGAGGTATTAAACAAAATTGAAAAATTAAATTCAAAAGAAATACCAGATGAATCAGAATTTGTTGAACTAATGGAAATGACGCAATTAGACACAAAATTCTTAACTACTTTAATCAGTTAATTTTAACTTTAATTAATTCATACATTAATTAATCGTTAATAATTTCAATCTTAATTAATCCTTAATAATTTCAATCTTAATTGATCCTTAATAATTTCAATCTTAATTAATCCTTAATAATTTCAATCTTAATTAATCCTTAATAATTTCAATCTTAATTATCCTTAATAATTTGAATCTCTAATTAATTCTTAATAATTTTAACTCTAATTAATTCGTAATAATTTTAACTCTAATTAATTTGTAATAATTTTAACTCTAGTTAATTCCTAATAATTTTTAATCCTAATTAATTTGTAATAATTTTAACATTAATTAATTCTTAATAAATTCAACATTAATTAATTCTTAATAAATTCAACATTAATTAATTCTAAATAATTTCAACCTTAATTAATCTTTAATAATTTCAACCTTAATTAACTTTTAATAATCTCAACCTTAATTAATTTTTTTCAACCTTAATCAATTTTTAAGTTCAACCTTAATTAATTTTTTTGACTCTTAATAATTCAATTAACTCTTAACAATTACACTTAATTAACTCCACAACATAAATTTTTCAATCCTTACTTTAATATAATCCATGAACTGAAATTCAAATTAATTACTTTCAAATATGCAACTAAATAAAATTCTACTCAATCGAAACATCCTACTAAAATAACAATAAATATGTCAAAGTGGGTTGACATATTCGCGGGTTCACACGGTATGTATCAAATCGAGAATTTGATATATTATTAGAAACCAAATTAAATGTTGTGACTTGTTTGACTCATGCATAAATGTCATGTACATGCATCTGTTTATTTTTTTTTATATCTGTAATGCCACTCATGTTTAATTTTCTGCATGATTTAGAATGGTTAGATAGGAAAAGATTGGTTGACACTTGCCTAACCTAGTACCAGGGTGGGGCGAGATGATAGTACGTTAGGGAAGCTTGGCTTAGCTAAGTGAAACTAGCCGAAGCTACCTCGCCACATCCTAGACTAGTTAGACCAGAGTTTTTCAAAGAGTGAAATAAAGGTATTATTTCTTTAAAAGACTTTCTCTAAGGAAAGGGTTGATGGTCCAATAAGGCTACGGCCAAAGAAGGCCTCTGTGCCTCGCCAAGACCTGGAAGCCGATTATTGAAAATTGCCTTTAATTTACAAATTGATTAAACTCGAATCTAACTCAAGGTCAACCAGTCTAAAATAAAATTGAGAAAAATTATTCAAGAATCTCACAATACACCCATAAGGCAACCATGCTTGCCTGTATTGTGACACTTAGACTGGGTGAGATGTTAAAGACTAATTAATTGACAAATGTTTTTCAAAATGTTCAAAATCTTTAGTATATTTTCTTAAAAATATATTTTCAAAATAATGTTTAAACATAATATTTTTATGAATTTCATGCTTGCCTAATTGTTTATCTATAAAATATATTTTCAAAAATCATATATCTATTTCGAAAAATGGTTGACCTACACACTTAGATACAAACCTTTTAGGTCAACACTAAAGTCCCTTAAGACACTTAGGTAGAGTTAGACGGTGTCAGGTTCAGGGGGAGTTTTTGTTAAAAGTTATTTTTCTAAATTTATTAGTTTCAAAGATTATTCTTCTTGAAAATTCAGATCTTTCAAATACTGTGTGCTTTAAACATTACTATCATTTCAAACTTATTATGTTTTCAATAAATATCTCAAAAACTTATGATATCCTTCAAAATATTTTTTTGAAAATTATGTCTTTGAAAAATATCATACTATTTCAAAATGCATTTCAAAAATTATGCTAATTGCTCTTTTGATTTGGATGAACTCTAAAGACACATAGGAAATATCCTTTATGATCTTAAGGATTCCTAAGATTGTGTCTGGTTTAGGGGGAGTCCTACTCAAAAGAAATTGATTCTATTCTCTGACTATTTTTTAAAAATTATTAGATAATTCTTTTTGTTTGAATCAAACCCTAAGACTCAGAGGAAGATCACTTGTAGTCAACAAGATTCCTAGGACTATATCAAGTTTAGGGGAGGTCAAATTAATAAATGTTTCAAAAATATTATGTTTTCATACAGTATATTTTCAAAATCATTTTGAAAACATAAGTATTCTCTCTTCAAAACACTATCTTTTTAAATCATATTTTTCTCAGTCTTAAAAATTACTTTGTGAAAATCTTTCCATCTTTTGAACAAAGTTCATCTCACCTTGAGTTGGGAAAATTTCCAGGACACTTAGGAAAATTTCCTTGTAGTTAACAAGGTTTCCTAGGATTGTGTCAGACTTGAAAACAATCCAAGTCAAGAACTTATTTCAAAAATCTTTTTGACTTTTGGAATCGATTTGGAAATAATTTTTACTTGAGGTTGGAAAATTTCCAGGATACTTAAGAAAATTTTCTTGTAGTTAACAAGGATTCCTAGGATTGTGTAAGACTGGAAATGAAACCAAATCAAGAAAATTATTATATTTTCAAAATAAAATTTTACTAAAAATATTCATCTATGGAAAAATCCCTAAGACATATATGAATTTTCTTGTGGTCAACAATATTCCTAGGATTGTTGTTAGACTTAGGAAAGTTCCATTGTTAAAAACATATATATTTTCCACATTGCTGGTGCAATTTAAGTACTTAGTGTGTTTTTACTTTACAAAACAAGTACTTAGTGTTTCTCAAAAGGGGGAAGAATTTTGAATTTTTTATAAAAATAATATAAGCTTTCAATGAATTATCCTAAGTATTTTCAAAAGGAGGAGAGAAATTTTCAAAAATTATCATTGTTGCTGCAAGTTTTTTTGTAATTTTTTTTTATGTATGACAAAGGGGGAGAGAAGAGCTTTATGTTAGAATTTTTTTTAAAACTTTTCTCGCAAAGGATTAAACCTAGACTTAACCCTTAAGACTGATTCCAACCAAAGATATTGTCAAACATCAAAAAGGGGGAGATTATTGGTGCAAGATGCATTAGTAATGTCTTCCTCTACTGTTTCGATGTTTAACAATATACTTAAGTTAGTAATATATATTAGACATGGTAAGAGTCTAGTCAGGATTAATATGACTAGCAAAAGAAATTCTTATCAAGGTAAAGAAAAGTCCTAGTTAACCTAGGCAATAATTCCTGGTTTGAGGAATTGGGCACTAAGTCATGGTCGAGGGCTGGGCACCTAAGACCTGACCGTGGGTTGGGCATGAAGTCGTGGTTCATGGAATTGGGCACTAAGTCCTAGCCGAGGGTTGGGCACCTAAGACCTGACTGTGGGTTGGGCACGAAGTCCTGGTTCATGGAATTGGGCACTAAGTCCTGGCCGAGGGCTGGGCACCTAAGTCTTGACCGAGGGTTGGGCACAAAGTCCTGGTTCGTGGAATTGGGCAATAAGTCCTGGCCGAGGGCTGGACACCTAAGACCTGACCGAGGGTTGGGCACGAAATCCTGGTTCATGGAATTGGGCAATAAGTCCTGGTCGTGGACTGGGCACCGAAGTCCTGATCCGGAAGATCATGCAAAAGTCCAATCGGAGGGCCGGTTCACAAACTTCTCCTGAGAGGAGTAGGCGAGGGCGCGTTCCCCGGGAAGGGAACACTAGGCGTCGGTTCGACCTAGGGTTTCATGAGAAATCCAAAGTCAGAACCAATCATTAAGACTATGATTATATATTTGTTTGTCTTGTGTTTGTGTATCTTGCAGGTACCTAGAGTTGGAGACAAAGCAAGCGAGCAAACACAAGAGAAGCCTAGAAACTGCTTCCAGGGCGCCCCCATTAACCAGGGCACCTCCATGAATCCAGGCGCCCTGGATAACAGGTGCTTGGATGATCTAGGCACCCTGGATGGTCCAGGGTGCCCTGGACTGGTTGCTCCATTCGCGAAGTTCGTGAGTAAGGATGAAGTTTTGACCGCCAATAAGGCGCCCCAGAGGCTCTAGGGTGCCCAAGAAGATGCTATATAAAGGGGTTCGACCCCTCAACTCAGAACAACATCTGCTACAACATTCTAAGCATTATGAGCGAAGAATAAGAACTAGAGACGAAGCTCTGCGACCAAGGATGCTCCAGGAGGAAGTGCGCGGCATTCGAACTTCCAAATTGGCCAGGTCTTCGACTTTCCTGTTTGGTTTGCGTTTATTTTTATGCACTTAATTTCACTATCTTTTGGTTGTAACACTGAACTGTAAACGGGTTAATCCGCCTTCGGAAAGTCCGGAAAGGAGACCATTAGTGGATGGGTGCTACCCGTAATTAGGCCTTGGACGTACTGACCCTGGGGAGTTGGGAACCAAGTAAAAACCCACTTGTCTTCTGTGTTGTTTATTTTCATTCTTTCTATTTTCCGCTGCGCACTAACTCTTTGTCTAGAACAAACAAACGAATGTGAAAGTTTTCGAAAGATTTAATGAGTCGATATTCACCCCCCTCTATCGACAGCACTGATCCTACAACTCAGACCCTCCAGTGTGGATTGATGAAGGAAGAACTCTACCGCGTCGGCCTGTTCAGCAGCGCTAAAGAACTATGGAATAAATTGATCAAGCTGCATGAAGGCACGTCGGACACGAGGATCAATAAGCGAGATCTCCTTCTCAACATCTGTACATGATCAAAATTCAAGACGGCAAAACAGTTGCACAGCTTCACGCGAGGATACAAGTGTTGGATCGGATAGCAACGATAGAGGGTGGGGTGAATATCATTCATAAAAATTTCGGATAAATAGAGCAATTACGCAGCGGAAAAATGAAAACCAATCGCTAACACAAGTTCTTTTTACTTGGTTCGAAGTCGCGGTCGGCTCCTACTCCAAGGCCCATGGTCCTTGACCATTTACGATGGGCAATTCTATATTTTCGTGAAAGATTACAATTCGAGGGTACAAATATAGAATTGAAAAACAGAGTTACAGCACTTTAAAGAAAAATCAGTTTTACCGACAACCGGAGAGGTTGGAAGTTTCTGGAGCAGCGGGTTATCGTCAGCGCTTGAATCATGAGTGCAGAACTTATCGGAGCGAAGCGCTTGAGCGTAAGAGTTGAAAGCAATTGATGTGGAAGCCTTGGGGGTGAACCCCTTTTATAGCAGTCAGTGGGGGCCTGTATCGAAGGGGGTGCCTGACACGTGGTCTCTCCTGCGCGAACACTAATCCGTAGGCTTGGTCAGCGCCTATCCCCTTCATTGAGGCGCCTGAGCTGACTGGGGCGCCTGTGTTAACACAGGCGCCTGAGCTGACTTGGTCCAGAAACTTGCATGCCAGTTTGCTTCGAATGCTTGGAGTAGCCTTGCACTGGGGCGCCTGTCTCCTCACAGGCGCCTAGCCCAGTGAGGCACCTCACACCATTGAGGCGCCTGAATGCAGAAACTTTGTCCCTTCATTCCTGCAACCAGGGTTAGTTCCAAAACACACAAAGCATATACAAATGATATATTAACCATGATTTACAGCCTAAGCTGTCTTGGTTCTAACTTTGGGTCTCCCAAATGGAACCCTAGGTCGAACCGACGCCTAATGTTCCCTCCTACGGGGAATGCATCCTCACCTACTCCTCTCGGGAGAATTTACCTTTTTGCCAACCGGCTCCTCCAATTGGACTTTTGCCCAGCTTCACTCACCAGGTCTTCGTGCCCAATCTGCGATTAGGTCTTCGTGCCCAGCTTCACTCACCAGGTCTTCGGTGCCCAGTCCTCGACCAGGTCTTCGTGCCCAGATTCACTCACCAGGTCTTCGGTGCCCAGTCCTCGACCAGGTCTTCGTGCCCAATTCATAGAACCAGGATTTAGTGCGTAGTGTACCTAGGACTTTCCTGCACACTTCATAAGCTTGTTAGATCACAACCAAATCTTAACTTCTGAACCCTTTGACATTATCAAAACAAAGGTTTGACTTTGGTGCTTCCGACACCAACAATCTCCCCCTTTTTGATTTATGGCAACACGGTTCAAAAAGTTAGTTAAAAAAAATATTGCATTTCTAACAAGCAAAAAGAATTTGTTAAGAAATACTTAAATAAAATTCAGTTTTCTCCCCCTGAAACAAATATTCTCCCCTGAGTTTTTCAATGAGATGTGGGTTTTAGTAAACCTTCTAAGTGCTTTAGATTTTGACTAGATGTAGCGTTATTTGTACTTAGATAAAAAGTTTTTGAAAATGTTTTGCAACCTTAGATAACAAATTTTGCAAGCTTTCTATACTTAGAAAATTCTTAGAAAATTTTGTAACCTCAGATCACCAATTTTGCAAGCTTTCTATACTTAGAAAAGTTTCAAAAAGGTTTTGCAAGTTTTTAATACTTAGAAAATTTTCCAAAAGGTTTTGCAAGTTTTTTCATACTTGAAAATTTTTCAAAAAGGTTTTGCAAGTTTTTTCATACTTAGAAAATTTTCCAAAAAGGTTTTGCAAGTTTTTTCATACTTAGAAAATTTTCCAAAAAGGTTTTGCAAGTTTTTTTTCATACTTAGAAAATTTTCTTGAAAATACTTTGTGCAAAAAATTTTTTACTTAGGACCATTTGCAATACTTAGTTTTGAAATACTTAGAAACATTTTTATGCACTTAGACATACGAAAACTTAAGCATTTAGATGTTTACTTAACTTTTTGCGAAAGTGAAAAAAAAATTCTCCTTTCCTTTCTTTCCTTTCTCTCCCCCTTTGCCATATATCAAAAAAAATATAAGCAAGAAAAATTGACTATTGCAATTCAATTTGAGCTAGTTTGACAAATTGAAAATCTGTATTGAACCAACTCTAGTACTTTCAAGCAAGAAAAAGGACCAAACCAAATTGAATCGTTCTTGTTCGGGACCTGTCTAACCAAGTTAGCTACTTACTAACTGTTATAAAATAATAGCTTTTGCTAGGGTTAGTCAATTTAAGTGATCTGATCAAGTTTGATTTTCTTAGCTTGATACTGTTGGTGCAGGAAGCACCTAAGTCAAACCTGGGTTTTGATAATGGCAAAGGGTTCAGAAGTTAAGATGTTATTTGTATCAAATACGTTTACTAAGTGTGCAGGAAAGAAGTCCTAGGTACACTAGGCACGAAGTCCTGGTCGAGGACTGGGCATGAAGCCCTGGCAAGGAGCTGGGCACCGAAGACCTGTTCGGAAGATGGGCACGAAGTCCTGGTCGAGGACTGGGCACGAAGCCCTGGCAAGGAGCCGGGCACCGAAGACCTGCTCGGAAGGTGGGCACGAAGACCTAGTCAGGTGCATCGGGCAAAAGTCCAACCGGAGGAGCCGGTTGGCAAAAGGTAAACTCTCCTGAGAGGAGTAGGTGAGGACGCGTGCCCCGTCGAGGGAACAGTAGGCGTCGGTTCGACCTAGGGTTCCATTTGGGAGACCCAAAGTCAGAACCAAGACAACTACGGCTGTAAAAAACTATCTAATACTCTTGCTTTGCTATTTTGGAACTAACCTTGAATGCAGGACCGAAGGAATGTGTTTCTGCAGCTCAGAACGCCCCAAAGGAGAGGGGCAGACAGCTGGGCAGGGCGCCCTGGAGGTTCCGGGCACCCCCAAGGTCAAGGCAAAACAAGGAAGCAAGAATTGCTTCGAAACTGCAGTAAGCAGGGCGCCCTAGAGGTCCCGGGCGCCCTGAGTCAAAGCAAAAAGTGAATCGAAGCAAAATCAGCCATGAAGCCAGCAGACCATGTCAACCAGGGCGCCCCCAGTGTCCCGGGCGCCCCCGTCAGCTCCGAGGCCGATTCTGGAGGGATAAGCGCTGACCGAGCTGCGGATGAGGTTCCTCGGATCCGAAGGCACGTGTCAAGTGCCCCCGACGTCCAGGGCGCCCCCAGGAGCATTATAAAAGGGGCTCGACCCCAAGGCTTCAAGACATCAACTTTCCAATGCCTCTACGCTTCTCGTTCAAGCGCTCCGTTCCAGCAAACTCCGATCTCGAGATTTAGCGCTGACGACGACCCTCTGCTCCGAAGTACAATCTACACCGGGCGTCGGTAACGAAAAGCATACTTGTTTAATTACTGCAAATAATTCTGTATCAAACTCTATAATGTTTTGCGCAAATATAGAATTGCCCGCAGTAAACGGTCAAGGACCGTGGGCCTTGGAGTAGGAGCCGACTGCGACTCCGAACCAAGTAAAAGTACTTGTGTTCTTCTTGTGTGTTTGTTTTTATTTCCGCTGCGTAATTTCTCTCAATCTTATCCGAAACGTTTTCACGATATTCACCCCCCCTCTATCGTGTTTCTCGATCCAACAAGTGCTATCAGAGCGGGGAAGCTCAAATTTGGTGCAACCACCAATTTGAGAATTTTTCGGATTTTTACGATTTTTTTTTATCGAATTTTTATCGTTAATCGAGGTTGGTACAACACCACTCGATAATTTCTTTTAATATCTTATTCCCACACTGCTAATTCAAGACCAAGTCTTGGGACAGTTCTTTCTCTATTATTTCAGAATTACTAAATGGTCATGCAAGAAGGGTTAAGTACAGCCAGACCACTACTCTTCAGTGGGGAGGATTTCTCCTACTGGAAGAGTCGGATGGAAGTCCACCTGAAAACTCAGGTGGACATGTGGATAATAATCCTGTCTGGTCTTGAAATCCCAAAAAATGCTGAAGGAGTGCCACAACCTTACACCGAATGGGACGCCTCACTAAAAAGAAAGATCGAAGCTGATGCCAAAGCAACCCATACACTCCAATGTGGTCTAACCAAAGAAGAACCGGGTGGAACCATTCAACAGTGCAAAGGAACTCTGGGGTAAGTTAATTGAGTTGCATGAAGGAACCTCCGACACTCGAATCAGCAAGAGGGACCTACTGCTAAACAAGCTATACACAATCAAGATGAACGACATCGAATCTGCAGCCCAGCTCCACGCCAGAATCCAGGAGCTGATGAACAGTCTACATTCAATTGGTCACAAGGTAGAGAACCGTGACCTGATCAGGTATACTCTTAATGCTTTCCCGAGAAATACTTTGTGGGCATCTATAGTAGATGCGTACAAAGTTTCAAGGGATCTTTCTAAAATCAAATTAGATGAGTTATTTTCTGAACTTGAATTACATGAGCAGACTAACTGCACCCTGGCCGAGAAAGACATTGCTTTTGTTGCGGGCAAGACAGGAAAAATGGTCAGGAAGAAGCCTCAACCTGCACCCGAGTCTGACTCAGACTCAGACTCAGAAGACAACGAAGGGGATTGACCCAAGCTGGTCCGGCTTGCCCGGAACTACTACAAGGAATTGAAGAATCAGTCCAACAGAAGAAAAGTCAGCTGAAAGAAGGAGGATCCGGCTGAACCATCCAAGAACAAATCAAGTGTGATCTGCTTCGAATGCAACAAGAAGGGACATTTCAAATCGGAATGCCCTAATCTGAAAGAAGACAAGAAGGAAGAAGGCCTTTCAGGCAACGTGGGACGAATCTTCCTCCGAAGAAGAAGAAGAGGCCCCACAGTCGAACTTGCTCGCCCTAACTGCTTCGGAAGAAATCGGGACCGAAGCAGAATCGGAGCCGGACGACGGAAAGCTCACATTTTCAGAGGACGGCGAAATCACTGTAAGAGGATTTTCTAGAATTCAATTATCCGAATTAATTGCCTATCTATCTCGTGACTTGGCGAAAGCCAAAATCCGAGTCGAGTCCCTCCGACAGGAAGTAAAACTCCTGAAAGAGGGAGCTGACTCTAGATCCTTAACTGAGAAGGTTCAAGAAGGATCCTCTACTCAAGTTGAAAAACTTGAGAAAGGGAACTCCTCCTTGAAAACTCAAGTCAAGGACCTTAGAGCAGCCTTAGAACGATTCACTTCTGGTTCCAAGGGTCTTGACATGATCCTTGGAAAACAGAAGTCGGTTCTAAATCGATCCGGGTTAGGCTATCGAACCAAGGCGAGACAAAGGTCATACTATGCTGTACTGAATCAGTCTAGACCTAATGTTCAGGCATGGGTACCCAAACTTTGCCTGAACAACCAAACTGGATCAAATCAGTATTGGATCCCTAAGGACAAGATTCACATCTTGCCAAACCATTATCGTGGCTTTAGTCCAGGGGAAGCCAACTTAAAAACAATCTTTATAGTCAAATAAATTTCTTTTCTTGTTTTAAAATTGCATGATTGCTTGTCTATTTATTTTCTGCAATTTATCATGCTTAGACCTAGGACTGGTTAGACTAAGACTAAACCAATTAACTAAAATTTGAACAACATAGTATTAGGTGGCGGTGAGATGATAGTACGTTAGGGAAGCCTTTTCTAATAAGGTCAAGTATACACTACTTGGTCTCTTTAGACTGGTGAAACTAGCCGAAGCTACCGATCCAAGACCCAAACTAGTTAGACCAGAATTTATCAAAAAGTAATTTTGAAGATGAAATTTCACTAAAAGGCTTTGTCAAGGAAAGGGTTGATGATTCAATAAGGCTACGGCCAAATAAGGCCTTGTGCCTCGCCAAGACCTGGAAGCAAATTTTTGAAATTCAAATTCAATTTACTTTTGTCAAATTCGAATCTAACACAAATATTCAGTTAATATTAGATTCAAACACTCTTTTTCAAAATAATAAATTCAAAACCAATTATTTTCAAAATTAATTTAACTTTTTCAAAATTAATCATGATTTTTCAAAATAACTTCTTACTTCTATTCAAAACCTGTCTCACAAAAACCCATAAGGCTAATGTGATTGACAACTCTAGAACGGGTGAGAGGGTTAAATTTAACTGAACTAAAATTCATCTGATCCCTGTAGTCCGAACGTTAAAGCCTGTAATTCAGAACTGAGTTGACCTGATTATTGCTTGGTTAATCCAGTCAATACTGGTCAAAATAGTCAAAATTGGTCAACAGTAATAGTAAAACCATGGTCAAACGGGTCAACAGTAATAGTTAAACCATGGTCAAACGACTGGTCAACAATACATCAAAAGATGTCAACTATTACACATACCGGGCGCCTGTGACCCCTCTGGCGCCCCCTCCCTTTTCTCTTCGATCAAGACAGAAAAACTGCCATACCTAGCTAAACTAGGCGCCCGGGTCCTCACGGGCGCCCCTAAGGATTGGGTCAAAATCAAAAAGCTGCATTTGGCTGTTTTCAACTGACCCCGGGCGCCCAGGCCATCACGGGCGCCCCCCTAGGACCAGGTTAGGGCAGAAATGCTGCCAAGGGCATCTGCCTTCTAACCCAGGCGCCCTCAACCTCCAGGGCACTCTCCTACCGAGTTCTATATAAAGCCCCCGAAACCACCTTCTTTTGCCACACCCAAAACACTTCTCCTCTCTAACTCTTTCCCTTCCAAGGCGCCCGATCAACCCTCTCGACCATGCCTCCCCGGATGGCTACTCGGTATCATTTCTTTTGCACTTAAAATTAATTTCGTTATTATTTCTACCCTTAAACGCATGTTTCTTATTATTTTTGAAAACGTTGTGCAAATCAACCAAACCTCGGGACCGAACCTAGCCCCGACCCTAGGTTTCCAACCTTGGAACTATGCAATAAATTCGCTAGGACAACGTATAAACCCATCAAATCGAGTTTCCTAAATCGACAATTTTTCACTCAATCTTGTTCGTTAGCTATGAATGTCATAAACTTCTATCAGCTTGATAACCTTGTCTTCTGCACTCATCCCGTGAACACAACCCTATGTGCAGAATTCTACAACAATATAGTCAGACAAAATGACCTTATCTTTGTCACCACAGTACAAGGGATGCCCTTGACAATTACACCCTTGTTGCTTAACAGATTTCTTGGACTGCGACTTTCTCAGTCCACTTTCTGACAATTACACCCTTGACAATTTTCACTTTCTGCTTGATAACTCAAAACTCTTTAGTAGAGATACGAGGATGAAATTGATCTGGGTTTCCCCATCAATTTTTGCTCCAAGGATTTCCATCTCCTTCAGCCAAGCCATCATTTTGAGGACATGTTCCCTTACGGGCATGCCTTCAACCAAGACAGTTGCCATCAAGTTATGCAAGACCTTATGCCTAGCGGCTCGATTACTTTCCCCGAAGAGTTCATCTAGTTCTGATATTTTACTGGTAACGGAAGAAGTCTGATTCTGATGACACTCAGTCGTCTCGTCTGCTTCTAGCCATTTCCTAAAATATTCGAACTCCTATTCATTGTTAATCTCGATAGGCTTTTCGGAACAGAACTCGACAAGATCACACTTGGGTTCCTCGACAGTAGAGACAAAGTTCATATTTAATTCCCAATCCATTTCATCACTAGGGGCATTTAATTGGATTTCTCTTTGAATTAGGTCCTGTGGGTCTAGATCCATTTTAAAATACCTGAGAACCATAACAATCACACACTTTAGATTTTTGAAATAAATTGACACCTCAAAACAATTCATTACAAAATCTACCAACACCTCAAACACCGAGAATTTCGCATGCCACGTTAGTGTGGACGTATACGAATGCTACATTCGTGAGAGGAGGTTTTACCCATTAATTTTGCTATCTTGTCAACCTAACTTTTTGACAATCAAAATTAATAGTTGGTCCTCTTCGGCCATACAAATAATAGCAGTGACTCCGTTGGGGAGGATACTAATATTCATATCTAAGTGTTTACCATTACACGACAATAAGAAAATTATTTTCGATTATGTGTCTTCCGTTGGGGAAGTACACACGCTCTTCAATAATTTTCTATAATCTTTTCTAACCTAGTGATCCGCAGAACAAGCCTATCCGTTATAGAGGAAGGCACTCAGAGCCAACGCGCGGGCTTGTTCGCATCACTTGTTAGATTTAGCGTCCCTCTCCCACTTAGTTATTTGCGTTGAGGTTTTCGCATACACACACAACAAGCATATAAACCAAAATAATAGAATAATGAAAAAATCCTAGATTTTTCCAACTATTATGGCCTTGGTCTCCAATGTGCCTCCAGTCGTATTGTCACCTCGTCCACTCCATCCTCTCCATGCGCAAGCCACCATGAAGGATTCCCCGAGCCGAGATAACTAGCTTACTTATTTACGTCCATTGATCCTATACTCCGCGAAGGAGTGTACATGTCATCTAGATCAAAAGTAAATAGCAAACTTGGCTAAACAAGTGTCATATATAATTACAAAAATTAAATAGCTTATCTAGCCTCGTCAACCCCGAGAATTCAAATAATTTACATCAAACACAATCAATCACATACAAACAACACAATCTGCCATAATAGTTGGAATCTAGTGCTTGCAACACAAAGTTAGCCTACGCACAACTAATATCATCCAGCAAAAAAAAGTACATGATAATGTGCATAAAAATAACCGAATCCTAAACACACAAAACCGGAAACACAGCTCTGATACCAATTGTTGGTATGGTTTGGCGGTTTCCAAGACAACCATGGGGTCGAACCCGAGAGACCTCTCTACAGCTACAGATTAAAAAAATTTAATCCGAATAGAGACCTGCCTCTCTATCGACCGACTCATCGTCGTGTTAATTAATCCAAGTTATAACTTGGCCGAAACCGAGGTTAAGGCCTTGTAACTTTACGGATTAATTAACCGCGGAAAAGACGACAATTTGGATCGCCGATTTTTGTGTTTATCTTCGGGGTCCAGTTAGTTAATTATTAACTATGATATCAAATCAAAATAATAAACTAACATGCATGAAATGACGAGACAAAGCAACAAGGCACAAATAAAACATAGCAAAACAAAAATGGAGCTCGGGAGAAATATACCTCGCCGTTTACCTCGCAATCTTCTATCTTATGACCCTCCCCTCCTAGACGTCGTGTGGGCGACGATCTAACAAATCGCGGAGTCACCAAGGCCCTTGAATTAATCACCTATCTTCTTCCCTCCTTTAGCCAACAAACCCTAGAGCTAAGGTTTATACCGCCGGCACCTTTGCTCCTCCACCACCTTCCGCCGCCGGCCACCGTGGTTACCAAAAATCGCCGGCCACAAGGTAGCTCCAAGAAGAGGCCATTGAAGAAGTAGAATTGGATGAAGATGAGGAATCAATCCTCTTCTCCTTCCCTAAACCCACCGCAAGTCCTTCCACCGTCGGCACCACAAAACCGAAGAGGATTGCCGCCGGCAGAGCTCCGCAGCTAGTTGGGTGATCACGGTGAAGAGAAGAGGAGCTTAGGAAGAGAACCAGAAGGAGAAGACTCCCCTTCAACCTCTCCCAATCTCTTCTTCTTGCTTCTTCACCGTCGGCCACCACCACACCGAGCGCCTCCTTCCTTTCTCCCCACGCCGCCGATTTCTCCTCTTCCAAGTTGCTGCCGTGTTCCTCAAGATGGAGTCGAGTCCTCCTTGATACCGGCCACCACTTGGATCAAAAAGGAAGAACCAAAAGAGGAGAAGAAGGATCTTCTTCTCCTCTCTTGTGCGTGAACTAGGAGAGAGAGAGAGAGAGGAGAGAGTTTGTGAGAGAGGGAGAGGGAGGTTATATTTATAGGGGATTAATTGGAAAATATTCCAATTAATTAGAGACTAATTCCTTTAATTAATCAAAGATTAATTCCTTAAAAAATCAATTATTATTCCCTTAAATAATCAAAGATTATTCTCTCAATTAATCATAGATTAATTCCTTAAATAACCAAAGATTATTCCTTCAATTAATCATAGATTAATTCCTTAAATAACCGGCCTTGTATCATGACTCCTATGGGGTATTTATTGGGCAAGGATAGGGGCTATAAGGAGGAGTTGGTTCTTGGCATGCTAATGGATCCAAACCCAATCCATTAATGGAGATCCATTCCACTAAAGGATCCCATTGTACTTCCTCACCAACCCCCATATTTTCAAATGGGATCCACCTATTACGAGTCATCCATCTCCCTGAGTTAAGATATCGTATGTCGGATAATTATTTTAATTTACTGATAATTAAATTAATTATCTTCTTGATCCTTGATTAGTACCACTCAACCTTTTCATCATGCCAGACCATAGTCCACTTGCAAGATTTGACATGACGATCTTTTTGAGCTTACCAAGGGGGCATCATCATCTGACTCACCAGGCCACGGATTCCGTCAATAATCAACGGCACATCATATTATTAATATTATTTCCCCACTTACATGACCTATCGATCTAACAGAATAGATCTCGCCCATTGGTAAATCAAAGAAACGATAATTAATAATATATGCCCGTCATTATTTCAGGATTAAGACATCGTACTCCATTATATTATCCGAGGTCTAATCCAATTTACTAAGTCAATACAAAAATTGGATTACCTCTCTTTTGGTCCTACTCAATGTACACAAAGTACACTAGTGTAATCCTATGGTTAAGATAAACCACACCTAACACTACAACCATCCCGATGGTTTGTCCAACTCCATCTCGGTTGTGAGCCTCTTTCTTAGGCTTCAGTAAGGAACCTGATAACATGATCTTCTGTGCGACACCACGCACCATGTTATCAACAATGCCAAGCATCAGACGTTTAGTGCACATACTAATATAAACATGCACTGTGTGATTTTCTGATTCTCTTTAAAATGTAGATGTATCCTAACCAAAAGGCAAGGCTTTTAGTATACATCCTAACAATTATCGGGGTCCATGATAATTAATCATGACAATTAATTTACAAAAAATTAATAACAAGATTAATTATCAACGCCACATAAAATGATAGAAAGAACTAAGAGCCGTAAGAGAAGGTTATACCTCTCGTTACCTCACGATCTTCTATTGTATGACTCTCCCCTCTCGGACGTCGTGTGGGTGACGATCTACCAAGAACCAGAATCACCAAACTAAACCAAAGGCCTCTTCTTCCTCCTCCTTGCGTCGGCCAACAAAAACCCTAGGTTTTTGTTGCCGCTGGCCACACAAAGGAAGAAGTCCTCTTCTTCTCGCCACCACCACCTTCTCCTCCTTCCAACAGCTGCTGCCAACTAGGGAGAAGAGAGAAAAGGGTTGTCTTCTCCTCTAAATGCCGCCGGAAAACCTTCCTTGAAGATTTTCGGCGCATCAACCCTTAGGCGTGGATGTGCCGCTGCCGGCCACTCCTTCACCCACCCAAGCCCGCTTCGGCCAAGAAGATGAAGAGGACACCTTCCTTATTCCTGCTACCGTGCCTCAAGTGGAGTTGAAAAGGAGAGAAGAGAGAAAACCAAGCTTCTCCTCCTCTTCCAAGCCGCCGACCACTTCCACCCTAGGAGAGAGAAAATAAAGAGAGAGAGGGAGAAGAATAATAGGCCAAGGTTGTGTTTCATGATGACTTCATGGGGTATTTATAGGACTACAATAGGGACCATGAGGAAGAGTTGGGTCTTGGCCACCTAATAGATCAAGGTCCGATCCATTAATAAAGAATCATTCCACTAAAGGCTCTTCATTGAACTACCTCACCAACCCCATATTTACATATGAGCTCCACCTATTATGAGTATAATTTCTCCCTATGTTTAAGATATCGAATGCCCATTGATTAATTTAAATTACTAACAATTTTAATTAATCAACATCTAGCTCCTTGATTAGTACCACTCATTCTTATCATCATGTTGGACCAAATCCACCTGCAGGATTTAACATGATGAACCTTATGAGCTCATCAAGGGGGCATCATCATCCCGACTCACCAAGACAGGTTTCTGTCTATAATCAATGGCACACCATGTAAATAATATTATTTTCTAATTTACCGGGTCTATCCATTTAACAGAATAAATCTCGCTCATTGGTCAATTAAAGAAATAAATATTAAGTACATGTGTCCGTTATTATATCGGGATTCAGAGCATGTACTCCATAATATTCTGAGGTCTGATCCAATTATAAAGTCAGTATAAATTGGATCACCTCTATGTCGGTCCTGCTGAATGCACACAAAGTGCACTACTGTAATTCTATGGTCAAGATAAACCAACACTAAATTACACTACAACTATCCTGATGGTTATCCAACTCCATCTCTTTTGTGAGCCTCTACTTATACTTTACATGAAAATGATAACATGATCTTCTGTGTGACAACACACACCATTTATCTAAAATGTTAAGTATCAGACATTTATGCATATACTAATATAAACATGCAAACAGTGATCATGTGATTCTCTTTCAAAATGTAGATATCCATACAGAAAATGCAAGGCTTTTAGTATACATCCTAACATGGCCTAGTCGAGGGGGCAATGCCTATTGCATGGCCTTGCCGTGCGCTCTATGGTAGGTGTGACACAACCGCCTATAGGGTCGTGCTGGGTCACAAGGGCCCTCGTGGGTTCTGTAGTCGAGGCACAACCAGTGGCCTAGGGTCATGGCAAATGGCATGGCCCAGTCGTGCGCCTCACGGTGAGGGGTGCATGGTCGTGCCTCCCCACTTGACTTGGTCGTTTGGTGGTCTACATGCCCTCTTATTCTCTAGGAGATAATTGTCTCATCTCGGGTTGGCCCTGTTGGTGCCGGAGCACCAGATCTAACCTAGTTTTGATAATGAAAAAGGGTTTAAAGTTAAGTTTGTGTTGTGATCTAATAGATTTATTAAGTGTGCAGGAAAGCACTAGTTTAGCTAGGCACGAAGTCTTGACCTGAAGGGTTCAACACGAAGTTCTAGTCGAGGACTGGGTACGAAGTCCTGGCCGAGAGCTGGGCACCAAAGACCTAACCGTGGGTTGGACATGAAGTCCTGGTCGAGGACTGGGTACCGAAGACCTGATTCGGTAGATCGGGCATAAGACTTAGCCGAGCGAAGACTACGGACAGAAGTAAAGATGGTCAAGGTACGGACGTCTCAAGATCTGGGAGTTTCGAAGGCTAAACAAAAATCTAACCTGAGGTGCTAGTTGGCAAAAGGTAATTTCTCCATAGTGGAGTAGGTGAGGATGCGTTCCCCGGAAGGGGGAACAGTAGGCGTTGGTTCGACTTAGGATTTCATTTGAAATCTAAAGTCAGAACCAAACAGCTCTAGCTGTCATTCATGCATGTATTTACATTATTATATTGTCTTCTTGGACTAACCTTGGTTGTAGGATAAAGGAACCAGCTGCTGTAAGCAGAGGCGCCTGAGAGGGCTCACGCGGGCGCCCTAGGACCCAAGCGCCTGAGAGGACTCTAGCGCCCAGAGGGGTTTTTCTTAGCCGTTGGCGAAGCTAAATTGGCGGTCGCTAGTTGGACGCGCTACTCAGCTCCCAGGCCCATCGTTTCTTTCAGGCCCCCCAGTGCTCCCAAGAACATGATAAAGTTTCGTCGAGTCTGTGGATAACGACGCGGCTGGAGTGATGACGTGGAGGGTGCTTCTATAGCCTATCATGCGCCCGAGTTCAAGTATAAAAGGGGTTTCACCCCTTTGCTTCGAATCATCAGTTCATGCTCTCAAAATCTCAATGATAAAGTTTCCGTGCTCAAGTTCTCTGTGCCTAAAAAGTTCAAGATCGACGACACGCCGCTTCTGCAATGAAATTCCTTCTTTAAGTGTCGTTGGTATAATTTCTTTTTTCTGTACTTAATCAGTATTCTTGTACTTCATTTATGACTTAGAGCATTGCTCAACGAAAATGGTTAAGGACCGTGGGCCTTGGAGAAGAGTCGTCACAGACTCCAAACCAAGTAAAAAACAAGGTGTTAGCCGTGTTTAACTTGTTTATTTCTACTACATTAAATTTGATTTATCCGAAAAATCGTTATTGATATTCACCCACCCTTTATCGATCACATCGATCCCACAAGTGGCATCAGAGCGGGTGGCTCAATCTCAGTGAAACCACCAATTGAGCATTTTTTTTGGATTTTTTCATTATTTTCTATCAGAAAAGGTATTATTGCCTTTTTCTGATATTTTCTCGAAGTTGGTGCAACACCACTCGAGATTTAATATTTTTCCTTCTATACCGCACTACTAATCTAAGACCAAGTCTTGGAGCCAATTTTCTTATTTTTGTGTTTTTTCAGAACTTTCCATGGCCTAGCAAGAAGGTTAGAGCACTGCCGACCACCTCTCTTATCAGGAGAGGATTTCTCTTACTGGAAAAGTTGTATGGAGGTCTATATGAAAACTCAGGTGGAGATGTGGATACTCATCCAGGCTGGACTGGACATTCTGAAGAATGCACAAGGCGAACCTCAAGAATACACAGAGTGGGATCCTCCTCTGAAGAAAAAGATTGAAGCAGATGCCAACGCAACACAAACCCTCTAGTGTGGCCTAACCAAGGAAGAACTCATCCGCGTTGGCCCTTTCAACAATTCTAGAATATGTTGATCGAACAGCACGAAAAATGTCAGATACAAGAATTAGCAAATAGGATCTTCTACTAAACAAACTATACAATATGAAATGCAAGACGGCGAAACGGCTGCACAGTTCCACGCATGTATTCAAGAACTAATGAACGGTCTTCACACCATCAACCACAAGGTAGAGAATTGGGACCTAATCAGGTATGCTCTAAATGCTTTTTCCCATAATTCTTTGTGGGCATCTATGGTAGATATATACAAGGTTTCGAGGAATTTGTCAAAAATTAAATTAGACAAATTATTTTCAAGATTAGAATTGCATGAACAGACTAACTCTGCACAGGTCGAGAAAGGTGTTGCTCTTTTTGCAAGTAAGGTCCCTGGTAAACTAAAGAAAAAAAGCTGCAACTGATACCCGAGTCTGATTCTGACTCAGAATCTGACGACGATGGAATTAATCATCCCGAGCTCGTCAGAATGGCTCGAAACTACTACAAGATGATCAAAGGGCAAAGAAGGAAGAAGAAGGCGCTTCAAGCTATGTGGGGCGAGTCATCTTCATAGGACGAAGAAGAAGCACCTCAATCCAACCTCCTCGCATTGACGACTTCGGAAAAACTCGACACCGATTCGGAATCAGAACCGGAAGAAAGCCGCGGAACCGAAACTCTATCAATATCAGAAGATGGTCGAATCACTGTAAGTGGTTATCCCGAGTCTCAGTTATACGATTTAATTTCCTATTTGTCTCGTAAGTTGGCCAACATCCGGGTTGAGTCCCTCCAATAGGAGGTACAAGTCTTAAAGGAGGAGGCAACTCAAGCTCCTTGACTGAGATTATTCAGGAAGAAACCTCAACTCAAGTTCAAAAAACTTAAGGAAGAGAATTCCTCCTTGAAAACTCATGTGAAGGAATATAGAGTTGCGCTAGAATGGTTTACCTCGGGTTCCAAGAATCTTAACATGATTCTTGGAAAACAGAAATCCGTTCTCAACCGATCCGGACTTAGTTACCGAACTAACTCATGTTACAGATCTTATTATTCTATGGTGAAACAAACTAGAACCCGAGTCCAAGCATGGGTCCCGAAGATAAGCTTGACTAATCAAGCAGGATCAAATCACTATTGGATCCCCAAGGATATGATTCACATCCTAGATATAGTCCATATCGACACTTTAGTCTAGGGGGGAGCTAATAGAAAAACTATTTTCATAATTAAATAATTTCCTTGCATATTTTTTTAATTATTGCTCGATGTTTGTTTATTTATTTTCTGCAATAATGTCATTCTTAGGATTAGAAATGGTTAGATAAGGACCTGACTTGATTGAAACTTGCACAACCAAGTATTAAGGTGGGGCGAGATGATAGTACGTTAAGGAAGCCTATCTAAAGAGTCAGGTAGGGTAAAGCATACCCTATTTAGTTTTTTTAGTCTGGTGGAACTAGCCGAAGCTACCTCACCACATCGTCGACTAATTAGACCTGTGTTTCTCAAAGAGTAATTTGAAAATAAAATTTCTTTAAAATATTTTGTCGAAGAAAGGGTCGTTGCTCCGATAACCAAGAAGGCCCCTGTGCCTTGCGAAGACCTGGAAGCCGATTATTGAAATATATTTTCAATTTACTAATTGTTAAACTTGAATATAACTCAAGGATCAATCAAATCATAGTTTTTAACTTAAATTCAAAGATAAAATTGATGCATTTCACAAAATAGATAAGGATAACCTGTTTTATCACATAGAAATGGGTGAAATGCTTAGGACCTAAAAGTTTAGTCCAACCTATAAGTACCCCAGGTAGGTTTTGATGTGATCAACCAATTTAAGTTAGGTCATGATGTGTTTAATTCCTGTGTCTAAATGTACAGGAACTTAGGAGCACAGGAAGTCGAGCGGTAGACGCAGTGGTCGAGAAGGATGACACGGAATGGGAGCCGATGGGCTCGGTGCATCCGAGGGATGCGGAGCTCTGCGGAAGAGTACACCAGTGCAGTAAGAAGGACACTCGCGGCGTCCGAGGGACGAGAAGCTGGGAGGAAGGATACTCGAGGGGCGAAAGGTCGGAGTCGGGCTTGGGTGAGCCTATCTCCTGTTGGCCAAAAATCACATAAGAAGACCGGAAGTCAGGCTGGAGAGTGGTCAACAGTTGCTGACCAAAACAACCACTATCGGGCGCCCATGAGCATACGAGCGCCTAGGTTGTCGGGCGCCCGAGAACTCGGGCACCCCTGTGCTATCAGGCGCCCGAGAGGCTATGTTAGACATTTGCGACAGTTGCACGTTGGATTAGAGTTAAGCCACGTGTCAGGCACCCAAGAGCACTTGGTCGCCCTATAAGTGCAACGTCAACAAACGGATTACTTTGACCGGGGCTATAAATAGGCCTCTAGAGCTTAGTTTCCAATCATCCATCAACTCCAAACAATTCAGTTATTAGTTTTCTTTTGTCTCGTGCTTCAATGTCTGTAAAAGACTTCTTTGCCAGAAGGAGATTTTGATAGTTTGCTTCAGTCATCTTGGATTAGCAACCATCTAGGTTGCAACCAAGTAAATCTCTGTGTTTTAGCCTTTTATTTGTTTATATTTGTTTTAATTAATTTTTGCAACTAATCTATATTCTTTGTGAGACTGCACAAAAGATTATTTTTTATTTTTATAGCGGCAATTCACCCCACCTCTTGTCGGTCTACCTAGTCCGGACACAACCCAACTAACCTTACAAAGTTAATCAACTTCATCTCTAATTTATTAAACCTAATTTACAATTTCACCATTACAATTTCACCTTAACTTAATTCTAACTTAATTATTTTTCAAAATTCAACTACGATATTTTTCAAAATTCAACTAAAATATTTTTCAAAATTAACTAAAATATTTTTTTTCAAAATTCAACTAAAATATTTTTCATAATATTTTTTAGAATTCAATTTAATAATTTTCAAAATTAAACTTAATAATTTTTCAAAGTTTAACTTAATATTTTTCAACCTAACTAATGAAGCTAAAACATGTTTAACAGAAATACCCATAAGAGTAACATAACTGATAACTCAGATTTGGTGAGACAGACTAGGCAGTGAAACTTAATTCATCTATCCTTATACTTCTACATAAATGGATCCAAATCAAGGCACTTTATGTGTAGGAACATAAAGATTTGGACCAGTGGATGTTGGATAGTGGATGCTCCAGACATATGACTGGAGACAAATTGATGTTCACCAAAATCAAGTACAAAAATTTTGGTTCAGAGGCATTTGGAAACAATGTCACACTTAAGGTAATTGGTTCAGGTAATATTGAATTGAACTATGATTTCATTATTAAAAAGGTGTTATAGGTTGATAATTTTAAATTTAATTTAATTAGCATTAGTCAACTTTGTGATACTGGATATATAATTACTTTCACTAATTCGAACTGCCTTATTAGGAACTTACAAAACCCAAAAGTAACCCTTAAGGGAATTAAGAAAAATAATATTTATATTATTAACCTATCATCCACACCCTAATATTTCTAACCTAACAAGAAGAAACCAACTTATGGCATAGAAGACTAGGTCACACCCACACAAAATTAATTTCAAAACTAAGCCAAAATAGACTAGTTAAGGAAATCCCTAAACATAGAAACTTTCAATTTGTAACCCATGTCAACAAGGTAAACAAACAAAATTAACCCACAAACCTGTCCAATTAGACTTAACCCAAGCTACACTTGAGCTCCTACACTTAGACCTATTTGATTCTCATGGAGCCAAGTCACTAAGCGAAAATCGATATTGCCTAGTAATTATTGATGATTATTCTAGATTTACCTAGATTAAGTTTTTGAAAATCAAAGATGAAACTTTTGAAATATTTAACACTTTATGCAAAATACTTGAAAATGAAAAGATACAAAAATCAAAAGAATTAGAGTGACAATAGGGGGGATTTGAAAATCTAAAATTTAATGAATTCTGTAAAATTAATGGATATGCCCATGAATTTTCTTGCCCCAGAACCCCCTAACAAAATGAGATAGTTGAAAGAAAGAATAGGACCCTTCAAGATGTTGCTAGGACTATGCTTAACGAATTTAATCTATTTAATTAATTTTGGGCAGAAGCAATAAACATAGCTTGTTACTTCCAAAATAGGTCCTAATAAGTAAAAGACACAATAAAACCCCCTGTGAAATTTATTATCACAAACTACCTAATTTATATTATCTAAAAGTTTTTGGGTGTAAGGTACATATCCTAAATAGTAAAGATTACTTAGGAAAATTTTAATCAAAATCAACCCCGGGGATTTTTGTAGGGTACTCAACTACAAGTAGGGAATATAGAGTCTATAATAAACATACCCTTAAAATTGAAGAAATTACTCATGTAATATTTGATGAAGAAATGGTAACAACACCAACTAATTTACCTAACCTAATCAACTCATCTAACTTAACCAACTTACCAAACTTTCAACCATGCCTAAAATATTCAGATCAAGATCTAGAAGAAAGAGAATCAATCCCTGAACCAAAATCAAATCAAATAATTGAACTAGTAATTGAACCAACTCAAATAATTGAACTAATAATTGAACCAACTCAAAAATTGAACCTAAACCTGAACAAACCTGAACCATCTTCTAGAACTAGGTCAAATCATCCAACTGACCAAATCTTAGGTGACCCAACCTTAGGTGTTAGAACAAGGTCATCATATAGAAACCTAAGCCAAGTCGCCCTGATTTCTAAGATTGAACCCAAGATAATAGAGGAAGCATTACCTAACCCAGACAGGATTATAGCTATGCGGAAGAGTTAGCTCAATTTGAGAGAAACCAAGTCTGGGACTTAGTACCAAAACTAGAAGGTAAGACTGTGATAGATACTAAGTGGGTTTTTAGGAATAAGCAGGATGACAAAGGAGAAATAGTAAGAAATAAAGCCCGTTTAGTGGTTAAAGAATTTAGTTAAATTGAAAGATTGGACTATGATGAAACCTATACACCTGTAGCTAGACTAGAATCAATTAGGATGCTTCTAGCTTATGCAGCCCATAAGGGATTCAAATTATATCAAATGGATGTTTATGGATTTATAAGAGAGGAAGTCTATGTAAGTTAACCTCTAGATTTTGAGGACTTAGAACATCCTAATTATGTTTTTTGCCTTAAAAAATCCCTATATGGACTTAAACAAGCACCTATAGCCTGGTATCAAAGACTCCAATTACTTAGTTTCTAAGGGGTTTAACTAAGGCCAAATTGATCCAACCCTATTAGTTAAATCCCTAGAAAATGACATTTTCATTGCCCAAATCTATGTAGACGATATAATTTTTGGCTCAACCAACACAAATTTCTTAAAGAAATTTATAAAAGTAATGGAAAGCGAATTTGAAATAAGTCTTGTAGGTGAGCTAACCTTTTTCTTAGGACATTAAATTAAATAAATTAAAGATGGAAATTATGTTCATCAATTTAAATATGTAAAAGAATTAATTAAAAAATTCAGAATGGAAAACTCTAAAGTTATAAATACCTCGATGACAACCAATATTAAAATAGATAGCGACCCAGAAGGAAAACCAGTGGACTTGAAGCACTTTAGAAGTGTTATAGGTAGCCAACTTTACCTAACTGCTAGCAGACCTGACATTTTATTTGCAGTAGATCTTTATGCTAGGTACCAAACCTGAGCTAAGGAATCTCACTTAAGTGCTATAAAGGGTGATACGAACCCCACCAACAGACGTGATGGAACCCGAGACAAAGATGGATAGAACCCCAGGAACAAGATGACAAGAGTTTGAGCTTTTACCCGCAACCAAGACTGGCACGAACAAAGACAACAAAAGAAGGAAACGCCACACCAGGATGGTGATAAGTTTCGGTTGTTGAACGCCACGAGATAAACTCGATAAGTTCAGAAGTTCCCTCAAGAACCAAGAGATCACAAAATCCTCACTAGGATGTTTACCAAAACCAAAGTGCTTACAAATTCGGAATTCTCTCCCTTATATAATGGGAGCAAGCTACTAAAGTACCTACATGCATGCATGCAAACAAATACAAGTACCCATGGTGCATGCAAGCATTTAAACACTTAGAAACCCAAAAAAAACTCCAAGTCTCTATACTTTTGCATGCATGAAATTAAATAACTTAGAAACCCAAAATCCCAAGTTTCCATACTTTTGCATGGCTGAATAAGACCGATCACATGGGTTAAGCCTTGATTTGTACTTGGGCTTAACTTGGTTTCTCGTTTCTCATAGCCAAGCCATTGTTCTTGGATTAGCCCGTTTAGTGCTTCCTTGAAACGCTTTGCTTGAAGTCTTGTAACTGGCCCTTCAAGAAGTGACAAATGATCTCTTACGATTTTAACCCGGTCTTGATGAACAGCTCCTTGGTCTACATCATTCTCCCCCTCTTGAAAAGGATTTGCCCTCAAATCATCACCTACATCAAATGGGGATAAATCAGCAACATTAAAAGTAGTATGCACACCATACTCACCTGGTAATTCAAGTTTGTAGGCATTATCATTGATGCGTTCTATCACTTGAAATGGCCCGTCGCCTCGAGGTAGGAGTTTAGAACGTCGTTTCTCTAGAAATCGCTCCTTCCGTAGGTGCAACCAAGCCCACTCTCCTGGTTCAAACACAACTTTCTTGCACCCTTTGTTAGCTTGCTGTATATATTGCTTGGTCCTTCTCTCAATATTCAAGTGTGCTTGTTCATGAATTTGCTTCACAAATTCAGCCTTCTTCTTTCCATCTAAGTTGACATGCTCACTTAAAGATAGAGGAATCAAATCTATTGGTGACAAAGGATTGAATCCATAAACAACTTCAAATGGAGAAAATTGAGTTGCAGAATGTATGCTTCTATTGTATGCAAACTCAACATGCGGTAGACAATCCTCCCATGTTTTCAAATTCTTCTTTATGATGGCACGAAGTAAGAAGGATAAAGTGTGATTAACAACTTCAGTTTGCCCATCGGTCTGGGGATGACAAGTAGTAGAGAATAATAATTTAGTTCCCAATTTTCCCCACAGAGTCTTCCACAAGTAACTCAAAAATTTTGCATCTCGATCAGATACAATGGTCCTAGGCATGCCATGTATCCTAACAACCTCTTTAAAGAACAAATCAGCTATATGGGATGCATCATTGGTTTTATGACATGGAATGAAATGAGCCATCTTAGAAAACCTATCTACCACAACAAAAATTGAATCCCTTCCCCTCTTAGTCCGGGGTAATCCCAATACAAAGTCCATTGAAATATCAGTCCAGGGTTCATTGGGTATAGGCAAAGGAGTATATAAGCCATGTGGTTTCAACTTAGATTTAGCTTGTTTGCAAGTGATACACTTCTCACAAATCTTCTCTACATCACGTTTCACATATGAGGCCAAAAAAAATGATCTTGCAAAACCCCTAAAGTCTTAGTGACACCAAAATGCCCCATCAATCCACCACTATGGGCTTCCCTAGTAAACAATTCACGCAATGAACATAGGGGTACACACAATCTATTTCCTCGAAATAAAAATCCATCATGCCTATAGAATTTTCCAAATGCAACTTGCTCACATGCTTTGAACACATGAGAAAAATCAGTATCATTGGCATATAAGTCCCTGATGTATTCAAATCCAAGTAATTTCGCATCTAACGTTGAAAGTAAATCATACCTTCGAGATAAAGCATCAGCTACCACATTCTCTTTTCCTTGCTTGTATTTGATCAGATAAGGAAATGTCTCAAAAAACTCTACCCATTTTGAGTGGCGTCGGTTCAACTTGTGCTGCCCTTTCAAATGTCGTAGTGACTGATGATCCATGTGAATCACGAATTCCTTTGGCCATAGGTAATGCAGCCACGTCTCCAATGCCCTTACCAATGCGTACAACTCTTTGTCATACGTTGGATAGTTGAGAGCTGCCCCACTCAACTTCTCACTGAAGTAAGCAATGGGTCTCCGTTCTTGCATAAGCACATCACCTATACCAATACCAGAAGCATCACATTCGATTTCAAATGTTTTAGAAAAGTCAGGTAGAATCAATAAAGGAGCCGAACTTAGCTTTTCTTTCAAGGTGTTGAATGCTTTCTCTTGCTCCTCTCCCCACTTGAATGACTCATTTTTCTTGATGACGTTAGTAAGAGGAGCTGCAATGTTACTAAAATTTGGCACAAATCGTCGATAGAAGCTGGCCAATCCATGGAAACTCCTTACTTGGCTGATTGTTGTAGGTGTTGGCCATACTTGGATTGGTTTCACCTTTTCTTCATCCATCTCAACCCCTTTAGCACTAACAACAAACCCAAGAAACACAACCCGTACAAAAGGTGCACTTCTTGAGGTTGGCAAAGAGCTTCTCTTCCTTGAGCACACTTAATACAGATGTTAAATGTATAACATGCTCTTCTAGATTTTTGCTATAAATCAAAATATCATCAAAATACACAACTACAGATCTTCCTAAGAAAGCACGTAAAACATGGATCATTAAATGCATAAAAGTGCTAGGAGCATTAGTTAATCCAAAAGGCATATTACTAACCATTCATATAGGTCATGCTTGGTCTTAAAAGCAGTCTTCCATTCATCACCTTCCTTCATCCTAATCTGATGATATCCACTCCTAAGATCTATCTTTGTGAACACAGAAGAGTCATGCAATTCGTCAAGCATATCATCAAGTCTAGGAATTGGGTGACGATATTTTACCGTTATGTTGTTGACGGCTCGGCAATCCACACACATCCTCCATGTGCCGTCCTTCTTAGGAACTAGTAACACTAGAACAGCACAAGGACTTAGGCTCTCTCGAGCATGCCCCTTCTCTAATAGTTCGCCAATTTGCCTTTGGAGTTCCTTTGTTTCCTCCGGGTTGCTTCTATATGCAGGCCGATTTGGGATTGATGCACCAGGAATAAAGTCGATTTGATGTTCAATGCCTCGAATCGGAGGCAAGCCAGGTGGAACCTCTTCGGGAAAAACATCCGCGAAATCCTGTAAAAGAGAAACAACAACACTTGGCAAAGAATTGTTAAGATCGTTAGTGCTCAAAAGTGCCTCCTTATACAAAAGTATAAGAGGTGGCTGATTTGAGAACAAAGCTCTTTTGATCTCACTTTTTTTGCATAAAAGTTTTTCTCTTTCTTTTTTGCAGTTTTCTCAACTCCCTTTGATTCTTTCCTCTCAATTTCTTTTCCCTCATCTTCCTTTTCTCTCCTTTTCCCACTTTCTTTTTCTCTCTTTTTTTCATTTGCTATTTCTTTCTTCTTTTCATTGGCTCTTTGTAATCTTAGTTGATCCTCCTTAACTTGTCGTGGAGTCAAGGGTACAAGCGAAATAGGTTGTCCTTTCCGAGTAAAAGAATACCTATTTGTGAACCCGTCGTGAGTTACCTTCCGATCAAATTGCCAAGGTCATCCCAACAAAAGATGACATGCATGCATGGGAACCACATCACATAACAACTCGTCTTCATGTTTGCCAATAGCAATTGATACCAAGACTTGCTTTGTCACTTTGATTTCCCCGCAATCGTTCAACCACTGTAGTCGATAAGGACATGGATGTTTCAGGGTCGGTAGCAACAATTTCTCCACTAAATCAGTGCTTGCCACATTGGTGCAACTTCCTCCCTCAATAATAACACTGCAAACCTTATCTTTCACAAAGCAACGAGTATGAAATAAGTTTTCCCGTTGATTACCGTCTTCCTCCTTATCTTGTAAACTTAGAACTCGTCTAGCCACCAATAAGTCTCCAACAACAGCATGTTGCTCATCATCTCTGTCCTCCGTTTGTGGTACTTCTTCAGCAACTTCATCCTCATCTTCTGATTCAAGCTCCCCTTGGGCATTGATAACCATCACCCTTTTGTTCACACATTGGCTAGCAATGTGACCACGCCCCTGACATTTGAAATACTTGATATCACGAGTTTTGTATGTAGTGGACTCGCTAATACCTGGGGTTGTGGATGTTGTTGGTTTGGGCTTCTTGAAGAGTTCAAATTTTGGCTTGCTTTGTAATTGTTCCTCTTGTTTTGGGGTTGCCCTCCATGTATTGTTGCTAGTCACTGGTTGTCCCCTTCTAGTAAGCCTCTTCCTCTTTAGTTGTTCCTCCACTTTAACTGCTTTGTGTACCATGTCAGACAACTCAACATAATGTTGCAATTCAACAATATCAGCAATTTCTGAATTTAAACCATGCAAGAACCTAGCCATTGTGGCTTCTCGATCTTCATCCACATTAGCTCGTATCATGGAAACCTCCATCTCCTTAAAATACTCATCCACACTTTTGGTGCCTTGGGATAACCTTTGCAACTTCTGATATAAACTCCTATAGTAATGGCTGGGTACAAATCTTTTTCTCATGAGCATCTCCATTTCCTCCCAAGTAGACACAGGCCGCTCTCCATTTCACCGCCGGTTCATAACTACTTGATCCCACCACACAATAGCATAATCAGTGAATTCAATGGCAGCTAACTTAACCTTCTTATGTTCTGAAAATTCATGACAATCAAACACCATCTCTATCCTGGTTTCCCACTCCAAATAAACTTCTGAATCATTTTTACGTTGGAAGGATGGAATCTTCAGCTTTACGCTTCCTAAGTCATTAACTCTTCTATTTCCACCAATCCGATCCTCCCTATACTCAGTCCGATCTCTATAGCCCCTCCTTTCTTCTATATTACCATTCCAACCCCGATTGTAGTTTTGTTCACCAAATCCTTCCAACTCCTCCTCTTCTTCTATTTCAGCCCTCGGAGCACGTCTTTGCTGTTGCACATTAGGATACCCTTGCTGATGTCTCCTAGGTGTTTCTGCTTCAACTCGATCCAGCCTCTCATGTATAAACTCCAATTCCGCCCTCATCATACGTTGCATTTCTCCCATTAATGCTTGCAATTGAAGATTTGGACGTTGTCTAGCGTTCTCAGTTATATCATCCTTTGGAATGTTGGACATTTTGCAAAAAAATAGAAGAAACGTCACAAGCACTCCCTCTAGCGTTCTCAAGATTTGGAGACTCTCACTAGTAGTGGTCTCACACACTCTTTTTTTTCCACTCAATTGTGTCTCTTTAGTTCTTAATCAAACTTCGAGAGCAAATCAGAATATCATGTGACAATTCAGAGTAATCCAACCGAAACTTTAAGAAATGGCAAAAAAAAAAACTTTAAGGGAAAAGAAAGAGCAAAAGATGACGAATACAAAGAAATGGAAGGTGAAACTACTTCAAGGGTTCAAAGAAACTTGACTTGCACCATCAACTTCTTCTTCTTTTGAATATTTTTTTTCCACGAATTTTTTTTCCTTTTTTTCTGTTTTGTTTTTTTTTCAATATATCAAACAGCAAGAAATGATAAATTGAACACTTGCCTTTTGAAATGAGGCTCTGATACCAGATGATACGAACTCCACCAACAGACGTGATGGAACCCGAGACAAAGATGGATAGAACCCCAGGAACAAGATGACAAGAGTTTGAGCTTTTACCCGCAACCAAGACTGGCACGAACAAAGACTACAAAAGAAGGAAACGCCACACCAGGATGGTGATAAGTTTCGGTTGTTGAACGCCACGAGATAAACTCGATAAGTTCAGAAGTTCCCTCAAGAACCAAGAGATCACAAAATCCTCACTAGGATGTTTACCAAAACCAAAGTGCTTACAAATTCGGAATTCTCTCCCTTATATAATGGGAGCAAGCTACTAAAGTACCTACATGCAAACAAATACAAGTACCCATGGTGCATGCAAGCATTTAAACACTTAGAAACCCAAAAAAAACTCCAAGTCTCTATACTTTTGCATGCATGAAATTAAATAACTTAGAAACCCAAAATCCCAAGTTTCCATACTTCTTTTCTCCTTCCCTTTTCCAACCATCATGCTAGGGATGAGTCATGGCTGAATAAGACCGATCACATGGGTTAAGCCTTGATTTGTACTTGGGCTTAACTTGGTTTCTCGTTTCTCATAGCCAAGTCATTGTTCTTGGATTAGCCCATTTAGTGCTCCTTGAAACGCTTTGCTTGAAGTCTTGTAACTGGCCCTTCAAGAAGTGACAAATGATCTCTTGCGATTTTAACCCGGTCTTGATGAACAACTCCTTGGTCTACATAGGAATTTGGTTTCCTAGGATTTCTAATTTTGACCTACTAGGCAATTCTGACTCAAATTATGTAGGGTACAAGTTAGATTAAAAAAAGTACTAGTGGAAGTTGTCAGATGTTGGGTCATACCTTAGTTATTTGGTGTAGTAGAAAGCAATATTGTATTGCATTATCCACAATTGAAGTTGAATATATAGCCCTAGGAGAATGTGTAGCTCAATTATTCTAGATGATCCATACCCTTAAGAATTTCCAATTGATCTATACTAACACTAAAGTCTACATTGATAATATTAGTTCAATTAATCTTACAAAAATCTCATTCACCATTCCAGAACTAAACATATTAAAGAAAAACACTACTTTGTTAGGGATCATGTTGCCAGGGGAGAAATTATACTTACACACATAAATTCAAAATCTAGCCTAGCTGATATTTTTACTAAATCACTACCTGAGTCTAAGTTTAGTTCACTAAGAAGGCAACTAGGAATGTGCTCAGTAGAATAGGGTTATGTTTCATTGATGTGTGTTTTTTAATCATTTTTCAAAAACTATAACTGCTTTTCAAAAATTTATAGTTTTAAAAACATATTATTTTAAACTTTTTTATTTAATTTTCCAACCATCAAATTTGTTTCCATAGATAAATTATCTCACCACATTAAAATATTGAACACATAGACTGGTTGATTTATCTTCCATGACTATGTTAAGTCATCAACATTGGAATACATTGACACTATCATGTTATGTAATCAACCTTAGAAACTCTAACTTGATAAGACTACTTAACTTGACTAACCCTAGTGAAAGCTATTATTTTATAACAGTTAGTAAGTAACAAACTAGAGACAAGGACCCAATGAATTAAGATTTGATTGATTTTTAAATTTTTTTTGCATGATTTACTTTTTAGACTTAAATCATGCTTGAACTCAATAGGAAAATCAACTTGGTTCAAATCCTGTTACTTTAACAAACTATTCTTTAGCATTAATTCATGCTCAATTATTTCTGTTAGTAGGAGCCCTAGAGCCAATTATGTGATGATTGACTAGGGACATTTTGTATCATATTCTATTATAATAAAGGCATGTTTGGTTATTATACTTACTTTGTATTTGTCCCAAATAAATAAGTATAATAATGTCCTTGGGTAGTAGGTTCTTATCTACATTATATCGATTGGTTGAATCGATAGTGAGATGATGTAGGGAACACTACTCTAAAACCATTCCTAGTCAAGTATTAATATTCAAGGATAATATTAATGCATGGAGACTAACATGTAGGTCAACTGATGACTTGAGCTCACAAGTCATAGATATGTGATATCAAGTTGACACAGGTAGAGTGCGAGAGGACAATTGTGATGTCCCGCTATCAAACTTTGGGTGAGACATAACTAAGTCCCCTCAATTAGATTGAGAAACTTGGAGGCATATCCCAAAAGTTGGGAAAATTGGGTAAGAGAACAATTATTCCATGTCTTGGGCGATTAGCCAAAGCTAACTCAAAATAATGTGTAATGTGGATCTTGACCCTTTGTTTCAAAGAGTTGCATGAGATGTAATTGGTAAAATGTTACCTACCTAATTATACCAAGTCTTGGGCAATTAGTCAAAGCTAACTCAAGATAAAGTATAATATGGATCTTGTCCCACATGAATAATGATTGCTATTTTGTTTAGAGCTAGTAGTGTTTGTAAATTGAGTTTGCTTACATCCATGACTAGCCCCAACCAAAGCTCTACGATTCAGTGGAGCGCCATTTAATTAAAGGCCTAATTAAATGAATTAGATATGATACTTATTTCTGCATAATTTTACTGTTGTAGATCACCATGTCATCTAACATGTCAAATACTCTCTCTCTACGATCCGTCCTTGAGAAGGACAAGCTCAACGGAGCTAATTTCCTGGACTGGTACAGAAACTTGAGGATAGTCCTCAAACAAGAACGAAAACTGTATTCCCCAGAGCAATCTCTTATAGAAACACCCGCCACTACAGCTACCCGTGCCGAAAAGGATGCTTACAAGAAGCATCAGGATGATGCACTTGATGTATCATGCCTTATGCTTGCCACCATGAACTCTGAGCTTCAGAAGTAACATGAAACATGAATGCACATGAGATGGTTGAGCATCTAAAGCAACTATATCAAGGGCAAGCTATGATGGAGACAAAGGAGGTGAACAAGTTGCCCAACAAGCTAACGATATGGATCATGCTCAACCCACTCTAGAAGATGTTGATGATCCATTATGCATCAAAGGAGACCCAATTACAAGGGCTAAGGCTAAAAAGATGAAAGAAGCACTTATGTGCTAATTGAAGATGTGAAAGCCAAAGCTACCATTGAAGAAGGTTTGACCAAGAGCAAGTCATACGGCTTAGTCAACCTAATTCAAGCCTTAGATGAGCTTAACTAGTCTCCTTAGTCTCTTGTCTATGTAAGAGAGATATGTTAATTTTGAGGGTTCAATTTAGGCCCAATTTCTAGCTTTATTTGGGTTGTAATGGTGCCAAGAGCTCAATAGACCTATGTTGTCTACATAGGCCTCTACTAAATGGGCTTCCTTTTGGCCTTTTAGGGTTTTTAGGTCACCCTATAGCTATAAATTAAGGGGGCAGCGGCCACAACATGTAACTTTTGGCTTATTATATGGTGAGGCTCTCACTTGTTGGTTCTTCATTGAACTAGAACATATCAAGGCATCCCCTTGTGGCGTTCAAGACTTATCAACCTCCATCCCAAGGTTGTAGCGTCTATCTTCTTCTTCTTCTATACCAAGGTTCGTGCTTCCTTAAGCATTGGGTCGAGGTTTCTTTCTTTTATTCTCCATCTTTTCGATTTAGACTATCTTTCTATCTTTCTTCCATTTGTTGTGTGTTCTTGAGACTTCTTCTCTTTGGGTTCGCATCAAGCTAGGCACGAGCGGTTTGAGGTGTCTAAAGCCCTATTTGCATGCAAGATGCAAGAAGGAACTCCTGTAGGAACTCACGTATTCAGGATGATTGGGTATGTCGAGAACCTTGAAAGACTAGGATTTCCACTGGGCCAAGAATTGGCTACGGACCTTATCTTGCAATCGTTACCAGAAGGGTACAATCAATTTGTCATGAACTATAATATGAATGAAATTGACAAGCCTTGCCTGAGATGCTCAGCATGTTAAGAACTGCTGAACCTAATCTCAAGAAAACCAAAACCAGTAATGTACTGATGGTACAAAAGGGTAAAGGCAAATGGAAGCCTAAAGGCAAGGGTAAGACTCAAGCCAATGGTAAGGCCAGCTCTACTACATCCAAGGCTAAAGATAAGGTGCCTAAGGAAGGGACCTGCTTCCATTGTGGTGAGACCGGACATTGGAATAGGAGTTGCAAACTCTACCTGGAGGAAGTAAAGAAGAAATGAAGTGAGACTTCTGCCTCAGGTATTTTTGTTATAAAAGTCAATCTATCTATCTCTTTTCTTGGGTATTAGATACCGGATGTGCGTTTCACATTTGTACTAATGTGCAGGGCCTTCAAAGAGCTAGATCATTGACGAAGGGCGAAGTGGACATACGAGTAGGCAATGGAGCAAGAGTTGCTGCCATAGCTGTAGGAACTTATTCCTTGTCTTTGCCCACTGGGCTTATCTTAGAACTAGAGGAGTGCTTTTATGTACCTGCATTGACTAAGAACATAATTTCAGTAACTTGTTTAGACAAGAAAGACTTTTCATTTATCATAAAGGATAAATGTTGTTGCATAATGTTAAATGACATGTTCTATTGTAATGCACCACTTGTGAATGGACTCTATGTTCTAGACCTAGAAAACTCAATCTATAACATAAATACCAAACGGTTCAAATCCAATGATGTGAACCAAACGTATCTTTGACATTGTCGCTTGGGACATATAAATGAGAGTCGTATATCCCAGCTCTATAAGAATACTAGACTCATTTGATTTTGAATCATATGAGACATGTGAATCTTGTCTTCTAGGCAAGATGACCAAGACTCCATTTAGTGGACACGGCGAAAGAGCGACAGACTTGTTATGACTCATACATACTGATGTATGTGGACCTTTCAATGTTGCAGCTAGAGGAGGCTATCAGTACTTCATCACTTTCACTGATGATGTCAGTAGATACGGCTATGTGTATCTCATGAAACAAAAGTCGGAATCCTTTGAAATGTTCAAAGAATTCAAAAGTGAAGTACAAAACCAACTTGGCAAGAGTATTAAGATGCTTCGATCAGATCGAGATGGTGAATACCTTAGCCAAGTGTTTCGTGACCATCTAGCAGAGTGTGGGATCATATCCCAACTCACTCCACCTGGAACATCACAATGGAGTGGTGTGTCCGAGCGGAGAAATCGTATACTATTAGATATGGAACAATCGATGATGAGTCAGACAACCTTCCTACTTCTTTCTGGGGATTCGCTCTAGAGACAGCTCTTTTCACACTTAACCGAGTTCCATCAAATGTCGTCACAATGACACCATATACGATATGGACCAGGAAGAGTCTCACGATGTCTTTTATGAAAATTTAGGGTTGTGAGGCTTACATTCGACGTCAAGTCTTAGATAAACTAGTACCCAAATCTGATAAGTGCTATTTTATAGGATATCCCAAGGAAACGAAGGGATATTACTTTTACAATCCCACACAAGGCAAAGTGTTTGTCGCTAGAAATGGTATTTTTCTAGAAAAAGAGTTTATTTCTAGAAGAACTAATGGGAGTAAAATCCATCTTGAAGAAGTGCAAGATGCAGATAGTACTGAGGCCTTAATGGACATTGAACAGGCACCACAAGATGTTGTGGATCATGAGATTGTTGCACAAGAAGTTGTGGAACAAGCTGTTCAAGTAGACCAACCTCTTCGCAAATCTGATAGGATACGTCGTCAACCTGAGAGATACTCATTTCTCTTGTCTGACCATGATGACGTTATGCTTATTGAGTTGAATGAGCCTACATCCTATCAAGAAGCTGTGATGTGCCCAGATTCTGAGAAATGGCTAGAGGCCATGAGATCCGAAATGGAATCCATGTACACTAACCAAGTATGGACTTTGGTTGATCCACCTAAAGGAATTAAACCCATTGGGTGTAAGTGGGTCTTTAGAAGAAAGACTGACATGGATGGACGCATGCATACCTATAAAGGGCGATTGGTAGCTAAAGTTTTCAAAAAATTCATGATATCGACTATGATGAACCCTTTTCACCAGTGGCGATGCTTAAGTCTATTCGGATCATGCTTGCTATTGCAGCTAACCATGACTACGAGATCTGGCAGATGGATGTCAAAACCGCATTCCTAAATGGGAATTTACTCGAGGATGTGTACATGACACAACCTGAGAGTTTTGTAGATCCAGAGCATGCAAGAAAGGTATGTAAATTGCAAAGGTCCATTTATGGGCTAAAGCAAGCTTCTCAAAGCTGGAATCTTCGATTCGATGATGCAATCAAAGCGTTTGGTTTCATCAAGAATGAATATGAACACTATGTCTACAAGAGGGTTAGTGGGAGCACAGTTGTCTTCCTGATCTTGTTTGTAGATGACATACTCCTCATTGGGAATGATATCCCTTCACTACAGTCTGTGAAGACGTGGCTAGGGAATTGTTTCTCAATGAAAGAGTTAGGTGAAGCAGCCTATATCCTAGGCATCAAGATCTATAGAGATAGATCTAAGAGATTGCTTGGCTTAAGTCAGAATACATATATTGACAAGGTGCTTAATCGTTTTGCCAATAAGAATTCCAAGAAGGGATATCTGCCGATGTCACATGGTGTGAGTCTTTTGAAGACTCAAGGTCCCTCTTCTAAGGAGGAGAGAGACCATATGGATCAGATCCCTTATGCATCCGCTACAGGGTCTATCATGTACGTCATGTTTTGTACTCGACCAGATGTCTCGTATGCTTTGAGAATGACGAGCAGGTACCAGTCAGATCCAGGTGAAAGTCACTGGACAGCTGTCAAGAATATTCTTAAGTACTTACGAAGGACGAAAGAATATTTCTTGATATTTAGAGGCACTGAGGAGCTAGCTGTAAAGGGTTACAATGACGCAAGATTCCAAACAGACAGGGATGATTTTAGATCGCAGTCAGGGTATGTGTTTTGCTTGAATGGTGGCGCTGTGAGCTGGAAGAGTTCGAAGCAGGACACAGTCGCAAATTCTACAACAGAGGCCGAGTATATTGCCGCCTCAGCTGCGTCTGAGGCGGCAAAAGAGGCTGTTTGGATCAGGAAGTTCATTGCAGAGCTTGGAGTGATTCCTAGCATTGTGGACCCGATAGACCTCTATTATGACAACAATGGGGCTATTGCACAGGCTAAGGAACCTCGGTCACATCAGCGGACCAAACATATACTACGGCGCTTCCATCTCATTAGAGAGATTATTGATAGAGGAGATGTAAGGATATGCAGATTACACACTGATTCTAACATCGCAAATCCTTTGACCAAGGCTTTGGCACAAAAGAAGCAAAATAGTCATACCAGGCCACTGGGTATTAGATACTACAGTAGTGGGAGATTGTTAGTAGGAGCCCTAGAGCCAATTATGTTATAATTGACTAGGGACATTTTGTATCATATTCTATTATTAATAAAGGATAAAGGCATGTTTGGTTATTATACTTACTTTGTATTTGTGGCAAATAACTAAGCATAATAATGTCCTTGGGTAGTAGGTTCTTATCTACATTATATCGATTGGTTGAATCGATTTGAGATGATGTAAAGAACACTACTCTAAAACTATTCCTAGTCAAGTATTAATATTTAAGGACAATATTAATGCATGGAGACTAGCATGTAGGTCAACTGATGACTTGAGCTCACAAGTCATGGATATGTGATATCAAGTTGACACATTGGTGAAGAATGTGTACTGAATTGACCCGCCATGAGAAAGTTTCATAGATTGTCATATGAGTGTCATAAACTTTCTCATGTGACTATTGGTATGAGTCCTTAGACCTGAAGTCACTACGGTTCCCTACATAAGGAGTTATGTACTTTGCTATCGTCAAACGTTACCCGTAACAGGGTGGACTATAAAGGCGATCACTGGGTATGTAATGAATTATGCGGAGGGATGTGAGCGATGTAGATGGGATCTATCCCTCCCATATGACGGGAGTGATATCTGTGGGCCCCTTGATCGAGTAGGACTACTAAAACGCATGGTGTCATGCACAAATGAGTCAATATGAGATATTGAGCTCATTTGTTTGAGTGAGTCTACTCAGGGATCAAGAAACACAAGATTGATTGAGGATGTCACGGTTTATGCCTCATTGGTCAATCTAGATATCGAGGATAGAAGGACCATAGTCACAGAGGTTTAGTCGGATCTTGACTTTTCTTGTTACTTGTGTAGCAATGATGCATTGCTAGATGCCGCTCATTGCTTATGTGTCTAAAGTGGTTTAGACACATTGCCAACGTTACGAGAACCTATTGGGTCACACACTAAGGACACGATGCTCCGGAGATTAATTGATCTTGGTTTGACTAAGATTTGATTCGAATTGGATTAATTGAGTTAGACTCAAGTGAATCAATTAGATTATGGGATTGAGTCTAATTTTAGTTAGACTCATCTAGATTAGACTCAACCACTTAATTATGGATAATATTCATTAAAGGGTTTAATAAATATTATTTAAGAGGAAGGCTAAGAGACATTCTATTCATTAGATGAATAGAATATTAAGAGTCTCAAGGAATACCAAGAGGCTTGGTATTCATTGGGTTTTATTAGCATTAAGATGAGAGGAGCTCAAGGGACATAGACCCTTGGTATTCATTAGATGAGTATAAATACACCCCCCCCCCTTGTCAAAGGCTAGAGGGGGCATCTCTCTTCTTCTTCTTTCTTCCTCCTTGTCCATAACTCTTTAGTGGAAGTTCTTGTGCTTTGTGAACCATCCCAAGTTGCTAGCACAACTAAGGTGGTTCCTCTCCGAGGCGTAGATCGTGTTTGTGTGGATACACATAGAGTCACGGACACTTGAACGTGCAAGAGATCCGGCGAACCAAAGGACTAGTGGGATAAGCGAAGGGCATGAGACAAAGGTATTCCTATAAGATAGGAATTATAGATCACTTTGTATGAGTTTTTCTTTCGCATGGATCGCTCGAGGGATCTTATTTCCACTGCGATTTTAAATGTTTTTACCTATAGATTCCTACAATTTCATAATTTGTTAATTGTTCCCTATCATTTGCTTTCTTAAAAATTAACACCAAACATTATTTTTTGAATAAATTTTTCAAAATTTTCTAATGATTTTGCAAAACACATAAGCTCTGATATTCAATATTCTCTTTAATCAAAGTTTTCAAAATGAATATCTACTACAATATTTTGATATATGGCAAAGGGAGAGAGTTGAAAAAGTAAAGTTTAAACTCAAATTTTTTTATTTTTTCTCAAATTTTTCCTTTTTTAATGAAACTTTATTTTCGAAAGAATATTTTTTTAAAGGGAAACACTATTTTTTCAAAAATATTTTCACTTTAACTTAGAGTTTCTATTATGATACTCAAAAGTTTTTCAAAATTATAGTTAGAATTATTTTTCAAATTAAGAACATTTTCATACTTAGATTTTTTTTCAAAAATTATAAAATCTTTCAAAGTGGAAATTGCATATTTTTTCCAAAGCTTCAGCAGGAGAATTTCAAATCAAGTGGGAGCTTTATGCAATATTTCAAGGTTTTTCTCAAAAATTGCAAGTGTTCTAAAAATAAGGGGGAGATTACTAATTTTGGGGGAGATTACTAATCAAGGGGGAGTGTTGAAATCTTTTTAAAAAATGTGTCATGTCTTAAAGAAAATTACTTTATTCTATTACTTAACTATGGTTTATCTCTTGTTTATTTTTTTAACTTAACTTTTGAACTAGGTTACCATAAATAAAAAAGGGGAAGATTATTGGTGTCGGAAGCACCAGATTGAACCTAGTTTTGATAATGGTAAAGGGTTCAAAGTTAAGTTTGTGTTGTGATCTAATGGATTTATTAAGTGTGCAGGAAAGTCCTAATTTAGCTAGACACGAAGTCCTGGTCGAGTACTAGGCATGAAGTCCTAGCCGACGGTTGGGCACCGAAGACCTGACCAAGGGTTGGGCATGATGAGCTAGTTCACGGAATTGGGCACGATGTCCTGGTCGAAGACTGGGCACCAAAGACCTGATTCGGACGATCGAGCAGAAAACTTAGCTGAGGGAAGACTACGGACAGAATTAGAGATGGGTCGAGGTACGACGTCTCAAGATCCGAGTGTTTCGGAGGCCGAGCAAAAGTCTAATCGAAGGTGCCGGTTGGCAAAAGGTAACTTCACCAGAGTGAAGTTGGTGAGGATGCGTTCCCCGAAAGGGAAAACAGTAGGCGTCGGCTCGACCTAGGATTTCATTTGAAATCCAAAGTCAAAACCAGACAGCTTTAGCTACCATTCATACATGCATTTACTTTTTTATATTGTGTTCTTAGACTAACCTTGGTTGCAGTCTAAAGGAACCAGCTATTGCGATCAGCGGCGCTTGAGAGGGCTTAGGTGCCCGAGAACCCAAGCGCTTGAGAGGCCTCAGGCAACCCAGAGGGGTTTTCTCAACCATTGGCAAGCTATGTTGGCGGTTGTTGGTTGGACACACCATGACAGCTCCCAGGCACCTCATTGCTTTCAGGCGACCCAGTGTTCCTAGGTGCCCATGAACTGGATAAAGTTTGGCCGAGTCTGCAGATAACGACGTGGTCAAAGCGGTGATGTGGAGGGCACCCCAATAGCCTATCAGGCGCCCGAGTTCAAGTATAAAAGGGGTTTCACCCCTTGCTTCGAATCATCAGTTCAAGATCTCGAAATCTCAATGATAAAGTTTCCGTTCTCAAGTTCTCAATGATAAAGTTGACGACACGCCGCTTTTGCAACGAAAATCCTTCTTTAAGTGACGTTGGTATAATTTCATTTTTCTGTACTTAATCAATATTCTTGTACTTCATTTATGACTTATAGTATTGCCCACTAAAATGATCAAGGACTGTGAGCTTTGAAGTAGGATCCATCACAAACTCCGAACTAAGTAAAAAAATAAGGTGTTAGCCATGTTTGACTTGTTTATTTCCTCTACATTAAATCTGATTTATCCAAAAAATCATTATCAATATTCACCCCCACCTATTGATCACATCGATCCCACACGCCCTAGTCCTGCAAAAATAAGGAAAAACCAGTATCAAATTCTACTAAAATCACCAAACAAACAAAGGAAAGGTGTGTATGAAAAAGAAGAACTTGGGTTGCCTCTTAAGGAGCGCTCGTTTAAGGTCATGAACTATGATCACGAACTTGACCCCTGATTATTAATCCGGTGGTGATGATTCCATTAGTTCCAATTCTTCTTCTGCCTCGTCATGCATTTCGATGAAGTCTCTCCAAATATCAACCGCTTCAGAAGGATATACCTCCTAAATCTTGTACGACCCTATCCATCGCGATTTCAATTTTATAGGGAAGAGCTTGAATATTGAGTTGAAAAGCAACACCAACTCCATTTCTCGAAATTCTCTCCGAACAATGTGTCTGTCATGCAATTTTTTTATTCTCTCTTTGTAGGGCTTGGCATGCTCATAGGAATCCAGCGTTATTTCTTCCAGTACATTGAACTGCAATTTTCTTTTTCATCCTACCACTTGTAGATCAAAGTTTAGTTTTTGAATGGCCCAAAATGCCTTATGCACCAACTCTACTGGTAGATTGCAAGGCTTTTCAGAGACGAGGCGGAAAGGAGTTGTCCCAATAGGAGTTTTATAAGCAGTTTGGTAAGCCTATAAGGTATCATCTAACTTGAGTGCCCAGTCTTTCCTTGATGACAATACCATTTTCTCTAGAATACCTTTGATCTCTCTATTTGAGATTTTTGATTGCCCGTTGGTTTGGGGGTGATAAGGCATAGTGATCTTGTGGCTCACTTCATACTTCTTCAGAAGGGTTTCAAATTGTTTCTCTATAAAGTGTGAGCCTCCATCACTAATGATCGATTGCAGAACCCCAAAGTGAGGAAAAATCACCTTTTCGAATAATCTGATTACTACCTTAGCATCACAAGTAGGCAAAGCAATGGCCCCCCATGTTGGGTATGGCTTGGCGGGTTTCCTAAGCGAATACTCGATCGATCCGAGAGACCTCTCCATGTCTACGGATTAAAAAAAATAAATCCGAATGGAGACCCGTCTCCCTACGATCGTCTCGTGCCGTATCGAACGATCCAAATCACAACTCGACCAATTACAAAAATCGGCCTTGTGATTTGCTCGACCGTTCGACCGCGGAAAATGCGACGAGTTGATCGCTGACATTTGTCTTTATGGTCGGGGCCCAATTAGTAAATTATTCACAATGATACATAATCAAAATAATAAACTAACAAACATAAAATGACGAGATAAATGAATAAGGCACAAGTAAGAACGAAGGAGCCAAGGAAGAATTATACCTTCCATTACCTTATGATCTTCTACCGTATGACCCTCCCCTATTGGACATCGTGTGGGCGACGATCTACCAAGAACCGTGGTCACCAAGTCGATCCCTTCTCCTCTAGCCAACAAATCCCTAACCAACGATGTCGTCGGCCACTCCGAGGAAGAAGAATAATCCGAACACAAAACCCTTTAATTCCGCTCCTCCATACCATCGGCGCCTGAGTCATTCTCCACAGGTGGGTTGCGTGAGCAACATCGGCCACCGAAGGTTGCTTAATCAACCTTCTTTCTCCCACCGGTGCGGCTGCGTGAGCCACCTTCTTCATCGAAGCAACCGAAGGTTGCGTGAGCAACCTTCTTGCCCGAAACCGAACAAGCATGCCGCTCACGCATGATTGTCTTCTCCATGAAGGTTGTCGTGTTTCTCTTGCCGTTGTCCACGCTTGAGTGGAGAAGAGAAGTCACGCCATCCTCTTCACGCATGGATGGAGAAAGAGGCATCAAACCCGTTTGCATGCACGGTCCATGCTTGTCTCCGTTCCGTTGCACTCTTGCATGAACAGGCTGATGAATTCGGCGCCGCACAACCGCATGAAGAGAAAATTTCACAACATCGTGGATGAGAAATTTAATCAAGTTGCTTGATTAAATTTTCTTCTCCCTTGGAGAAGAAAAAATTCAGAGGAGAAGAGGCATTGTTCACCAAGAGAGAGAGAGAGGAGGAGAGGGAGAGAGGAGAGAATAGACTAGGATTTTCTTGTGTATCCTTCGGATTAATTATCTGGATCGATTAACCTGTTAGTTTCATGCCACCATGGGGTATATATAGGGCTACGATAGGGACCATGAGGAGGAGTTGGATCTTGGCCTGCTAATGGATCCAAACCCGACCCATTAATGAGGATCCATTCCACTAAAAGACCCTCATTGAATTACCTCACCAACCCCCATATTTACATATGGGCTTCACTTATTACAAGTCGTCCTCCCCCCCCCCCCCCCCCCCCCCCGTGTTTAAGATCTCGAATGCCCGTTAATTAATTTAAATTACTGACAATTCAAATTAGTTAACCTCTGGGTCCTTGACTAGTACCACTCAACCTTATCATCATGCCGGATCAAATCCACCTGCAGGGTTTAGCATGATGAACCTTTTGAGCTCATCAAGGGGGCATAATCAACCCTACTCACCAGGACACGGATTCCGTCAATAATCAACAGCACATCATATTATTAATATTATCTCCCAACTTACCGGGCCTATCAATTTAACAGAATAGATCTCACTCATTGGTAAATTAAAGAGGTAATAAATAATAATATATGCCTGTTATTATATCGGGATTAAGGGATCGTACTCCATAATAAAATCTGAGGTCCTATCCAATTATCGAGTCAATATAAATTGGATAACCTCGGGTTTTGGTCCTGCTCAATGTACTCAAAGCACACTAGTGTAATTCTATGGTCAAGACCAACCACACCTAATTATACAACCATCCCGATGGTTTGTCCAATTCCATCTCAGTTGTGAACCTATACTTATACTAGGCAAGGGACTAATAACATGATCTTCCGTGTAACACCATACACCATGTTATCTACAATGCGTAGTAAAGGACTTCATGCATGTACTAATATAAACAGGCACCTAGTGTAGTTGTGAGTCTCTTTTCAAAATGAAGATGTTCATATAAAGAAATCATGTCTTTCAGTATACACATTTTACAATCTCCCACATATGCTTAGAAACTTTGCTGTTCTCAAAATGCCATACATCTGACTCCCTGATCCTCCACATGCCTAAAGCTTTCGCTATCAAGGCCTCAGTGAGAAGATCTCCCAGGTTGTCCTCTGATGTAATTTAGGCAACAACAATTTTTCCTCTCCTGGGTGGTACTTGCGCTCTATGTGTTTACTCGCCTTATGGGCTCATGATTCTACGAGTTTGCGACTGTACCATTGTTTATCACAACAAAATGTGATAGTTTTGAGCAAACCAGAAATCACATCGAAGTCCATCTTGAGGTTCCCTAACCATGTAGCTTCCTTTGGCTGCCTCAAAGGCTGCTACTTTACTCTACTTCCATGGTGGAGTCAATCACGCAACCGCTGCGCGACACTCCTTCAGACTATGGTTCGACCTCCTAAAAGTAAACACAAAACCCCGAGGAATACTTATACTTGCCCCTATCCGACTGGAAGACTGTATCTGTATAACCCATAGGGAATTGGTCTGCCCGGTAAACCAGCTTATTATCCTTAGTCCTTCTCAGGCATGCCTGGGTTACTTTGATATATGTCGTATCCATATAAGCTTTTACCGTAATAATATATGCCTGGGTTACTTTGATATCTGCTAACCATGCCCACGGTAAAGTAGATATCCGGTCTCGTTTTTAGCATACATGAGGCTTCCTATAGCCGACGCTAAAGGAATCATCATTACCTGCTCTATCTCTTTTGATAATCTAAACATATCTCCTTAGATAGAGTTGCTCCACAACTGAAAAGTACAAAACTTTTCTTCGAGGTTTCCATGCTAAAACGAGTTAAGACACTGTCTCTGTATGAAGCTTGGGATAAGCACAACATCCTTCTCTGGTGATCCCTTAGAACTTTGATCGCCAAGGATGTGCCCTGTTTCTCCTATGTCCTTCATATCTACTGTTTGGACAACCATACTCTTACGCCTGATAATCCTTTGTCATTGTTACCAACTAACGAAGTATTATCTACGTATAGTACAAGAATACCACTACGTTTCCGACACATTTCTTACATACACAAATCTTATCCGTCCTTTGAACAAATCCATATAACCGGATTTATCTCTTCAAAGCGGATGCTTCTCGTCATAGGTCTAGGGATCTTGATTCATGGTCGCCAGAGACTGAATCCGAAGACTCTCCCAAGAACATGAATCCTTTTGGTTGACTAACAACCCTCCCACTATGACGAGGTACCACCTGTGTATTTTCTATGACACGCGGTGCAGTGACTTGTGGTGTGTCCTCTTGTACAGTTGGTACTAAGGTCAGAATGCCCCCTTTAATTCTTCAAGAACTAGTCTACTCATGGGCTTGTTCATAACATAGTCTTCTTCTAAAAATCTGGTATTCGTGCCAACGATTACCCTCTGATCCTTAGAACTATAGACCACCTTTCGTTCCTATAGGATAGCCTACGAACAAGCGCACGAGATTCCAATCTTATCAGTATCCCCTCTCAGCACATGTGCTGAGCTATCCCATATCTGAATATGTCTAAAACTAGGCTTTCACCCAGTCCATATTTCTATGGGAGTAGAAGGTACTGACCTAGATGGTATCTAGTATGTACGTTGTCGTTTCTAGAGCATATCCCCAGAATGAATTTGGCAACTTGGAGCAGCTCATCATTGTCCTAATCCTCTCCATAAGAGCTCTTTTCCTTCGCTCTGTTGCACCATTCTGTTGGGGCGTATCGGGTGCAGTCAATTGGGATTGAATCCCAACCTCAGATAAATAAGTCCTAAACTTTCCAAAGAGGTACCCATCACCACAATCTGATCGTAGTGTCTTGATACTACAACAGTCTTGAATTCTTTGAACTAATCAAAGATTCAAACTTGCGTCCATCAAGTAAACGTATCCATAACTTTGAATATTCGTCTCACGAAGTATTCAAAGCTACCACTATCCTGGATAGGCATAGGACTACACAAATCAGAATGAACCAATTGTAACATATCTTTTGCCCTATACCCCTTGGCCTTGAAAGGCCTCTTGGTCATCTTACCTTTCAAGTAAGATACAAAGGTTGGGAAGTCTCCCGCCACCAATGAACCCGAGAGCCCATTGGCTATCGACCTTTGAATCCTACTAAGGTTAATATGACCAAGCCATAGATGCCAAAAACATGTTTGGTTCATTTGGAAGGAACCTTTCTCTTATTTTGATTAGATGATGAGCTATTAGCTTCTATTTGCATCATGGGAGACCTTGGTTTTAATTGCTTAAATTGCTTATCCATGTTCCTAAACAGATAATCTTTCTATTTCACTTTTCATAACAAAAAGCAATAGAATATCCATTATTTCAGAAACTGAACCAGAGTTCTTTCTAAATATTAGGTACATAAAAACATTCTTAAAACCAAAAACTTTATCTTCTAAAGACAAATAAATAACTCCCACTGCAATAGTAGCCACCTCCGTAGCATATCCCTTGTAGATAGTAATCTCTTCCTTAGCTAGTAGTTGGACTTCCTGGAACCCCTGCAAAGAATTGCAGACATGTTTAGTGGCATCCGTATCTAGGTACCGGTAGATAACTCCGCTAAACATGTTACAATGACAAAAGAAAAGATATACTTTTCTCTTGACGACGGAGACAGTTCGCCTTCCAATGTCCAGCCAGCTGGCTCGTGAAGCACTTGCCTTTCGGCTTCTTCACACCAGCCTAAGGTCCCTGCAATTCTACTGCCTTCTTGGACTCACTTTGTTTCTTCTTCTTCCTGCCTTTCGGCACAGAAGTAGAAACCTTCTGAGTGACCAAGCCCTACGAACCTTGACGAAAGAGCCCCTCTACCGCCTGAAGCTTTCCTAGTAGTTCCCTCAATGTATACTCATGCATATTCATGTTATAGTTGAGCTGGAACTGCTCAAAACTTCTAGGGAGAGATTGGAGTATTATATCGATCTCGATTTCCACGTCGATTTGTCCTCCAAGGTCCTCAATCTCATTAAGGTGGACCATCATCTTCAGGACATACTTCGAAGAGCACATATTTGTACTCTTCAGCAGTAAGGACAATGTCTAGGTTTCTTTTCCAATCTATGTTAAAGGCTATTTTAAAAATCCTAAGAATCACAACACACACTACTTTAGAAATCGAAAATAAATTGATTACTCAAAATAATAAATTTTCGAAATCAACCAACACCCCTATACACTGAGAAATTCGCATACCACGATGGTGTGGACGTATACGAATCCCTACATTCGTAAGAGGAGGTTTTACCCATCAATCTTACTATCTTGTCAACCTAACTTTTTGACAAGTAAGATCAATAGTTGGTTTACTTCGGCTCTGCAAAATAATAGAAGTGACTCCGATGGGGAGGATTCTATTATTCGCATCTAAGTGTGCACCATTACACGACACTAAGAAAATTATTTCCAATTATGTGCCTTCTGATGGGGAAGTACACACGCTGTTCAACAATTTTCTATAGTCTTTTCCGATCTAGTGATCCGTAGAACAAGTCCATCCAATGGGGAGGAAGGCACTCAGAGCCGACACGCAGACTTGTTCGCATCACTTATCGGATTGTAATGGAAGCCATGGGACCCTTAGGGTCCCTCTCCCACTTAGTAATTTATTTCGAGGAATTTTAACTTAGCACAACCACACAACCAAGCACATAACCAAAAATATGAAAACTGCAAAAAATCCTAGATTTTCCAACTTTCATGGCCCTTGGTCTCTAATGCGCCTCCAGTCGTGTCGTCACTTCGTCTACTCGTCCCTTCCTTTTGCGCAAGCTACCTCGAGGGATCTGATAACCGTTTTTAGTCGTGTTACGGTTTCAAATACAATTAAAGTATCGAACTCCTCTAAACTAATGCAGTATAGAGTAACTCGAGTCGTCTCTCTCAAGTAATGTAATGATAGGTTAATAATCGTAGGATTCCAAATTATTGCTTTTGGATTTTGGATATTAAACTGGGGTTTGGATTTGAACGTTAAGATTTCGAAAAGAAATAGCAAAGCAGGTATGAAATCTAGTTCTAATTAAGGAAAGACAATGCAGGTAAGGAAATCTAATTTAACTTAACTACAATTGCAGCAAAGTAAAGGCAACTTAAAATAAAACATCAACAAGACTAAACATGGAGCAAAACCTACAACATTAAAGAAATCTAATCTGACCTAACCTATTGCATCCAGATCAAGTACGATAACATGAGGAAAACTTGAAGCAGTCAATTAACAAAGCATTCAATTAACAAAATGGATTGGGAATTTCATCAAACAAGTAATGAGCATCAAGTAAAATGACCCAAGTACATGCAAATTGAAATATTAGGGGATCCATCAAATACAATCATTCACCAATTAACACAAAACAACTCAAATATCAACACAATAATCAAATCTGATGAAAGCTGGAAGAAACGGCTAGAAGAATGAAGCTGCTGCCCAAATCTGATGAGCTGCTGTGAAGGGGATCTGCCGGTTGTAAAGAAGAAAGAAGCTGCTGCCCAAATCTGATGAGCTACTGTGAAGGGGATCTGCCGGTTGTAAAGAAGAAAGAAGCTGCTGCCCAAATCTAATGAGCTGCTGTGAAGGGGATCTGCCGGTTGTAAAGAAGAAAGAAGCTGCTGTCGGATTTGGGAGAGATGGACTGCTATTGAAGTGGAGCTGCTGGCTGAGTGAAGAAGAAGAATAGAAGGAAGGGAGCTAGGGTTCGCGGATGAAGAAAAGAGGAAGAAGAAGAAATGGTGGTTGCTGGATGCGACTGTCTAGGGTTCTTCTCGCTTCCTTGCCAATCGGGATTGAGAGGGATAGGTAGCCGCCCGGAGGTAGTGAGGAGATGAGGTGGATGGCGGGCGTCTCCGGCGGGCGACTGTGAGGTTCCGAGAAGATGTCGTGTGTGAGATCAGAAGTGGGCGTCCCCCAATTGATGAGAGTGGACCGGGAGCGTCATCGCGGTCCAGTGGATGAGTCGACTTGAGAGGGTGAGTTGAGGCCGTGGAGAAACAGACCGAATCCAAACCATGAGTCTTTAGCCCAGCCCAAGCCCTATCAGCCCAGCTTCATGTTTGACCCAACATTTGGGTTCAAGGTCCAATGCCTTGGTTCAAGGTCCAATCTTTAATTCCCTACAAAAATCATGAAATAATACCAAAATTTAGAGGAAATTATAATGAGCTCCAAAAATAAATCCTAATCGTAAAATATGGTATAAACATGGTTTAAGTGTACGAGAGGATAAAAAAATGCTAAATAAATGAGCAAATATAATGACATAAAATGCTAGTTATCAAGATCTCCGAGCCGAAATGACTAGCTAATTATTTACATCATCCATCCTATACTCCACAAAGGAGTGTACATGAAAACTAGATCGTAAGTAAAATAAAAAGCTCGGCTAAACATGTGTCGTATATAATTACAAAAATTAAATACCTAGCCTCATCAACCCCGAGGATTAATTAATTACAAAAATTTGCGTAACCATCACACAACAAATATTTTGGCCATGAAGTTGGAATCTCGTGCCAACAACACAAAAATAGCCTACGCACATCCACGCATCATCCAACAAAATAAAATATATGAAAATGCAAAAATTAACCAATCCTAAACACACAAAGCCGGAAACCACAGCTCTGATACCAATTTTTTGGGTATGGCTTGGCGGGTTTCTCAAGCGAATACTCGGTCGATCCGAGAGACCTCTCCATGTCTACGAATTAAAAAAAAATAATTCAAATGGAGACCCGACTCCCTACGACCGTCTCGTGCCGTATCGAACGATCCAAATCACAACTCGACCAATTACAAAAATCGGCCTTGTGATTTGCTCGACCGTTCGACCGCGGAAAAGGTGACGAGTTGATCGCCGGCTTTTGTGTTTATGGTCGGGGGTCCAGTTAGTAAATTATTCAGCATGATACATAATCAAAATAATAAACTAACAAACATAAAATGACAAGACAAATGAATAAGGCACAAGTAAGAACGAAGGAGCCAAGGAAGAATTATACCTTCCATTACCTTACGATCTTCTACCGTATGACCCTCCCCTCATGGACGTCGTGTGGGCGACGATCTACTAAGAACCGTGGTGACCAAGTCGATCCCTTCTCCTCTAGCTAACCAATCCCTAACCAAGGATGTTGCTGACCACTCCTAGGAAGAAGACTAATCCGAACACAAAACCCTTTAATTTCGCTCCTCCATACCATCGGCGCCTGAGTCGTTCTCCACAGGTGGGTTGCGTGAGCAACATCGGCCACAGAAGGTTGCTTAATCAACCTTCTTTCTCCCTCCGAAGCGGCTGCATGAGCCACCTTCTTCATCGAAGCAACTGAAGGTTGCGTGAGCAACCTTCGTGCCCGAAATCGAAGAAGCTTGCCACTCACGCAAGTTTGTCTTCTCCATGAAGGTTGTCGTGTTTCTCTTGCTGTTGTCCACGCTTGAGTGGAGAAGAGAAGTCACGCCATCCTCTCCACGCATGGATGGAGAAGAAAGACAGCAGCTGCTGCTGTCCACGGGACGGAGAAGGAGGCATCAATCCTGTTTGCATGCACGACCCATGATTGTCTCCGTTCCGTTGCACTCATGCATGAAGAGGCTGATGAATTCGGCGTCGCACAGCCGTATGAAGAGAAAAATTCACAACAACGTGGATGAGAAATTTGATGCGAACCCAATGAGAAGAAATCTCAAGAACACACAACAAATGGAAGAAAGGGTGAAAGATAGCCTAAATCGAAAAGATGAAGAATGGAAGAAAGAAACCTCGACCCAATGCTTAAGGAAGCACGAACCTTGGTATAGAAGAAGAAGAAGATAGACGCCACAACCTTGGGATGGAGGTTGATAAGTCTTGAACGCCACAAGGAGATGCCTTGATAAGTTCTAGTTCAATGAAGAACCAACAAGTGAGAGCCTCACCATGTAGTAGATTGAATATGCCAAAATTACATGTTGTGGCCGCCACCCCCTATATTTATAGCTATAGGGTGACCTAAAAACCCTAAAAGGCCAAAAGGAAGCCCATTTAGTGGAGGCCTATGTAGACTACATAGGCCTATTGAGCTCTTGGCACCATTACAACCCAAATAAAGCTAGAAATTGGGTCTAAATTGAACCCACAAAATTAACATATCCTTCTTACATGGACAAGAGACTAAGGAGTCTAGTTAAGCTCATCTAAGACTTGAATTAGGTTGACTAAGCCGTATGACTTGCTCTTGGTCAAACCTTCTTCAATGGTAGCTTTGGCTTTCACATCTTCAATTAGCACATTAAGTGCTTCTTTCATCTTTTTAGCCTTAGCCCTTGTAATTGGGCCTCCTTTGATGCATAATGGATCATCAACATCTTCTAGAGTGGGTTGAGCATGATCCGTATCGTTAGCTTGTTGGGCAACTTGTTCACTTCCTTTGTCTCCATCAAAATTTAATCAAGTTGGTTGATTAAATTTTCTTCTCCCTTGGAGAAGAAAAAATTCAGAGGAGAAGAGGCACCGTTCATCGAGAGAGAGAGAGGAGGAGAGGGAGAGAGGAGAGAACAGAATTAATCCGCACAGAGACAGAAAACTTCCCGAACAACCTACTTCATCAACCATGCTTTGATCTATTGAGTGATCGCTTGAACAAACTGGTTGTTCAAGTAATCAAGCTCCTGATCGATTAGCAGCGGAATAGAAGATGAAGCCACGATCGCCGATTTTGTTTTTGATTCGTGATCCAAGAAAAATACAAAATATAGGTGGAATAGAAAAACTTATACCTCTCGATCTTCTATTGTATTCCTATCCTCTTCTTGAACGTCGTGTGGGCGACGATCTTCCAAGAACCGCAGCCGTCGCTCACCCTTCTTCTCCTTCCTTCTTGTGTCGCCTCCTTGCTTATGTGACATAGCCACCAAAGTGATAAGCACCTTGGAATGGATCGCCTTGAAATTCAGATGTAGGGAAGGATATTGACGCCACACTCAAGAAAGATGAGAGGGTGAGTGATAAGTCATGGGGGTTTCGATCGCCACAAGTTGCCTTGATAAGATCACGATTAGTTCTTTGCCTAAGAACCAAAGGAAGCTCTCACAATAGAGAAAACTCTGATTTCATTCAAACTTAACATGCCTTGGTCATACAAGAGTTCTCCTATATATAGACTTAGTGGAGGTTGAAACATTAACCTCTACCACATTTCCCACTAAGCACTAATTATGCACCATTATCATGCATGCATGCATGCATGATGTTTATTTCCCACAATTCCCTAATACTAGCTTAGGAACTCCCAAAAGCATTAAAAACCCACCAAAAGACATCAAAAATAACTTCAGAAAATTCCCCCAAAAATACCCACGAAAATTGGACACTTGTAGCCCTTGAATGCATCTTGGATCATGTGATTTTGGGCCTTCAAGTTTTGTCTTCATGTGGGCTCAATTTCACTTTCAATTTGAAGGAATGTGATCCATTTAGTTGTTGCCTCCATTGTGCATTGATCCTTCTTCTCCTTGAGCTCCATTATTAAGCCTTCCAAAGCTTGCTTCATTCTCTTAGTCTTGGATCTTGTCATGGGTCCTCCAATTCCTTTCAATGCCTCTTCCTCTATGGCTTTGTCTTGTAAGCTTGTATCCCCTCCTTGGTCCACATCATTTCTACAGTCCGTGCACATCCTCCATGATCCATCCTTTTTAGGTACCAAAATTACTGGTACAGCACAAGGACTTAAGCTCTCTCTCACCCATCCTTTTTGTAATAACTCCTCCACTTGATTCTGTATCTCCTTTGTTTCTTGAGGGTTGCTCCTATAGGCAGGACTATTGGGAAGAGAAGCACCAGGAATAAGGTCCATTTGGTGTTCTATTCCCCTCATTGGTGGCAAACCGTGAGGTACTTCCTGGGGAAACACATCCTCAAAGTCCTGCAAAATAGCAACAACATCACTGGGCAAGGAGTTAGTATTAGTTTCCAAGCAAGTTTCCTTGCACAAAAGAAGAAATATAGGTTGCCTTGTCAAATAAGCTCTCTTCACCTCACTTCCTCTTGCAAACAAATTTTCTATTCTTCTCTCTTTCTTTTCCTCATTCTCACTTTTCTTTTCTTTCCTCATTCTCTCTTTCTTTTCCTCATTCTCTCTTTTCTTTTCCTCATTCTCTCCTTTCTTTTTCTTAAGCTCTCTCTCTTCTTTTTCTCTTTTCTCTCGCATTTTTTTTTGATCCGCACAAACCTCCCTAGGTGATAATGGTACAAGTGTGACTTTGTGGGAATTGTGAAGAAATGAGAACTTGTTGGAGAATCCATCATGGTGAGCTCGCCTGTCAAACTGCCAAGGTCTTCCAAGAAGAATGTGGCTTGCCTCCATAGGTACAATATCACATAGAACTTGATCTTCATATTTTCCAATGGAGAAATTAATCATCACTTGTTGATTCACCACCAATTCACCACTATTACTTAGCCATTGGAGTTTATATGGTCTTGCATGCGGTGTAGTCTTGAGGTTGAGTTTGGTAACCAACCTAGTGCTTGCCACATTGGTGCAACTTCCACCATCAATGATCATAGAGCATGTTTTACCTTGAATAAGGCAACGAGTATGAAAAATATTCTCTCTTTGGTCCTCCTCATGCTCCTTGGCTTGACTTCCTAATAACCTTCTAACCACCAAGAGATCGCCATCTTGCGCATAGGCTGCTCCATCATGTTCCTCATCGCTTGAAGAAGAAGAATGAGAAGAAGTTTCTTCACTAGAGATGCTCCCATTATCCCTAACCACCATAGTCTTCTTATTCGGGCATTCGGATGCGATATGTCCTTTTCCCAAACACTTGAAGCACTTGATATCCCTGCTCTTAGAAGTAGAAGAAGTAGTAGTAGGAAAAGGCTTCTTAGCGCTTGTTACCTCCTTTGAATTAGAAGAGGAACCCTCCTTCTTTGGCTTGTCCTTCCAATTTGAAGAGTAGTTTGAAGAAGATGGTCTTTTCATAACGCCCTTTCTCTTTAATTGTTGCTCCACTTTCATTGCTTGATGAACTAAGTCTTCAAGCTCCACATAATGTTGTAGCTCTACAATGTCTCCAATATCTCGGTTTAGGCCATGGAGAAATCAAGCCATAGTTGCTTCTCTTTCCTCCTCAATATTGGCCCTAATCAAAGCCACCTCCATCTCCTTGTAATACTCATCCACACTCCTATTCCCTTGGATGAGTCTTTGCAATTTGTTGTGCAACTCCCTATGGTAGTGGGAAGGCACAAATCTCCTTCTCATCAAAGTCTTCATTTCACCCCAAGTGTTGATAGGGTGCTCTCCATACCTTCTTCTCTCCTTTTGCATTTGATCCCACCAAATTAAAGCATAATCGGTGAACTCAAGGGCAGCCACCTTCACTTTCTTTGCATCAGGGTAATCGTGGCATGAGAAGATTTGCTCTATTTTCATTTCCCACTCAAGATATGTGTCGGGGTCATTCCTCCCTTGGAAGGAAGGTACCTTGACTTTCACCCCTCTTAGATCGTCTTCATGTTGATGGTTTCTACCTCCTCTTTCGTGTCTTCGTCCCCCTTCACGCCTCCTTCTTTCTCTTGGAGAACTATAGAATAGGTCACTTCCCGGATGAGATTCTTCATGATTAGAATTTCCCCCATGGTTGGAAACTCTTCCTCCTTCAAGTCGGTCCATCCTTTCATGTAAGCCTTCAAGTTGTCTTTGAAGCATTCTCTCAAAGTGTTGAGTAAGCGCCTCCATTTGAAGCCTATTAGGATCTTGCCTAGGGGAGTTTTCCCCACTCATGCTTGCAACAAAAAAAAGATGACAAGGAAAATTACACAAGAAATGTTAGAAAGACCTCACCACTCGCCTCACGTGGTTGCACTCAAATTTATCCACTCAGCTTCCTTTATAAGCCCTTAAGAAAAGAACCTTATCAACGATTTTCTCAAGACAACAAGTAGACAATCAAGTGAGCAAGAAACCAACAAGAGAATATGAGTAGAACAAGAGAAATAAACGGTTAGAACAAGAAATTCAGCAACGATCAAGAGCAATGAGAGAAATATTGGGTCCTTTCAATTCGCCGATCTTCCTTTTTTTTTTGTTTTTTTTCGAATTTCCTTTTTGTCCTTTTTTTTTCTTCATCAAAAAACACAATGACTCAAGTAACACCTTTTTATTTTTTTTTTTTGAGTTTAGGACCCAAATAGAGAAGCGATAAATAGAGTTGGAGAATGAAAACACCAATGGAATACTATGGATGAGAGATCAACAAAGATGAACAAGAACACAAATGAAGAAGAACAAAACGCAAACCTGAAAATCAAGGAGCCAAGGCTCTGATACCAAATGATAAGCACCTTGGAATGGATCGCCTTGAAATTCAGATGTAGGGAAGGATATTGACGCCACACTCAAGAAAGATGAGAGGGTGAGTGATAAGTCATGGGGGTTTCGATCGCCACAAGTTGCCTTGATAAGATCACGATTAGTTCTTTGCCTAAGAACCAAAGGAAGCTCTCACAATAGAGAAAACTCTGATTTCATTCAAACTTAACATGCCTTGGCTATACAAGAGTCCTCCTATATATAGACTTAGTGGAGGTTGAAACATTAACCTCTACCACACTTCCCACTAAGCACTAATTATGCACCATTATCATGCATGCATGCATGCATGATATTTATTTCCCACAATTCCCTAATACTAGCTTAAGAACTCCCAAAAGCATTAAAAACCCACCAAAAGACATCAAAAATAACTTTAGAAAATTCCCCCCAAAAATACCCACGAAAATTGGACACTTGTAGCCCTTGAATGCATCTTGGATCATGTGGTTTTGGGCCTTCAAGTTTTGTCTTCATGTGGGCTCAATTTCACTTTCAATTTGAAGGAATGTGATCCATTTAGTTGTTGCCTCCATTGTGCATTGATCCTTCTTCTCCTTGAGCTCCATTATTAAGCCTTCCAAAGCTTGCTTCATTCTCTTAGTCTTGGATCTTGTCATGGGTCCTCCAATTCCTTTCAATGCCTCTTCCTCTATGGCTTTGTCTTGTAAGCTTGTATCCCCTCCTTGGTCCACATCATTTCTACAGTCCGTGCACATCCTCCATGATCCATCCTTTTTAGGTACCAAAATTACTGGTACAGCACAAGGACTTAAGCTCTCTCTCACCCATCCTTTTTGTAATAACTCCTCCACTTGATTCTGTATCTCCTTTGTTTCTTGAGGGTTGCTCCTATAGGCAGGCCTATTGGGAAGAGAAGCACCAGGAATAAGGTCCATTTGGTGTTCTATTCCCCTCATTGGTGGCAAACCGTGAGGTACTTCTTGGGGAAACACATCCTCAAAGTCCTGCAAAATAGCAACAACATCACTGGGCAAGGAGTTAGTATTAGTTTCCAAGCAAGTTTCCTTGCACAAAAGAAGAAATATAGGTTGCCTTGTCAAATAAGCTCTCTTCACCTCACTTCCTCTTGCAAACAAATTTTCTATTCTTCTCTCTTTCTTTTCCTCGTTCTCTCTTTTCTTTTCCTCATTCTCTCTTTTCTTTTCTTTCCTCATTCTCTCTTTCTTTTCCTCATTCTCTCTTTTCTTTTTCTTAAGCTCTCGCTCTTCTTTTTCTCTTTTCTCTCGCATTTTTTTTTGATCCGCACAAACCTCCCTAGGTGATAATGGTACAAGTGTGACTTTGTGGGAATTGTGAAGAAATGAGAACTTGTTGGAGAATCCATCATGGTGAGCTCGCCTATCAAACTGCCAAGGTCTTCCAAGAAGAATGTGGCTTGCCTCCATAGGTACAATATCACATAGAACATGATCTTCATATTTTCCAATGGAGAAATTAATCATCACTTGTTGATTCACCACCAATTCACCACTATTACTTAGCCATTGGAGTTTATATGGTCTTGCATGCGGTGTAGTCTTGAGGTTGAGTTTGGTAACCAACCTAGTGCTTGCCACATTGGTGCAACTTCCACCATCAATGATCATAGAGCATGTTTTACCTTGAATAAGGCAACGAGTATGAAAAATATTCTCTCTTTGGTCCTCCTCATGCTCCTTGGCTTGACTTCCTAATAACCTTCTAACCACCAAGAGATCGCCATCTTGCGCATAGGCTGCTCCATCATGTTCCTCATCGCTTGAAGAAGAAGAATGAGAAGAAGTTTCTTCACTAGAGATGCTCCCATTATCCCTAACCACCATAGTCTTCTTATTCGGGCATTCGGATGCGATATGTCCTTTTCCCAAACACTTGAAGCACTTGATATCCCTGCTCTTAGAAGTAGAAGAAGTAGTAGTAGGAAAAGGCTTCTTAGCGCTTGTTACCTCCTTTGAATTAGAAGAGGAACCCTCCTTCTTTGGCTTGTCCTTCCAATTTGAAGAGTAGTTTGAAGAAGATGGTCTTTTCATAACGCCCTTTCTCTTTAATTGTTGCTCCACTTTCATTGCTTGATGAACTAAGTCTTCAAGCTCCACATAATGTTGTAGCTCTACAATGTCTCCAATATCTCGGTTTAGGCCATGGAGAAATCGAGCCATAGTTGCTTCTCTTTCCTCCTCAATATTGGCCCTAATCAAAGCCACCTCCATCTCCTTGTAATACTCATCCACACTCCTATCCCTTGGATGAGTCTTTGCAATTTGTTGTGCAACTCCCTATGGTAGTGGGAAGGCACAAATCTCCTTCTCATCAAAGTCTTCATTTCACCCCAAGTGTTGATAGGGTGCTCTCCATACCTTCTTCTCTCCTTTTGCATTTGATCCCACCAAATTAAAGCATAATCGGTGAACTCAAGGGCAGCCACCTTCACTTTCTTTGCATCAGGGTAATTGTGGCATGAGAAGATTTGCTCTATTTTCATTTCCCACTCAAGATATGTGTCGGGGTCATTCCTCCCTTGGAAGGAAGGTACCTTGACTTTCACCCCTCTTAGATCGTCTTCATGTTGATGGTTTCTACCTCCTCTTTCGTGTCTTCGTCCCCCTTCACGCCTCCTTCTTTCTCTTGGAGAACTATAGAATAGGTCACTTCCCGGATGAGATTCTTCATGATTAGAATTTCCCCCATGGTTGGAAACTCTTCCTCCTTCAAGTCGGTCCATCCTTTCATGTAAGCCTTCAAGTTGTCTTTGAAGCATTCTCTCAAAGTGTTGAGTAAGCGCCTCCATTTGAAGCCTATTAGGATCTTGCCTAGGGGAGTTTTCCCCACTCATGCTTGCAACAAAAAAAAGATGACAAGGAAAATTGCACAAGAAATGTTAGAAAGACCTCACCACTCGCCTCACGTGGTTGCACTCAAATTTATCCACTCAGCTTCCTTTATAAGCCCTTAAGAAAAGAACCTTATCAACGATTTTCTCAAGACAACAAGTAGACAATCAAGTGAGCAAGAACCAACAAGAGAATATGAGTAGAACAAGAGAAATAAACGGTTAGAACAAGAAATTCAGCAACGATCAAGAGCAATGAGAGAAATATTGGGTCCTTTCAATTCGCCGATCTTCCTTCTTTTTTTTTTTTTTTTTTTTTTCGAATTTCCTTTTTGTCCTTTTTTTTTTTTTCAGTCAAAAAACACAATGACTCAAGTAACACCTTTTTTTTTTTTTTTTTTTTTTGAGTTTAGGACCCAAATAGAGAAGCGATAAATAGAGTTGGAGAATGAAAACACCAATGGAATACTATGGATGAGAGATTAACAAAGATGAACAAGAACACAAATGAAGAAGAACAAAAACGCAAACCTGAAAATCAAGGAGCCAAGGCTCTGATACCAAATGATAAGCACCTTGGAATGGATCGCCTTGAAATTCAGATGTAGAGAAGGATATTGACGCCACACTCAAGAAAGATGAGAGGGTGAGTGATAAGTCATGGGGGTTTCGATCGCCACAAGTTGCCTTGATAAGATCACGATTAGTTCTTTGCCTAAGAACCAAAGGAAGCTCTCACAATAGAGGAAACTCTGATTTCATTCAAACTTAACATGCCTTGGTCATACAAGAGTTCTCCTATATATAGACTTAGTGGAGGTTGAAACATTAACCTCTACCACATTTCCCACTAAGCACTAATTATGCACCATTATCATGCATGCATGCATGCATGATGTTTATTTCCCACAATTCCCTAATACTAGCTTAGGAACTCCCAAAAGCATTAAAAACCCACCAAAAGTCATCAAAAATAACTTCAGAAAATTCCCCCAAAAATACCCACGAAAATTGGACACTTGTAGCCCTTGAATGCATCTTGGATCATGTGGTTTTGGGCCTTCAAGTTTTGTCTTCATGTGGGCTCAATTTCACTTTCAATTTGAAGGAATATGATCCATTTAGTTGTTGCCTCCATTGTGCATTGATCCTTCTTCTCCTTGAGCTCCATTATTAAGCCTTCCAAAGCTTGCTTCATTCTCTTAGTCTTGGATCTTGTCATGGGTCCTCCAATTCCTTTCAATGCCTCTTCCTCTACGGCTTTGTCTTGTAAGCTTGTATCCCCCTCCTTGGTCCACATCACAAAGAGCAAGATGCTCTTGCCCTTTTGCGCCGCACGCCCAAGAGGAGAGAAGAGAAGAAGAAAAGATTTGCTTGCTCTCCCTTCTCCCCTTTCACAAGGTTGCGCCGGCCCTAGGAGGCTCCTTGCGCCGCACGCCCAAACCAGGAGAGGAGGGAAAGAAAGAAGCTAGGGTTTCTCATGATGGCTTAAGAGGCAACAATAGGAACCAAAAGGAGGAGTCGGTTATGACCTCCTAACGGATCTTTAACCCGATCCGTTAATAATAACCCGATCCACTAAAGGGTTATTATTTAACTACCGCACCGACACCATATTTAAAATATGAGCTCCTTCTTATTATGTGTACATTATCTGCCAGTGTTTAAGATATTGTATGTCTATTAATTAATTAAATTACTGACAATTTAATTAATTAACATATAACTCTATGAGTAGTACCACTCAACTTTATTATCATGTCAGACCAAGTCCACCTGCATGATTTACATGATAAACCTTATGAGCTCCTCAAGGGGACATCATCTGCTAAATAATTAGGATACAATTTCCTTCTATAATCAACGACACACTATATAAATAATATTATTTCTCAATTTATCGAGCCTATTGACTTAATGAATAAATCTCGCCCATTGGTAAATTAAAGAAATAAATATTAAGTATATGTGCCCTTTATTATATCGGGATTAAGAGCATGTATATACATAATAATTGAGGTTTAGTTCGATTATATAGGTAGTATAAATCGAATAACCTCAAAACGGTTCTGCTCAATACACACAAAGTGCACTAGTGTAATTCTATAGTCAAGATAAACTAATACCAAATTAAACTACAACCATTCCAATGGTTTGTCCAAATCCATCTTGGTTGTAAGATATTACTTATACTTTACAAGGAACTGATAACATGATCATCTGTCTGACACCACACACCATGTTATCTACAATGTGAAGTAACAGACAACTGCATATATAACAAATATAAAAATGCAAACACATGACCACTGTGATTCTTATTCCAAAATAAATGTTCATACAAAGCTAGGCTTATAGTATACATCCTAACAATCTCCCACTTATACTAAAAGACTATGCTGCCAATCAAACTGCCATACATCTGATTTTCATCCCCTCAACATGTCTATCATAAGCTTTCGCTGGAAGGGCCTTAGTGAAAGGATCTGCCAGGTTATCTGCTGATGTAATCTTAGCGACAACAACTTCTCCTTGCTTTACGATGTCTCGTATCAGGTGGTACTTGACTTAATGTATTTACTTGCCTTATGGGCTCATGGTTCCTTCGAGTTTGCTACTGCACCACTGCTATCACAATAAATTGTAATAGCTTTGGGCAAACCAGGAATCACCTCTAAGTCCATCAAGAAGTTTCTGAGCCATACAAATTCTTTGGCTGCCTCAAAGGTTGCCACATACTCAACTTCCATGGTAGAGTCCGAAACACATTTCTGCTTAATACTCCTCCATACTATGGCTCCACCTCCCAAAGTAAACACATAACCCGAGTGATGGAGACAAAGGAAGTGAACAAGTTGCCCAACAAGCTAACGATACGGATCATGCTCAACCCACTCTAGAAGATGTTGATGATCCATTATGCATCAAAGGAGGCCCAATTACAAGGGCTAAGGCTTAAAAGATGAAAGAAGCACTTCATGTGCTAATTGAAGATGTGAAAGCCAAAGCTACCATTGAAGAAGGTTTGACCAAGAGCAAGTCATACGGCTTAGTCAACCTAATTCAAGTCTTAGATGAGCTTAACTAGACTCCTTAGTCTCTTGTCCATGTAAGAAGGATATGTTAATTTTGTGGGTTCAATTTAGACCCAATTTCTAGCTTTATTTGGGTTGTAATGGTGCCAAGAGCTCAATAGGCCTATGTAGTCTACATAGGCCTCCACTAAATGGGCTTCCTTTTGGCCTTTTAGGGTTTTTAGGTCACCCTATAGCTATAAATATAGGGGGTGGCGGCCACAACATGTAATTTTGGCTTATTCAATCTACAACATGGTGAGGCTCTCACTTGTTGGTTCTTCATTGAACTAGAACTTATCAAGGCATCTCCTTGTGGCGTTCAAGACTTATCAACCTCCATCCCAAGGTTGTGGCGTCTATCTTCTTCTTCTATACCAAGGTTCGTGCTTCCTTAAGCATTGGGTCGAGGTTTCTTTCTTCCATTCTCCATCTTTTCGATTTAGGCTATCTTTCACCCTTTCTTCCATTTGTTGTGTGTTCTTGAGATTTCTTCTAATTGGGTTCGCATCATTTGGTATCAGAGCCTTGGTTTCTCTAAATCGATTTGGTTATCCTTTTCTTTGTGTTCTTGAGTTTCTATCGTATTTTTGTTTCTTTTCTTTTGCTTACTTGCTTTGTTGCTCAAAAAAAAAAAGAGGAGGAAAAAAAAATTCGGCCAAAAAAAAAACGAAAAAAAAAGAAGCAAAGAAAGGAAGGAAGAAAGAAAAAAAAAGAAGAAAGGCCAAAACAAAAAAAAAAGAAGCAAAAGAGGCTGGAAAAAAAGAAGAAGAAGGAAGTAGAGACTTTGTTTGCAATTTAATTTTCTCATTTCCTTTCAAGTATTTTCATTTCATTTCAAGTTAGCCTAGATTAAGTTCTGGCAACTTTAATTTCAGCTCTTATTTCAAGTATTCTCATTTCATTTCAAGTTAGCCTAGATTAAGTTCTGGCGACTTTCAATTCCAGCTCTTATTTCAAGTATTTTCATTTCATTTCAAGTTAGCCAAGATTCAATTCTGGCAGCCTAGATTAAGTTCTGGCGACTTTCATTTCAACTCTTATTTCAAGTACTTTCATTTTCCTTTAAGTTGCCTAAATTCAATTCTGGCAGCCTAGATTAAGTTCTGGCAACTTTCCTTTCAGCTCTTTAATTCACGTTTTGCTATCTTTCATTTCCGCATTGTCCTCAATTTTGCCTAGATTCAATTTTGGCAAATTTCCTTTCAGCACTTATTTCAAGTTTTCAATTCTGCAATTTGCACTTTTATCTTTAATTCCTATCTTTTGTCCTAACACCCTTGGGAATTTTGATAGTCGACGAACGCTTACAAGGTATTTGCCTCAATTCCAAGTTCATGTTCTTTTAAGAGCTAACATTCGTGAGTTAGAGTGTTTGAGTGAAACAGGTTATTCAATGGCAACAAGTGGAGAAGATGCAAGACCTAGAGAATCCCTTGATCAACGTGCTTTGAGACAACACTTGGAACGCATGGAAATTCGTTTTAGTCAGATTATGGATAGATTAGAGAAACAAGATACTGTAATTGCCGGATTACGACATAGCCAAGTTGGTAGAGTTCCTTCACGCAATGCTAGAACATATAACCGTGGTGACCATGATGATGATAATGATGATGATGTATCTGAGGACATTGATGATAGAGCTTCAAGTGGCAGATCGGATCATGCTCGAGTTGGTGGCAGAAGAGGAAGGATGAATGATCGTGTGAATAGAAACTTGGGAAATATCAAGATGAGGATTCCTTCATTTCAAGGTAAAGGTGATCCTGAAGCCTATTTGGAGTGGGAAAAGAAAGTGGAATTAGTATTTGATTGTCACAACTATTCTGAAGAGAAGAAGGTAAAACTCGCTGCCGTTGAATTTGTTGATTATGCAATTATTTGGTGGGATCAAATTATTCTAAGCAGGAGAAGAAACAAAGAGAGACCCGTTGGTAGTTGGGAGGAGATGAAGACTATTATGAGAAAGAGATTCATTCCAACACGTTACTATCGGGATTTGTATCAACGGTTACAAGGTCTCACACAAGGATCCAAGACTGTGGAGGAATACCACAAAGAGATGGAAATTGCCATGATTCGAGCCAATGTGGAGGAGGACCGAGAAGCAACCATGGCACGATTTTTACAAGGTTTAAATCAGGAAATTGCAAATGTAGTGGAGTTGCAACATTATGTGGAGCTTGAAGACATGGTGCATATGTCCATGAAAGTTGAAAGACAACTCAAAAGAAGGGATCGAACAAGCATGTGGGGCAAAGTTCTCATTCGTCAACTTGGAAATCTAGTTGGAACAAAAGAGATGATAAAGTTGAATCAAAGAAAAAGCCCGATTTTTCAAAGAATAAAGATGCAAGCTCTCCATTGGTCAAGGGAAAGGAACCCCTCCAACCTTCAAGAAATAGAGATATTAAATGCTTTAAGTGCTTGGGAAGGGGACATATCGCATCACAATGCCCAAACAAAAGAATTATGATTTTGAAAGACAATGGTGATATCGAGACTGAAAGTGAGTCCGAAGATGATAGTGTATTGCCCGCATTATTGGAAAGTGAAGAAGAGTATCCTGTTGAAGGTGAAGCCCTTGTCACTAGGCGTGCTCTAAATGTGCAAGTGAAAGAAGATAATGAAGAACAACGAGACAACATATTTCATACCCGTTGCCACATCAAAGACAAGGTATGTAGTATGATTATAGATGGGGGAAGTTGCACAATGTAGCTAGTACTATTTTGGTTGAGAAATTATGCTTACCCACCACTAAGCATCCTAGACTTATAAACTACAATGGTTGAATGATTGCGGGGAAGTCAAGGTCAACAAGCAAGTATTGGTTTCATTTTCCATTGGTAGATATCATGATGAGATACTTTGTGATGTAGTGCCAATGCATGCAAGTCATTTACTTTTAGGTAGACCATGGCAATTTGATAGGAAGGTCATGCATGATGGGTTTAAAAATAAGTATTCTTTTATGATGCATGGTAAACATGTAACTCTTGTACCATTGACTCCTAAGCAAGTATATGAAGATCAATTGAGGATAAAAAATGAGAGTGAAAAAATAAAAGAGTGTGAGAAAAAAGAAAATGAGAAAAAGAAAAAGAATGGAAAAGAGAAAGAGTGTGAGAAAAGAAAAGGTGAGGATGAGATGAGTGGAAAAAAGAATGAGAGGGGAAAAGAAATTCAAGAGCAAGAGAGTAAAAAAGAGAGCTTCTATGCAAAAGAAAGAGAGGTTAAGAGAGCGTTTTATGCTTCACAGCCAATGATTGTACTTTTGTACAAGGAGGCTGATTTTAATACTAACGATCTTTAACCCTTCTTTGCCTAGTGTTGTTAAATCTCTTTTGCAGGAATTTGATGATGTATTTCCTAATGAGGTTCCTGATGGATTGCCACCACTTAGAGGGATAGAGCACCAAATTGATTTCATCCCCGGAGCCACAATTCCTAATAGGCCAGCCTATAGGTGTAACCTTGCTGAGATAAAAGAACTTCAAAGGCAAGTTGAAGAGCTGATGAGAAAAGGGTATGTCCGAGAAAGTTTGAGTCCATGGGCCGTCCCCGTTTTGCTAGTACCTAAGAAGGATGGAACATGGAGAATGTGCGTTGATTGTAGAGCTATCAACAAGATTATGGTAAAGTATCGTCATCCTATTCCTAGATTAGATGATATGCTAGATGAACTACATGGCTCTTGCATTTTCTCTAAAATTGATTTGAAGTCGGGCTATCATCAAATTTGCATGCGTGAGGGAGACGAATGGAAAACTGCATTTAAGACAAGATATGGTTTGTATGAATGGTTAGTAATGTCATTTGGGCTTACTAATGCACCTAGTACTTTCATGAGGTTAATGAACCATATTTTGCGTGCTTTTATTGGAAATTTTGTTGTAGTATATTTTGATGACATTTTGATTTATAGCAAAAATTTAGAGGAGCATCTACAACATTTACAAAATGTTCTAATTGTTTTGCGAAATGAAAAGTTGTATGCTAACCTTCAAAAATGTTCTTTTTGCACTAATCAAATTGAGTTTCTTGGTTATATTGTTAGTGCTAAGGGAATAGCAGTTGATGAGAAGAAAGTTAAGGCTATTCGTGAATGGCGAGCACCAAAAATAATAACTGAGGTACGTAGCTTCCATGGTTTGGCAAGTTTCTATAGAAGGTTTGTTATGAATTTTTGCACTTTAGCTGCACCCTAGACTGAAATTGTTAAAAAGAATGTTGGATTTCATTGGGATAATGAACAGGATTCAGCCTTCAACTCACTTAAGGAGAAATTAAGTTCTGCACCTTTACTTGCGTTACGTAACTTTGCTAAAACTTTTGAAATTGAGTGTGATGCATCAGGAATAGGTATTGGAGCTGTGCTAATACAAGAAGGTCGACCCCTTGCTTATTTTAGTGAGAAATTGAGTGGCGCCGCTTTGAACTATCCCACTTATGACAAAGAGATGTATGCTTTGGTGAGGGCCTTAGAGACGTGGCAGCATTACTTGTGGCCCAAAGAGTTTGTCATTCACACAGATCATGAATCATTGAAGCACTTGAAGAGCCAAAGTAAGTTGAATAGACGTCATGCAAAATGGGTGGAGTTCATTGAATCATTTCCATATGTGATCAAGTATAAACGAGGTATGGAAAATACTGTTGCAGATGCTTTATCTCGAAGGTATACCTTGCTCTCTACTTTGAACACTAAATTGTTAGGATTTGAATACATTAAAGATCTATATTCTAAGGATCCTGACTTTGGAAATGTATTTGAAGTATGTGAGCATGCTGCATTTGGGAAGTTTTATAGGCATGATGGATTTTTATTTAGAGTTAATCGGTTATGTGTGCCTAACTGTTCATTGAGGGACTTATTAGTCAAAGAAGCCCATGGTGGGGGGCTAATGTGATAAGCACCTTGGAATGGATCGCCTTGAAATTCAGATGTAGGGAAGGATATTGACGCCACACTCAAGAAAGATGAGAGGGTGAGTGATAAGTCATGGGGGTTTCGATCGCCACAAGTTGCCTTGATAAGATCACGATTAGTTCTTTGCCTAAGAACCAAAGGAAGCTCTCACAATAGAGAAAACTCTGATTTCATTCAAACTTAACATTCCTTGGCCATACAAGAGTTCTCCTATATATAGACTTAGTGGAGGTTGAAACATTAACCTCTACCACACTTCCCACTAAGCACTAATTATGCACCATTATCATGCATGCATGCATGCATGATGTTTATTTCCCACAATTCCCTAATACTAGCTTAGGAACTCCCAAAAGCATTAAAAACCCACCAAAAAACATCAAAAATAACTTCAGAAAATTCCCCCAAAAATACCCACGAAAATTGGACACTTGTAGCCCTTGAATGCATCTTGGATCATGTGGTTTTGGGCCTTCAAGTTTTGTCTTCATGTGGGCTCAATTTCACTTTCAATTTGAAGGAATGTGATCCATTTAGTTGTTGCCTCCATTGTGCATTGATCCTTCTTCTCCTTGAGCTCCATTATTAAGCCTTCCAAAGCTTGCTTCATTCTCTTAGTCTTGGATCTTGTCATGGGTCCTCCAATTCCTTTCAATGCCTCTTCCTTTATGGCTTTGTCTTGTAAGCTTGTATCCCCTCCTTGGTCCACATCATTCCCTCCTTCTTTCGGTGAATTCGTCCTCGAATTTAGATCTTCATCACCTACATCAAATGGACGCAAATCAGCCACATTAAATGTTGCACTAACACCATACTCACCGGGCAAGTCAATTTTGTAAGCATTGTCATTAATTCTTTCCAACACTTGGAATGGTCCATCTCCTCTTGGTTGAAGCTTTGATTTCCTTTGGGCAGGAAACCTTTCCTTTCTCATATGAACCCACACCCAATCACCGGGTTCAAGGACAACTCTTTTTCTCCCTTTATTGGCTCTCTTCGCATATTGCTCCATTTTCTTCTCAATTTGAGCTTTAACTTGCTCATGAAGCTTTTTCACATATTCTGCCTTTGCTTGACCATCCTTGTGAACTAAAGAAGAAGTGTTAGGTAAAGGAAGCAAATCAAGAGGTGTTAGCGGATTGAACCCATAAACAATCTCAAAAGGGGAAAATTGAGTAGTAGAATGGACAGCCCTATTATAAGCAAATTCAACATGAGGTAAACATTCTTCCCAAGACTTTTGAAGAGAGGGGGAATGATGGAGACAAAGGAAGTGAACAAGTTGCCCAACAAGCTAACGATACGGATCATGCTCAACCCACTCTAGAAGATGTTGATGATCCATTATGCATCAAAGGAGGACCAATTACAAGGGCTAAGGCTAAAAAGATGAAAGAAGCACTTAATGTGCTAATTGAAGATTTGAAAGCCAAAGCTACCATTGAAGAAGGTTTGACCAAGAGCAAGTCATACGGCTTAGTCAACCTAATTCAAGTCTTAGATGAGCTTAACTAGACTCCTTAGTCTCTTGTCCATGTAAGAAGGATATGTTAATTTTGTGGGTTCAATTTAGACCCAATTTCTAGCTTTATTTGGGTTGTAATGGTGCCAAGAGCTCAATAGGCCTATGTAGTCTACATAGGCCTCCACTAAATGGGCTTCCTTTTGGCCTTTTAGGGTTTTTAGGTCACCCTATAGCTATAAATATAGGGGGTGGCGGCCACAACATGTAATTTTGGCTTATTCAATCTACTACATGGTGAGGCTCTCACTTGTTGGTTCTTCATTGAACTAGAACTTATCAAGGCATCTCCTTGTGGCGTTCAAGACTTATCAACCTCCATCCCAAGGTTGTGGCGTCTATCTTCTTCTTCTTCTATACCAAGGTTCGTGCTTCCTTAAGCATTGGGTCGAGGTTTCTTTCTTCCATTCTCCATCTTTTCGATTTAGGCTATCTTTCACCCTTTCTTCCATTTGTTGTGTGTTCTTGAGATTTCTTCTCATTGGGTTCGCATCACCGAGGTAGACTTATTGTTATCCCTATCTGATTGGAAATTAGAATCCGTGTAACCCACAGGGAGCAAATGATCTGCCTGGTAAACTAGCATATAATTTCTAGTCTTTTTCAGGTATATGCTTTACCGCAGTCCAATATCCTTATCTTGGATTACTTTGATATCTGCTGACCATGCCCACGACACATTAGGCTTCCTACAGCCGAAGTATAAGGAACTGCCTACATCTCCTCTATATCCTTTGGTGTCTTAGGATACATCTCCTTAGATAAAGGTACTCCATGATAAAAAGGTAAAAAATCTTTTTTGGAATTTTGCATGCTAAAACGAGCTAGGATAGTGTCAACATACGAAGTTTGAGATGTGCACAACATCCTTTTCTTGCGATCCCTTATAACGTTGATCCCAAGGATATGTCCAGCTTCTCCCAAGTCCTTCATATCAAACTGCTTGAACAACCATACCCTTACATCTAACAACACTTTGACATTGTTGCCAATGAGCAAAATGTCATCTACGTATAGTACAAGAAATACTACTACGTTTCCGTCACTCCTCTTGTATACACAAGACTCATCCGAACATTGTATGAATCCATAAGACTGGATTACCTCATCTAACTAGATGTTCCAAGACCTTGAAGCTTGGTTCAATCCATAAATAGACCGATTATGCTTGCACACAAGATGCTCTTTGCCCTTTGCAATGAATCCCTCAAGTTATTTCATATAGATGTTTTCTTTAAGACTTCCATTAAGGAAAGCTATCTTGACATCCATTTGTCAAACCTCATAATCCATATGAGCAGCAATAGACAAGAGAATCCAGATAGACTTAAGCATGGCTACCGGCGAAAAGGTTTTCTCATAATCGATCCCCTCTTTCTGAGTATACCCCTTCGCAACAAGCCTCGCTTTAAATATTTCCACCTTTCCATCTGATCCTCTTTTCCTTTTGTAGACCCATTTACATCCAATGGCTTTTACACCATCCAGTGGTTCTAGAAGCTCCCAGACTTTATTAGAATCCATAGATTCTATCTTAGAGTTCATCGCCTTTTTCCAAGATATCACATCTTTATCTTGGAGTACTTCGTCATAGGTCCAAGGATCAGGTTCATGTTCACCAGGGACCAAGTTCGAAGACTCTCCCAAAAACATGAATCTATCAAGTTGTCTAACAACCCTCCCACTACGACGAGGTACTACCTCTGTATCATCTGTGACACACGGTGCAGTAACTTGTGGTATATCAACTTGTACCGTAGCTACTGAAGTAGGAACTTCCCCTCTAATTTCCTCTAAAACAATCTTACTCATGGGCTTGTGGTTCATTACATTGTCCTCTTCTAAAAATTGAGATATCGTGCTAACAATGACCTTATGATCTTTAGGACTATAAAATAAACTACCTTTCGTTCCTCTAGGATAGCCTACAAACAAGCGAACTTCTGTACGAGATTCCAACTTATCAACATCTTCCTTTAACACATATGCTGGACTACCCCAAATCTGAATATGTGTCAGACTAGGCTTACGCCCATTCCACAATCTATGGGAGTAAAGGGTACTGATTTAGAAGGTACCAAGTTCAGAATATACACTGCCATTTCCAGAGCATATCCTCAGAAGAAATTCGGTAATTCAAAATAACTTATCATCGATCTAACCATTTCCATAAGGGTCCTATTCCTTCGTTCCGCCACACCATTCTGTTGGAGTGTACCAGGTGTGGACAATTGGGATTTAACCCCAACCTCTGATAAGTAACTCCTAAACTCTCCCAAGAGGTACTCACCATCACGATCAGACCGTAGTGTCTTGATACTTTTACCATGATGTTTCTCTACATCAGCCTTGTACTCTTTGAACTTATCAAAGCACTCAGACTTGCGGCGCATCAAGTAAATGTATCCATATCTCGAATAATCGTCTATAAATGAGACGAAATATTCAAAGCCACCTCTTGCCTGGATAGACATAGGACTACACAAATCAGAATGAACCAATTCCAACACTTCTTTGGCTCTATACCCCTTGGCTTTAAAAGGCCTCTTGGTCATTTTTCCTTCCAAGCAAGATTCGCAGGTTGGGAAATTTTTCACCACCAATGAACCCAAAGATCCATCGGCTATCAACCTTTAAATTCTACTCAAGTTAATATGACCCAACCTTAGATGCCAAAGATATGCTTGGTTCATTTTCGAAGGTTCTTTTATCTTATTTGAATTAGAAGACGTGTTATTAATTTCCATTTGCATCGTGGGAGTTATTGGATTAAGAGTACACAAATTGCCAACCAACGTATCAGAACAGATAATCACCCTATTCTTTTTTATAACAACTCTGTCATCAAAAGAAACAGAAAATCCATCCATAAATAATTTAGAAACTGAAATCATGTTCTTTCTAAAACAAGGTACAAAAAGACAATTTCTCAAAACCAACGATTTATTCTTAGCAAAAAATAAATGAACATCTCCCACTGCAATAGCCGCCACCTCCATAGCATTGCCCATGTAGATGGTAATCTCGCCCTCACATAGTGGTCTGGTTTCCTGGAACCCCTGCAATGAATTACAGACATGATCAGTGGCTCCCGTATCTACACACTAGGTACTGGTAGTTAACACCACTAAACATGTTTCAACAACTAATGAAAAAGATATACCTCCATTGTTCTCCTTTCGGCGGGGGCAGTCCACCTTCCAATGTCTAGTCTACTTGCATGTGAAGCACTTGCCTTTCGGCTTATTCACTCCACCTTGTGGTCCTTGAGATCCAGCCACATTCATTGTCGAACCAACTTGTTTCTTCTTCATTTTCTTTCCGCCTTTTGGCTTAGAAGCAGAAACATTTTTGGCAGCATAAGCTTGAGCACTTTGACGAAACAACCCTTCTGCCACCTAGAGTTCTGTCAGAAGTTCCGCCAACGAATACGTCCTTCTGTTCATGTTGTAGTTCAGGCGGAACTGCTCAAAACTCTTTGGTAGTGTCTGGAGAATGATATCGACCTGGGTTTCCACATCGATTTCCGCTCCAAGGACTTCCATCTCATTTAAATGTGACATCATCTTGAGGATATGATCCCTCACAGGTGTCCCCTCAGCCATGGTGGTCATCATCAAGTTTCTCATGGCCTCTTGCCTGGCAGCCTGATTCTGGTATCCGAAGAGTTCATTGAGATTGAACATCATGTCATAAGCAGTAGTGAAGGCATGATGTTGATGTGGCAGCACATTTGACATGGAGGCCAAAATGTAACACCGCGTCATCTCATCTGCCTTTACCCACTTCCTATAACGTTCTTTCTCCTCTTCACTAGAATCATCACTGGGCTTAGCAGGACAAATCTCAAAGAGTACAAATTTGTACTCCTCAGCAGTCAAGACAATATCCAAATTTCTTTTCCAATCAATGTAATTTGGATTAGTAAGTTTATTTTCTTAGAAAATTACAGCAAGAGGATTGAAAGTCATAATAGAAACCTGAGAATCACATTGGTCAAAATATTAGAATTTAAAATAATATTGATTCCTCAAACAATAAAATTTTAAATTCACTAACACATCAAAACACCGTGAATTTTGTATGCCGCGATAGTGTGGACGTATACTAATTCAAACATTTGTAAGAGGAGGTTTTACCCATTAATTTTATTATCTTGTCAACTTTACTTTTTGACAAATAAAATTAATAGTTGGTTTATCTTCGGGCATACAAATGATGGTAGTGACTCCGATGGGGAGGATAATATTAATTGCATCTAAATGTACACTATTACTTGATACTAAGTCCATTATCTAGGATTATGTCCCTTCCGATGGAGAAAATCACATGCTCCTAAATAATTTCCTAAAATCATCCATAAGGAAGTTTGATCTAGTGATCCGCAAAACAAACTCATCCGATGTGGAGGAAGACACTTAGAGCCAACGCGCAAGTTTGAATGCATCACTTTCAAACCAGTAATGCAGGTCATGGGACTCAAAGATTCCCTCTCCCCACTTAGTTATTTTTAAAACGAGAAATTTTTTAAGCAACCACAACAAGCATATCAAACAGCATAACAATAAATATGAAAATAAAAATTTCTAACTATTATGGCTTTGTAGGTTTCGCTGTTCTCCAATACGCCTCCAGTCGATCATGCCATCTCGCCTCCTCCTCTAGCCGCGCAAGCAAGGATCCAAGCGTTTTTTTTAATTTACATCCATCAATCCTATACTTCACAAAGAGTTTACATAAAATCTAGATCGAACAGTAAACGGCTAACATTGGCGTATTTAATTACAATTAAATACAAATAACCTCGTCAACCCCGAGGATTCAAATATACAATCACACAATCATACATAACACATAGCCATAATAGTTAGAACTAATGTCTACAAACACAAAGTTAGCCTATTGCATATCCTACAATTATTCGACATAAATTATATATGAACAGTATGAAAGTAACTGAATTCAAAACACACAGAACCGGAAACCATCGCTCTGATACCAATTGTTGGCATTGTGATTCCACACTGTTTCCCCGTATTAAATTCTATGAACAGAATTAATCCGCACAGAGACAGAAAACTTCCGAACAACCTACTTCATCAACCTTGCTTTGATCGATTGAGTGATCGCTAGAACAAATTGGTTGTTCAAGTAATCAAGCTCCTAATCGATTAGCAACGGAATAGAAGATGAAGCCTCGATCACCGGTTTTTGTTTTTGATTTGGGATCCAAGAAAAATGCAAAATACAAGCGGAATAGAAAAGTGTATACCTCTCGATCTTTTATTGTATTCCTATCCTCTTCTTGGACGTCGTGTGGGTGACGATCTTCCAAGAACACAGCCGCTGCTCACACTTCTTCTCCTTTCTTCTTGCGTCATCTCCTTGTTTGCTTGACCTAGCCGCCCAAGAGCAAGATGCTCTTGCCCTTTTGCGCCGCACGCCCAAGAGGAGAGAAGAGAAGAAGAAAAGATTATCTTGCTCTCCCTTCTCCCTTTCACAAGGTTGTGTCGGCCCTAGGAGGCTCCTTGCGTCACACGCCCAAACCAAGGAGAGGAGGGAAGGAAAGAAGCTAGGTTTCTCATGATGGCTTAAGAGGGTTATATAGGCTACAATAGGAACCAAAAAAAGGAGTCAGTTATGGCCTCCTAATGGATCTTTAACCCAATCCGTTAATAATAACCCGATCCACTAAAGGGTTATTATTGAACTACCGCACCGATCCCATTTTTTTTATGGGCTCCTTCTTATTATGTGTACATTATCTCCCCGTGTTTAAGATATCGTATGTCCATTAATTAATTAAATTACTGAAATTTAGTTAATTAACATATAACTCCAAGAGTAAACTACTCAACTTTATTATCATGTCGGACCAAGTCCACCTGTAGGATTTACATGATAATCCTTATGAGCTACTCAAGGGGACATCATCAGCCTAAATAATTAGGACACGGTTTCCTTCTATAATCAATGACACACCATATAAATAATATTATTTCTCAATTTACCGAGCCTATTGACTTAATGAATAAATCTCGCCCATTAGTAAATTAAAGAAATAAATATTAAGTATATGTGTCTGTTATTATATCGGGATTAAGAGCATGTACATCTATAATAACCGAGATTTTGTTCGATTATATAGTCACTATAAATCGAATAACCTCAAAACGGTCCTGCTATACACACAAAGTGCACTAGTGTAATTCTATAGTCAAGATAGACTAATACCAAATCACTACAACCTTTCCAATAGTTTTTCCAAATCCATCTTGATTGTGAGCTACTACTTATACTTTACAAGGAACTGATAACATGATCTTCAGTGTGACACTACACACCATGTTATCTACAATGTGAAGTAACAAACTATATATATATAAAAATGCAAAAACATAACCACTGTGATTCTTATTCCAAAATAGATGTTCAACAAAGTTAGGCTCAGATTATATATCCTAACACTCAAGAGCAAAACCATGAGGGTTTAGGTCCAAACTGGACAATATCATATCATTGTGGAGATATCTAAATTCCTTTCGGTCCTAATAATGGATATCAGAGCCATGTCACTCTTCATCGGATTAACCGCCGGAAGAAGCATGAGCTAGAGCTATGATCCAGATCTAACCATGTGGGTTATGCCTTGAATAAAAGATGTGTGAGCTCTCGTGTCTTGATCAAGAGGACCAGATGATAACTACCATTTTGTTAATTATTTTAGGCTCTCAAATCCATGTTTTGATCCACTTTTATATGCTTAAGTTTGAATTTACATTAGGTTTCATGAATTACCTCTATTTTAGCTTTGGATGCAAATCTTTGTAGATTTGAGATGTTTTGGCACTAAAATTTGAATATAATTTTGTAGACTTCAAATGACCATGGACCTAGATAAGATTGGATCAGACTTGAGCTCAGACTTGGCATCGATCAAGGGGATCAAGAGATAGATCAATGTGGGTCGTCCGATCAAGAAACGGGGTGATCTGAGCCGTCTTTCAGCTTCTAATCGATCCGAGCCTAAGATAGAGCTAATCAAGTCCATAGATCATGATCTGAAGCTTTGAACCAAATCAGAGTCCATCTGACCGTCGGATCAAGCTTAAGAGGAGTTTTAACCATCCATTCAAGAGGCAGAGAGATCTGAGTCATCCGTTGTAGATCTGATTGATCCAAGCTAAGGGGAAATAGATCAGGACCATTGATGTAGATCTCGAAGGTTTGGTTCAGATCAGAGTAGATCCGACCGTTGGATGCATGCAAGGATGATCATATCCGTCCATTTCTAACAGTTAAAAACCGATTCTCCGATCAGATTTGGGTCGTCGTGAATTCAATCTGTTTTCCAGTTCTTCACCGCTTCTTCTTCTCTGTTCTTCACGCGGCCACTGCAGATCAACATCATTTTCCAGATTTCAAATCGAAGGAGCAATTCTCCATGAGATTTGCGAACCAATTTTGATGCTGAGAGGAGTTCGGTTGAGGAATTCGCCGGAGTCCTGCTCTTTCTGATCAGATCCTATTTGAGAGCTGATTTCAATCGATCGGAGCCACCAGAGTGATTGGAGGGGTTCTCTGAGAGCGTCTTACGGTTTCTGAGCCGCTTTGCAATCAAATCTACCAAGGAGGAAGAGATCGGGATGAGGAGTTCAGCTGCGCATCAAATCAACGCAAATCGTCCGCGGGAATCGGTTTCTTGTTGATTTTCGAGCTAGGGGGTTCTTTGCTCGACTCTTGTGTGACGGCAAGACGGAACTCTTGGTTAAGAACTTGATCTGTAGTTTAGTTTCGTTTCTACATTCGTTTCTTCAGCTATCCTTTCTGTATCAGTTCACTTTCAGACACTGATCGGTCTGAACGATCGATCCAGACATCATCTGATCGGTCTGTTGACCGATCAGGCTTGCATCTGATCAGTCTGTTGACCGATCAGGCAATTCTCTGCAACAATTCAACCCTGTTTTGTATTTAGTTTGTTTCAACATTTTATTTCTGAAGTTAGGTACAGATTTAGTGCTTCCCTGCATTTGATGTCAGTTTGTCCTTCAATTTTATAATTTCATATTGAATTGCTCAATTTCCAAGTAGGTGAAGTTTAGTGTTAAAATTTCCTAGTTACTTCTTGCTTTAGCTAAGTCTACTCATTTTTAAGATGTGTTTTCACCCTGTCTTGCAAACAAACCCCAAATCTAATTTGAAAACCCAAAAACTTCAAATGACAAAAATTACAAGCTTGCGTTAAACACTCACAACTAGTCCTTGGAAAAATACAACTTGAGGCCCCTGTACTACATTTCCATTTTGTGAGCTAGGGTTTTCAATTTATAAATAACTAAATTTGAGGCTCATTCGTGACACTAGTATTGGGCTAGTCATCAAATTTTTGGCGCCGTTGCCGGGGACTACACTAGTTGAGTTTGTTTAATTTTAGCTTGTGTGCTTATTTTCAAATTTTGTGATTTATTTCACTTGTTTCATTTGTCTATATACATTTGCTGTCATTTCTTGTTTAGTGTATGACCAGGACTGCAGGTAGTGACCTTGATGAATTTGATCCTGAAATTGAGAGGACTTTCAGAGCAAGGAGAAACCAAGGCAGAGTTTCTGAGGCTATTGAGATTATTTCTACTCAGTCCATTCCTACTCATTCAGGCAATCCTATGGGAGAACACCAGAAAACAATGAAGGAGCTTGCAACACCTGATGATGGTTTCCAGTATTCATGTGTTGCTTATCCAGAGCTTACTGGTGACTTTGAGCTGAGATCAGGACTTATTCATTTATTGCCTAAGTTTCAAGGACAATCTGGAGAAGATCGAAACCGACATCTGTATGAGTTCCATGTAGTCTGCTCCACCATGAAGCCTCAGGGGATTTCTGAAGAGGATATCAAGTTGAGAGCATTTCCATTTTCTCTGACTGGAGCACCTAAAGATTGGTTCTATTATTTGCCCACCGGACATGTTTTTAGTTGGATTTCCATGAAGAAGGCATTCTTAGAGAAGTACTTCCCAGCCTCCAGAACAGCTATTATCAGAAAAAACATTTGTGGTATTCAGCAAGTAGTGGGAGAGATATGATTATTGGAAGAGATTTAACAAGTTATGTTCAAGTTACCCACAGCATCAGATCAGTGAGCAACTCCTTATTCAGTATTTTTATGAGGGTCTACTTCAGATGGATAGGATTATGATTGATGCTATAGCTGGAAGAGCCTTGGTGAACAAGACACCAGATCAGGATTACATGGCAGAAAATTCACAGCAATTTGGAAGTAGAGCTCTTTCCACTAGAGGGGTAAATGAGGTCCAGATGGTTTCCAATGAACAAAAGGATATCAAGAATTCTTTGGTGGAGCTTACTTCTTTAGTGAAGCTGATGGCTTTGAATAATTTGAGCCAGAATCAGAATTTTTTGGTACCTCCACCTACAAATCAAGTGATGAGGTTGTGTAGCATTTTTGCAAGTCAAGAGCATAACTCGAATTTGTGTCCTAATCTTCAATAAGATGAATCTTTAGCGGCTTGACTAGAGGACAATTTCAACAAAAGAACAATCCTTATTCGTCTACTTACAATCAGGGTTGGAGGGATCATCCAAATTTGAAATATGAAAATTCTTCCTATCAACAAAACCCTTCACAACAGCCCCTACAACAACCTCAACCGAATTTCCAGAATTTTCAGCAAAGTAATCAGTCTTTCCAACCATTTCAGCAGCCTTTTCATCAAAATCAGCAAGTTTTTCAAGGAAATCTGCAAGGTTTTCAAGGGAATTTGAATTTTCAGCAACCTTTTCAACCTTCACAGCAAGGATATCAATCTTCACAGCAAGTATTTCAGCCATACAATCAAAATTTTCAACCCTCAAGTCAACAATTTCAGCCCCAAACTCAGAATTTTCAGAGCTACAATTTTCAGCAATTCAAACCAAGTTCCCAGCCCAATTTTCAGCAATTTTCACAGCCAAATCAACAGTTTAATCAGCCCCAACAGCCCCATTTTCAAAGTTCATAGCAGGGTCAAAATTTTTAGCAGCCTACTTCTTCATTTCAAGGCCAACCGAAGACCCATGCTAACCAAGGAGGCTATGGAGGTTCTAGTGGGGTGAATGCTCAACAACAAAGGTTAGAGGAGATGATGCAACAAATTCTCTAACAACAACAAATTTTGCAACAACAACAAGGTCAACAAAAAAATGATTCTACCTTACAAATCATTGAGAGACACATTGGACAATTGGCTAGCGGAATGAACCAAATGCAAGCCCAAGGATCAAGTCAATTACCTTCTCAAGCTACTCCTAATCCAAAGGGGAATGGTAGTGTCATTACTTTGAGGAGTGGGAAGGTTGCTTTAAGTTCAAATGTTCAAAATGCTGATTTTTCTGAAAACCGAACAGCACCTAGTTTTCCAGCTCAAAACAGTTCTAAAAAGTCTTCTAAATCAGTTGGTTGCATTCCTAGTTCATGTCTAACTCCTTCTTTAATTGATCCCGTGATTTTGGTGGAAAATGAAGGAGAAATCAGTGAGGGAGGTGAGTTTACAACAGCTACATCTTGTGGAATTCCAGCTCAAGTTTCAACTCCAAAAGTTTCGGCTCAAGTGGAGGAATCAAGGGTTCCTTTACCTTTTCCACAGCGTAAGACTCAAGCCAAAAAGAATGTAGAGGGGAGAAAGCCAAGGAGTATAATGAGTTTGTCAAACTTTTCAGTAAGGTGGAGATTAATGTGCCTTTGTTGACCATGATCAAGCAAATTCCCAAGTATGCTAAATTCCTCAAGGATTTGTGTGTTCACAAGAAGAAGCTGAAGGAAAATGAAATGGCCAGTTTAGGGAAGAATGTCTCAGCCCTTATCCATTCTATCCCTTAGAAATGTGAAGATCCAGGGGTATTTACTGTGTCTTGTCAGATTGGGAGGACTCTCTTTCATGATGCTATGCTGGACTTGGGAGCCTCTATTAATGTGATGCCTAGATCAGTTTTCCAGATGCTTGGTATTGGTCCTCTGCAGCCTACAGGAGTGGTGATTCTGTTAGCAGACAGGAGTCAGACCCACCCAGCTGGTATTATTGAAGATGTGTTAGTGAAGGTGAAGGAGCTGATTTTTCCTGCGAATTTCTATATCTTGGACATGGAGGGGGATTATTTGGCAAATAGATCTCCACTCATTCTTGGGAGGCCATTTTTGAGACTACAAGGACAAAAATTGATGTATATGCAGGCAAACTGTCAATGGAGATAGGAGACACAGTAGTCCAGTTCAGTATTTTTGACGCTATGAAGCACCCCAGAGAGGATCACTCTATTATGAGCATTGATATTCTAGATGAGTTAGTTGATGCGATTCATTTGCTGAGGGAGTTCCACTAGGTATTTCCAGAGGGCATTTTGGTTCAAAGGAGGTTGAGGATGCATTTGCTATGGAGGAGGCTGATTTGGAGGGAGCATCAGATTTACTTTCAGCTGGAGAGGATTTTTTAGGTGTAGGGGATTGCACTGAGCCCCAAGTATCACCCACTTTGATTGATATTTCAGAAGGTTCAGAAGATAGGTATGAGAGTGTAGGGGATTGCACTGACCCCCAGAGATCACCCATACCTACTGAGCAGTCACAGATTGAGCTAAAGCCATTGCCAGATCATTTGAACTATCCTTATCTAGGAGAGGAGCAGAATTTACCTGTCATCATCGCCCAGAACTTAGATTCAGAGCAAGAAGACAAATTACTACGAGTTCTGAGGCAGTACAAGAAAGCCATTGGGTGGACTTTAGCTGATATACCTGGTATTAGCCCAGCCATTTGCATGCACACGATATTTTTGGAGGAAAATGTCAAACCAGTCAGGCAGCCACAGAGAAGGCTAAATCCATTGATTTTGGACGTTGTAAAGAAAGAGGTGACTAGACTCTTGCAGGCAGGTATCATATACCCTATTTCTGATGGTAAATGGGTTAGTCCTATCCATGTGGTGCCTAAGAAATCAGGAGTGATAGTGGTAGAGAATGAGAGCAATGAGTTAGTACCCACCAGAGTGAAGAATTCATGGAGAGTTTGCATTGGCTACAGGAAGCTGAATCAAGTCACGAGGAAAGACCATTGGCTACAGGAAGCTAAACCCTAGACCACCTTCACTTGTCCTTTCGGCACATTTGCTTATAAACGGATGTCATTCGGACTCTGCAACACTCCAGGAACTTTCCAGCGGTGTATGGTGAGTATTTTTGGTGAGTTATTAGAACACTGCATGTAAATTTTCGTGGATGATTTTTCAGTATTTGGCACATCTTTTGACACTTGTTTAGATAATCTGTCTAGGGTTTTACATAGATGCATTGAAACTAATCTTGTTCTTAATTTTGAAAAATGTCATTTTATGGTAGAGCATGGTATTGTCCTAGGTCATATAGTCTCTAGGAAAGGCATTGAGGTAGATCCTGCTAAAGTTAGTGTTATATCTTCTTTATCTTACCCCGTATGCGTACGGGATGTTCGAGCTTTTCTTGGCCGTGCAGGATTCTACAGGAGATTTATTAGAGACTTCAGTGAAGTTGCTCGGCCCTTGACTAGATTCTTGCAGAAAATGTAGAATTTTGTTTTAATGAAAAATGCAAAGAAGCTTTTCAGAGATTAAGAGAGACTCTTACTTCAGCTCCTATTATTAGACCCCCTGATTGGAATTTACCTTTTAAACTATCTGTGATGCTTCTAATTTTGCTGTAGGAGCTGTACTTGCACAGAGGGTGGATGGAGCGCCCCATGTTATTTGATATGCTTCCAAGACCCTAGATGCTGCACAAGCCAACTATACCACCACAGAAAAAGAGCTCATTGCTATTGTTTTGCTTTAGACAGATTTAGATCATATTTGTTATGCTCACATGTTATTGTGTTTTCTGATCATGCAGCCTTGAAGTACCTTTTGAAGAAGCCAGATGCAAAACCCATATTAATTAGATGGACGCTTCTACTCCAAGAGTTTGACTTGGAAATCAGAGATAGGAGTGGCAAAGAGAATTTGGTTGCAGATCATTTGAGCAGAATAGAGGGAGATGGACCTCCTACCACTATTGATGATGATTTTAGAGATGAGCACCTTCTAGTGGTACATGGTGAGTCGCCCTGGTATGCAGATCTAGTTAACTTTCTAGTAGCTCATGTTTTTCCTACACAATTTACTAAAGCTCATAAAGACAAATTTAAAAGTGATGCTAAATTCTATGTCTGGGATGATCCTTACTTGTGCAAATTTTGTAGTGATCAAATAATTAGAAGATGCATACCTGATCATGAGTTCTATTCAGTTCTTACATTATGCTATTCATCAGCCTGTGGAGGACATTTTGGACCACAGAGGACAGCTAGGAAGGTTTTAGAGTGTGGATTGTATTGGCCTACATTATTTCATGATGCATATCTATTTTATAAAAATTGTGATAGATGCCAGAGAACAGGTAACATAGGAGCTAGAAATGAAATGCCCCAACAAACTATGCTTTTTTGTGAGATTTTTGATGTATGGGGGATAGACTTTATGGGACCTTTTCCTGCATCTTGTGGATATTTGTATATTTTACATGCTGTTGATTATGTTTCTAAATGGGTAGAGGTCTCATTCCCTCCATGACTGATGACTTGTGTTGTTGTTAGTTTTGTCAGGTCACATATTTTTTGTAGGTTTGGAATTCCAAGGGCTATCATAAGTGATCAAGGTTCTCATTTTTGCAACAAACACATGAAGGCTCTACTTAGCAAGTATGGGGTTGTGCACAAAGTTTCTACTTCCATCCATCCCCAAACTAATCGGCAAGCCGAAATTTCAAATAGAGAGATCAAAACAATTTTGGAGAAGACCGTTGGGCCTAATAGGAAAGATTGGAGCTAGAGACTTGATGATGCACTATGGGCCTATCGAACGGCATACAAGACACCCATTGGATTGCCTCCCTACCGGCTACCCGTGGAGATAGAGCATAAAGCTTATTGGGCGGTGAAAGCTTGCAACTTTGATGCTACTAAAGTGGGAGAAGAAAGGAAGCTTCAACTTCAAGAACATGAGGAGATAAGACTAGAAGCATATGAAAACTCAAGGATTTACAAGGAAAAGACTAAGAATTTTCATGATAAGCACATAATGAGGAAAGAGTTTCAAATTAGTGACAAGGTTCTTTTATACAAATCAAGGCTCAAATTGATTAAAGGTAAGATGAGGTCTAGATGGGAAGGTCCATTTTTTGTAACTAACGTTTTCCCTTATGGTGTTGTTGAGATAAAGGATGAGGCTAATGGTTTTGTTTGGAGAGTTAATGGCCACCGGCTCAAGAAATACTTTGAAGAAGTCAAGGAGCTAGATGTGGATGGATTAGGCATCAAAGATGCTATCTACCCAACTTAAAGGGGACTTTATCTTTCTTGTATTTTAACTTCATTGTATATACCATTTTTGTGTTTTCTACCAATAAATTTTTCTTTTACAATAAGTTTTTGCTAATAAATGCTTAGGTAGTGTAGAATGAATAAAAGTCATTGTAGATACCATTTTATCCTTCTTGGAATTTAGTTTCTAGCTTGATTAGGAATAACTGTATCCCTCTAGGTTTTCTCTATATCATTTTGAGTCTCTGAAAGCAAATTAAATTTGGTTATTAAAACTTAAGATTTGAGCCAATGGATGAAAATTCTTAGATGCTTGAGTACTACTTAGTTATGGACTCTAGATTGATGACTTGAGATGAATTCTTTTTACCTAGTGAGGACTTAGCCTAATTTTTGTGATACACACATGTGATTGTACTCAAAAACTTGCTTAGGTTCTTTCAAAACTATATTTCTATTATTGAACCACATTTATAGAGGTGAATCACTTTGTCTTCTTTTCATATCAATTTTTGCAACATTGCTTGTTGATCTTCTCTATATTCTATTTTCGTTCCCTTATATTTCTGTTTATACCCATATTCCCCATGGACTTGATTGCTTTGAATTGTTCTTGATGTTACTTTGCCCGAGACGATCAAAAAGCTAAGTGTGGGGGAGGTGGCTAGTGTTTTGAAATGTTTTGGTAAAAAGTGTTGCATTTTGAAGTTTATTTTGTGATGGCAATCTGTTTTTATGAATTTTAAGATGGCAATTCCGAATGCTTTGATGGGTTTAAAGGAATGGAGAAAGTATCAAGAATGCTGATGCGAACCCAATGAGAAGAAATCTTAGAACACACAACAAATGGAAGAAAGGGTGAAAGATAGCCTAAATCGAAAAGATGGAGAATGGAAGAAGAAACCTTGACCCAATGCTTAAGGAAGCACGAACCTTGGTATAGAAGAAGAAGAAGATAGACGCCACAACCTTGGGATGGAGGTTGATAAGTCTTGAACGCCACAAGGAGATGCCTTGATAAGTTCTAGTTCAATGAAGAACCAACAAGTGAGAGCCTCACCATGTAGTAGACTGAATAAGCCAAAATTACATGTTGTGGCCGCCACCCCCTATATTTATAGCTATAGGGTGACCTAAAAACCCTAAAAGGCCTAAAGGAAGCCCATTTAGTGGAGGCCTATGTAGACTACATAGGCCTATTGAGCTCTTGGCACCATTACAACCCAAATAAAGCTAGAAATTGGGTCTAAATTGAACCCACAAAATTAACATATCCTTCTTACATGGACAAGAGACTAAGGAGTCTAGTTAAGCTCATCTAAGACTTGAATTAGGTTGACTAAGCCGTATGACTTGCTCTTGGTCAAACCTTCTTCAATGGTAGCTTTGGCTTTCACATCTTCAATTAGCACATAAGTGCTTCTTTCATCTTTTTAGCCTTAGCCCTTGTAATTGGGCCTCCTTTGATGCATAATGGATCATCAACATCTTCTAGAGTGGGTTGAGCATGATCCGTATCGTTAGCTTGTTGGGCAACTTGTTCACTTCCTTTGTTTCCATCATTCCCCCTCTCTTCAAAAGGATTCGTCCTCGAATCTTGATTACCTACATCAAAGGGAGAGAGATCAGAAACATTAAATGTGGAACTCACATTATACTCACCCGGCAAGTCAAGCTTGTAGGCATTATCATTGATTCGCGCCATGACTTGGAATGGTCCATCTCGTCTTGGATGCAACTTAGTACGCCGTTTAGCCGGAAATCTCTCCTTTCTCATATGAACCCAAACCCAATCACCGGGTTCAAAGATTATTTTCTTTCGTCCCTTGTTGGCTTGCGTAGCATATTGTTCAGTCTTCTTTTCAATTTGCATCCTTACTTTCTCATGCATTTGCCTCACAAATTCAGCTTTCTTTGTACCATCCAAACTAGCATGCTCAGAGATAGGCAAAGGTGATAAATCCAAAGGAGTTAGCGGATTGAAACCATATACCACTTCAAAAGGTGAACACTTAGTAGCAGAATGTATAGATCTATTATATGCAAATTCAACATGTGGTAAACAATCTTCCCAACCTTTTAAATTCTTTTGAATGATAGCTCTTAATAAAGTAGCTAAGGTTCGATTTACTACCTCTGTTTGTCCATCTGTTTGTGGATGGCACGTTGTAGAAAACAACAACTTTGTTCCCAACTTGCCCCATAGTGTCTTCCAAAAGTAGCTTAGAAACTTTGCATCACGATCTGAAACTATACTTTTTGGCACTCCATGAAGTCGTACAATGTCCCTAAAAAAGAGATCAGCAATATGGTTAGCATCATCTGTTTTCCTACAAGGAATAAAATGAGCCATTTTAGAAAATCTGTCTACGACCACAAAAATAGAATCCATACCTCGTTTTGACCTTGGTAAACCAACAATAAAATCCATAGAAATATCAACCCAAGGTTCACTAGGAATTGGTAGAGGTGTATACAACCCATGAGGTAAAGATTTAGATTTTGCTTGCCTACATGTGATACACTTCTCACAAAATTTTACAACATCTCCTTTCATATGTGGCCAAAAGAAATGCTCCAGCAAAACATCTAGTGTTTTTCTCACTCCAAAATGTCCCATTAGCCCCCCACCATGGGCTTCTTTGACTAATAAGTCCCTCAATGAACAGTTAGGCACACATAACCGATTAACTCTAAATAAAAATCCATCATGCCTATAAAACTTCCCAAATGCAGCATGCTCACATACTTCAAATACATTTCCAAAGTCAGGATCCTTAGAATATAGATCTTTAATGTATTCAAATCCTAACAATTTAGTGTTCAAAGTAGAGAGCAAGGTATACCTTCGAGATAAAGCATCTGCAACAGTATTTTCCATACCTCGTTTATACTTGATCACATACGGAAATGATTCAATGAACTCCACCCATTTTGCATGACGTCTATTCAACTTACTTTGGCTCTTCAAGTGCTTCAATGATTCATGATCTGTGTGAATGACAAACTCTTTGGGCCACAAGTAATGCTGCCACGTCTCTAAAGCCCTCACCAAAGCATACATCTCTTTGTCATAAGTGGGATAGTTCAAAGCGGCGCCACTCAATTTCTCACTAAAATAAGCAAGGGGTCGACCTTCTTGTATTAGCACAGCTCCAATACCTATTCCTGATGCATCACACTCAATTTCAAAAGTTTTAGCAAAGTTAGGTAACGCAAGTAAAGGTGCAGAACTTAATTTCTCCTTAAGTGAGTTGAAGGCTGAATCCTGTTCATTATCCCAATGAAATCCAACATTCTTTTTAACAATTTCAGTCAAGGGTGCAGCTAAAGTGCTAAAATTCTTAACAAACCTTCTGTAGAAACTTGCCAAACCATGGAAGCTACGTACCTCAGTTATTGTTTTTGGTGTTGGCCATTCACGAATAGCCTTAACTTTCTTCTCATCAACTGCTATTCCCTTAGCACTAACAATATAACCAAGAAACTCAATTTGATTAGTGCAAAAAGAACATTTTTGAAGGTTAGCATACAACTTTTCATTTCGCAAAACAATTAGAACATTTTGTAAATGTTGTAGATGCTCCTCTAAATTTTTGCTATAAATCAAAATGTCATCAAAATATACTACAACAAAATTTCCAATAAAAGCACGCAAAATATGGTTCATTAACCTCATGAAAGTACTAGGTGCATTAGTAAGCCCAAATGGCATTACTAACCATTCATACAAACCATACCTTGTCTTAAATGCAGTTTTCCATTCGTCTCCCTCACGCATGCGAATTTGATGATAGCCCGACTTCAAATCAATTTTAGAGAAAATGCAAGAGCCATGTAGTTCATCTAGCATATCATCTAATCTAGGAATAGGATGACGATACTTTACCGTAATCTTGTTGATAGCTCTACAATCAACGCACATTCTCCATGTTCCATCCTTCTTAGGTACTAGCAAAACGGGGACGGCGCATGGACTCAAACTTTCTCGGACATACCCTTTTCTCATCAGCTCTTCAACTTGCCTTTGAAGTTCTTTTATCTCAGCAGGGTTACACCTATAGGCTGGCCGATTAGGAATTGTGGCTCCGGGGATGAAATCAATTTGGTGCTCTATCCCTCTAAGTGGTGGCAATCCATCAGGAACCTCATTAGGAAATACATCATCAAATTCCTGCAAAAGAGATTTAACAACACTAGGCAAAGAAGGGTTAAGATCGTTAGTATTAAAATCAGCCTCCTTGTACAAAAGTACAATCATTGGCTGTGAAGCATAAAACGCTCTCTTAACCTCTCTTTCTTTTGCATAGAAGCTCTCTTTTTTACTCTCTTGCTCTTGAATTTCTTTTCCCCTTTCATTCTTTTTTCCACTCATCTCATCCTCACCTTTTCTTTTCTCACACTCTTTCTCTTTTCCATTCTTTTTCTTTTTCTCATTTTCTTTTTTCTCACACTCTTTTCTTTTTTCACTCTCATTTTTGATCCTCAATTGATCTTCATATACTTGCTTAGGAGTCAATGGTACAAGAGTTACATGTTTACCATGCATCATAAAAGAATACTTATTTTTAAACCCATCATGCATGACCTTCCTATCAAATTGCCATGGTCTACCTAAAAGTAAATGACTTGCATGCATTGGCACTACATCACAAAGTATCTCTTCATGATATCTACCAATGGAAAATGAAACCAATACTTGCTTGTTGACCTTGACTTCCCTGCAATCATTCAACCATTGTAGTTTATAAGGTCTAGGATGCTTAGTGGTGGGTAAGCATAATTTCTCAACCAAAATAGTACTAGCTACATTAGTGCAACATCCCCCATCTATAATCATACTACATACCTTGTCTTTGATGTGGCAATGGGTATGAAATATGTTGTCTCGTTGTTCTTCATTATCTTCTTTCACTTGCACATTTAGAGCACGCCTAGTGACAAGGGCTTCACCTTCAACAGGATACTCTTCTTCACTTTCCAATAATGCGGGCAATACACTATCTGATAAGCACCTTGGAATGGATCGCCTTGAAATTCAGATGTAGGGAAGGATATTGACGCCACAATCAAGAAAGATGAGAGGGTGAGTGATAAGTCATGGGGGTTTCGATCGCCACAAGTTGCCTTGATAAGATCACGATTAGTTCTTTGCCTAAGAACCAAAGGAAGCTCTCACAATAGAGAAAACTCTGATTTCATTCAAACTTAACATGCCTTGGTCATACAAGAGTTCTCCTATATATAGACTTAGTGGAGGTTGAAACATTAACCTCTACCACATTTCCCACTAAGCACTAATTATGCACCATTATCATGCATGCATGCATGCATGATGTTTATTTCCCACAATTCCCTAATACTAGCTTAGGAACTCCCAAAAGCATTAAAAACCCACCAAAAGACATCAAAAATAACTTCAGAAAATTCCCCCAAAAATACCCACGAAAATTGGACACTTGTAGCCCTTGAATGCATCTTGGATCATGTGGTTTTGGGCCTTCAAGTTTTGTCTTCATGTGGGCTCAATTTCACTTTCAATTTGAAGGAATGTGATCCATTTAGTTGTTGCCTCCATTGTGCATTGATCCTTCTTCTCCTTGAGCTCCATTATTAAGCCTTCCAAAGCTTGCTTCATTCTCTTAGTCTTGGATCTTGTCATGGGTCCTCCAATTCCTTTCAATGCCTCTTCCTCTATGGCTTTGTCTTGTAAGCTTGTATCCCCTCCTTGGTCCACATCATTCCCTCCTTCTTTAGGTGAATTCGTCCTCGAATTTAGATCTTCATCACCTACATCAAATGGACGCAAATCAGCCACATTAAATGTTGCACTAACACCAAACTCACCGGGCAAGTCAATTTTGTAAGCATTGTCATTAATTCTTTCCAACACTTGGAATGGTCCATCTCCTCTTGGTTGAAGCTTTGATTTCCTTTGGGCAGGAAACCTTTCCTTTCTCATATGAACCCACACCCAATCACCGGGTTCAAGGACAACTCTTTTTCTCCCTTTATTGGCTCTCTTCGCATATTGCTCCATTTTCTTCTCAATTTGAGCTTTAACTTGCTCATGAAGCTTTTTCACATATTCTGCCTTTGCTTGACCATCCTTGTGAACTAAAGAAGAAGTGTTAGGTAAAGGAAGCAAATCAAGAGGTGTTAGCGGATTGAACCCATAAACAATCTCAAAAGGGGAAAATTGAGTAGTAGAATGGACAGCCCTATTATAAGCAAATTCAACATGAGGTAAACATTCTTCCCAAGACTTAATGTTCTTCTTAATAATTGCTCTAAGAAGAGTAGAAAGAGTCCTATTTACCACCTCAGTTTGGCCGTCAGTTTGAGGGTGACATGTAGTGGAGAAAAGAAGCTTTGTTCCTAGTTTGTTCCATAAGGTCCTCCAAAAATGACTTAAGAATTTGGTGTCACGATCTGAAACAATGCTCCTAGGCATGCCATGAAGTCTTACAACCTCTTTGAAAAACAAATCTGCCACATGAGTTGCATCATCCACTTTGTGGCAAGGTATGAAGTGTGCCATCTTAGAAAATCTATCAACTACCACAAAAATGGAGTCCTTACCTTTTTGAGTGCGTGGTAGCCCTACAACAAAATCCATAGACAAGTCAATCCAAGGGGAATCAGGAATAGGCAAAGGAGTGTAAAGTCCATGAGGTGATACCTTAGATTTTGCTTTTTTGCACACAATGCACTTTTCACAAAATTTTTGCACATCATGCCTTAAGTGTGGCCAATGAAAATGTTCATGCAACATTTCTAAGGTCTTTTGAACCCCAAAGTGTCCCATTAGACCCCCCTCATGTGCTTCCCTAACTAGCAATTCACGCATGGATCCTCTAGGCACACAAAGTCTATTGTTCTTAAACAAGTAATTATCATGCCTAACAAACCCATTTTGTGATTTCCTTTCACGCAGCATATAATTCAGAGAAGTCACTATCATGTTCATACAACTCTTTGATATGTTCAAAGCCAAGTAATTTAGTTTCAAGTGTAACAAGCAAATTATACCTTCGTGAAAGTGCATCTGCTACAACATTTACCTTTCCTTGCTTATGCTTAATCACATACGGAAATTGTTCAAGAAATTCAACCCATTTGGCATGCCTTTTGTTGAGCTTCCCCTGCCCTTTCAAATACTTCAAAGATTCATGATCACTATGAATAACAAATTTTTTAGGCAAAAGATAGTGCTGCCATGTTTGCAAAGCTCTAACAAGTGCATACAATTCTATATCATAAGTGGAATAGTTGAGAGTGGCGCCACCTATCTTCTCACTAAAATATGCAATGGGATGTCCATTTTGAAGTAAAACAGCCCCAATACCCACATGAGATGCATCACATTCAATTTCAAATGATTTGGAAAAATCAGGCAAAGCAAGAATGGGTGCATGTGTGAGTTTGTCCTTAAGTGCTTGAAATGCATTTTCTTGATTCTCGCCCCACTTAAAACTCATATTTTTCTTGACAATTTCATTTAGGGGTGCTGCCAGTGTGCTAAAATCCTTCACAAACCTTCTATAGAAACTTGCCAACCCATGGAAGCTCCTAACCTCACTCACAGTTTTGGGGGTTGGCCAATCTCTAATGGCCTTAACCTTCTCTTCATCAACCTGCACTCCTTTAGAACTTATGACAAATCCAAGAAAAACCACATGATCAGTGCAAAAGGAACACTTTTATAAGTTAGCATACAGTCTCTCCTTTCTAAGGACATGCAAGACAGATTTGAGATGTGCTACATGCTCAACCAAACTCTTGGAATATACCAAAATATCATCAAAGTATACTACCACAAATTTTCCTAGGAATTCTCGTAAAACATGGTTCATAAGCCTCATAAAAGTGCTTGGCGCATTAGTTAACCCAAAAGGCATTACCAACCATTCATACAATCCATATTTAGTTTTGAAAGCAGTTTTCCATTCATCCCCTTCCCTTATCCTAATTTGATGGTACCCACTTTTCAAATCAATCTTAGTAAAGAAGCAAGCACCATGCAATTCATCAAGTAAATCATCAAGTCTAGGGATAGGATGTCGATACCGAATTGTGATGTTGTTGATAGCTCCACAGTCCGTGCACATCCTCCATGATCCATCCTTTTTAGGTACCAAAATTACTGGTACAGCACAAGGACTTAAGCTCTCTCTCACCCATCCTTTTTGTAATAACTCCTCCACTTGATTCTGTATCTCCTTTGTTTCTTGAGGGTTGCTCCTATAGGCAGGCCTATTGGGAAGAGAAGCACCAGGAATAAGGTCCATTTGGTGTTCTATTCCCCTCATTGGTGGCAAACCGTGAGGTACTTCCTGGGGAAACACATCCTCAAAGTCCTGCAAAATAGCAACAACATCACTGGGCAAGGAGTTAGTATTAGTTTCCAAGCAAGTTTCTTTGCACAAAAGAAGAAATATAGGTTGCCTTGTCAAATAAGCTCTCTTCACCTCACTTCCTCTTGCAAACAAATTTTCTATTCTTCTCTCTTTCTTTTCCTCGTTCTCTCTTTTCTTTTCCTCATTCTCTCTTTTCTTTTCTTTCCTCATTCTCTCTTTCTTTTCCTCATTCTCTCTTTTCTTTTCCTCATTCTCTCCTTTCTTTTTCTTAAGCTCTCGCTCTTCTTTTTCTCTTTTCTCTCGCATTTTTTTTTGATCCGCACAAACCTCCCTAGGTGATAATGGTACAAGTGTGACTTTGTGGGAATTGTGAAGAAATGAGAACTTGTTGGAGAATCCATCATGGTGAGCTCGCCTATCAAACTGCCAAGGTCTTCCAAGAAGAATGTGGCTTGCCTCCATAGGTACAATATCACATAGAACTTGATCTTCATATTTTCCAATGGAGAAATTAATCATCACTTGTTGATTCACCACCAATTCACCACTATTACTTAGCCATTGGAGTTTATATGGTCTTGCATGCGGTGTAGTCCTGAGGTTGAGTTTGGTAACCAACCTAGTGCTTGCCACATTGGTGCAACTTCCACCATCAATGATCATAGAGCATGTTTTACCTTGAATAAGGCAACGAGTATGAAAAATATTCTCTCTTTGGTCCTCCTCATGCTCCTTGGCTTGACTTCCTAATAACCTTCTAACCACCAAGAGATCGCCATCTTGCGCATAGGCTGCTCCATCATGTTCCTCATCGCTTGAAGAAGAAGAATGAGAAGAAGTTTCTTCACTAGAGATGCTCCCATTATCCCTAACCACCATAGTCTTCTTATTCGGGCATTCGGATGCGATATGTCCTTTTCCCAAACACTTGAAGCACTTGATATCCCTGCTCTTAGAAGTAGAAGAAGTAGTAGTAGGAAAAGGCTTCTTAGCGCTTGTTACCTCCTTTGAATTAGAAGAGGAACCCTCCTTCTTTGGCTTGTCCTTCCAATTTGAAGAGTAGTTTGAAGAAGATGGTCTTTTCATAACGCCCTTTCTCTTTAATTGTTGCTCCACTTTCATTGCTTGATGAACTAAGTCTTCAAGCTCCACATAATGTTGTAGCTCTACAATGTCTCCAATATCTCGGTTTAGGCCATGGAGAAATCGAGCCATAGTTGCTTCTCTTTCCTCCTCAATATTGGCCCTAATCAAAGCCACCTCCATCTCCTTGTAATACTCATCCACACTCCTATTCCCTTGGATGAGTCTTTGCAATTTGTTGTGCAACTCCCTATGGTAGTGGGAAGGCACAAATCTCCTTCTCATCAAAGTCTTCATTTCACCCCAAGTGTTGATAGGGTGCTCTCCATACCTTCTTCTCTCCTTTTGCAGTTGATCCCACCAAATTAAAGCATAATCGGTGAACTCAAGGGCAGCCACCTTCACTTTCTTTGCATCAGGGTAATTGTGGCATGAGAAGATTTGCTCTATTTTCATTTCCCACTCAAGATATGTGTCGGGGTCATTCCTCCCTTGGAAGGAAGGTACCTTGACTTTCACCCCTCTTAGATCGTCTTCATGTTGATGGTTTCTACCTCCTCTTTCGTGTCTTCGTCCCCCTTCATGCCTCCTTCTTTCTCTTGGAGAACTATAGAATAGGTCACTTCCCGGATGAGATTCTTCATGATTAGAATTTCCCCCATGGTTGGAAACTCTTCCTCCTTCAAGTCGGTCCATCCTTTCATGTAAGCCTTCAAGTTGTCTTTGAAGCATTCTCTCAAAGTGTTGAGTAAGCGCCTCCATTTGAAGTGATAAGCACCTTGGAAGGGATCGCCTTGAAATTCAGATGTAGGGAAGGATATTGACGCCACACTCAAGAAAGATGAGAGGGTGAGTGATAAGTCATGGGGGTTTCGATCGCCACAAGTTGCCTTGATAAGATCACGATTAGTTCTTTGCCTAAGAACCAAAGGAAGCTCTCACAATAGAGAAAACTCTGATTTCATTCAAACTTAACATGCCTTGGCCATACAAGAGTTCTCCTATATATAGACTTAGTGGAGGTTGAAACATTAACCTCTACCACATTTCCCACTAAGCACTAATTATGCACCATTATCATGCATGCATGCATGCATGATGTTTATTTCCCACAATTCCCTAATACTAGCTTAGGAACTCCCAAAAGCATTAAAAACCCACCAAAATGTTGCAACTCCCAATACATGAATGAGAACTTTGCCCCACATGCTTGTTCGATCCCTTCTTTTTGAGTTGTCTTTCAACTTTCATGGACATATGCACCATGTCTTCAAGCTCCACATAATGTTGCAACTCCACTACATTTGCAATTTCATGATTTAAACCTTGTAAAAATCGTGCCATGGTTGCTTCTCGGTCCTCCTCCACATTGGCTCGAATCATGGCAATTTCCATCTCTTTGTGGTATTCCTCCACAGTCTTGGATCCTTGTGTGAGACCTTGTAACCGTTGATACAAATCCCGATAGTAATGTGTTGGAATGAATATCTTTCTCATAATAGTCTTCATCTCCTCCCAACTACCAACGGGTCTCTCTTTGTTTCTTCTCCTGCTTAGAATAATTTGATCCCACCAAATAATTGCATAATCAACAAATTCAACGGCAGCGAGTTTTACCTTCTTCTCTTCAGAATAGTTGTGACAATCAAATACTAATTCCACTTTCTTTTCCCACTCCAAATAGGCTTCAGGATCACTTTTACCTTGAAATGAAGGAATCCTCATCTTGATATTTCCCAAGTTTCTATCCACATGATCATTCATCCTTCCTCTTCTACCACCAACTCGAGCATGATCCGATCTGCCACTTGAAGCTCTATCATCAATGTCCTCAGATACATCATCAACATCATCATCATGGTCACCACGGTTATATGTTCTAGCATTGCATGAAGGAACTCTACCAACTTGGCTATGTCGCAATCCGGCAATTACAGCATCTTGTTTCTCTAATCTGTCCATAATCTGACTAAAACGAATTTCCATACATTCCAAGTGTTGTCTCAAAGCACGTTGATCAAGGGATTCTCTAGGTCTTGCATCTTCTCCACTTGTTGCCATTGAATAACCTGTTTCACTCAAACACTCTAACTCAAGAATGTTAACTCTTAAAAGAACATGAACTTGGAATTGAGGCAAATACCTTGTAAGCGTTCGTCGACTATCAAAATTCCCAAGGGTGTTAGGACAAAAGATAGGAATTAAAGATAAAAGTGCAAATTGCAGAATTGAAAACTTGAAATAAGTGCTGAAAGGAAATTTGCCAGAATTGAAACTAGGCAAAATTGAGGACAATGCGGAAATGAAAGATAGCAAAACGTGAATTAAAGAGCTGAAAGGAAAGTTGCCAGAACTTAATTTAGGCTGCCAGAATTGAATCTAGGCAACTTAAAGGAAAATGAAAGTACTTGAAATAAGAGCTGAAAGGAAAGTTGCCAGAACTTAATCTAGGCTGCCAGAATTGAATCTTGGCTAACTTGAAATGAAATGAAAATACTTGAAAAAAGAGCTGGAAATGAAAGTCACCAGAACTTAATCTAGGCTAACTTGAAATGAAATGAGAATACTTGAAATAAGAGCTGAAATTAAAGTTGCCAGAACTTAATCTAGGCTATCTTGAAATGAAATGAGAATACTTGAAAGGAAATGAGAAAATTAAATTGCAAACAAAGTCTCTACTTCCTTCTTCTTCTTTTTTTTCAGCCTCTTTTGCTTCTTCTTTTTTTTTTGTTTTGGCCTTTCTTCTTTTTTTTTTCTTTCTTCCTTCCTTTCTTTGCTTCTTTTTTTTTTCTTTCTTCCTTCCTTTCTTTGCTTCTTTTTTTTCTTTTTTTTTGGCCGAATTTTTTTTTCCTCCTCTTTTTTTTTTTTTTGAGCAACAAAGCAAGTAAGGCTGGCTAAGCAAAAGAAAAGAAACAAAAATATGATAGAAACTCAAGAACACAAAGAAAAGGATAACCAAATCGATTTAGAGAAACCAAGGCTCTGATACCAAATGATGCGAACCCAATGAGAAGAAATCTCAAGAACACACAACAAATGGAAGAAAGGGTGAAAGATAGCCTAAATCGAAAAGATGGAGAATGGAAGAAAGAAACCTTGACCCAATGCTTAAGGAAGCACAAACCTTGGTATAGAAGAAGAAGAAGATAGACGCCATAACCTTGGGATGGAGGTTGATAAGTCTTGAACGCCACAAGGAGATGCCTTGATAAGTTCTAGTTCAATGAAGAACCAACAAGTGAGAGCCTCACCATGTTGTGGCCGCCACCCCCTATATTTATAGCTATAGGGTGACCTAAAAACCCTAAAAGGCCAAAAGGAAGCCCATTTAGTGGAGGCCTATGTAGACTACATAGGCCTATTGAGCTCTTGGCACCATTACAACCCAAATAAAGCTAGAAATTGGGTCTAAATTGAACCCACAAAATTAACATATCCTTCTTACATGGACAAGAGACTAAGGAGTCTAGTTAAGCTCATCTAAGACTTGAATCAGGTTGACTAAGCCGTATGACTTGCTCTTGGTCAAACCTTCTTCAATGGTAGCTTTGGCTTTCACATCTTCAATTAGCACATTAAGTGCTTCTTTCATCTTTTTAGCCTTAGCCCTTGTAATTGGGCCTCCTTTGATGCATAATGGATCATCAACATCTTCTAGAGTGGGTTGAGCATGATCCGTATCGTTAGCTTGTTGGGCAACTTGTTCACTTCCTTTGTCTCCATCAAAATTTAATCAAGTTGGTTGATTAATGGTCGCATGACTGTGCAAACTCACGAGCATCCTTGAATATGTGGGGTGATGGAGACAAAGGAAGTGAACAAGTTGCCCAACAAGCTAACGATATGGATCATGCTCAACCCACTCTAGAAGATGTTGGTGATCCATTATGCATCAAAGGGGGCCCAATTACAAGGGCTAAGGCTAAAAAGATGAAAGAAGCACTTTATGTGCTAATTGAAGATGTGAAAGCCAAAGCGACCATTGAAGAAGGTTTGACCAAGAGCAAGTCTTACGGCTTAGTCAACCTAATTCAAGCCTTAGATGAGCTTAACTAGTATCCTTAGTCTCTTGTCTATGTAAGAAGTATATGTTAATTTTGTGGGTTCAATTTAGGCCTAATTTCTAGCTTTATTTGGGTTGTAATGGTGCCAAGAGCTCAATAGGCCTATGTAGTCTATATAGGCCTCTACTAAATGGGCTTCCTTTTGGCCTTTTAGGGTTTTTAGGTCACCCTATAGCTATAAATATATGGGGTGGCGGCCACAACATGTAACTTTTGGCTTATTCAATCTACTACATGGTGAGGCTCTCACTTGTTGGTTCTTCATTGAACTAGAACTTATCAAGGCATCCCCTTGTGGCGTTCAAGACTTATCAACCTCCAACCCAAGGTTGTGGCGTCTATCATCTTCTTCTTCTATACCAAGGTTCGTGCTTCCTTAAGCATTGGGTCGAGGTTTCTTTCTTCCATTCTCCATCTTTTCGATTTAGACTATCTTTCCCTCTTTCTTTCATTTGTTGTGTGTTCTTGAGACTTATTCTCTTTGGGTTCGCATCATTTCGTATCAGAGCCTTGGTTTCTCTAAATCGATTTGGTTATCCTTTTCTTTGTGTTCCTGAGTTTCTATCGTATTTTTGTTTCTTTTCTTTTGCTTAGCGAGCCTTACTTGCTTTGTTGCTCAAAAATAAAAAAAGAGGAGGAAAAAAAAAATTCGGCCAAAAAAAAAAAGAAAAAAAAAAAGAAGCAAAGAAAGGAAGAAAGAAAAAAAAAGAAGAAAGGCAAAAACAAAAAAAAGAAGCAAAAGAGGCTGAAAAAAAGAAGAAGAAGGAAGTAGAGACTTTGTTTGCAATTTAATTTTCTCATTTCCTTTCAAGTATTCTCATTTCATTTCAAGTTAGCCTAGATTAAGTTCTGGCAACTTTAAATTCAGCTCTTATTTCAAGTATTCTCATTTCATTTCAAGTTAGCCAAGATTCAATTCTGGCAGCCTAGATTAAGTTCTGGCAACTTTCCTTTCTGCTCTTATTTCAAGTACTTTCATTTTCCTTTAAGTTGCCTAGATTCAATTCTGGCAGCCTAGATTAAGTTCTGGCAACTTTCCTTTCAGCTCTTTAATTCACGTTTTCCTATCTTTCATTTCCGCATTGTCCTCAATTTTGCCTAGATTCAATTCTGGCAAATTTCCTTTCAGCACTTATTTCAAGTTTTCAATTCTGCAATTTGCACTTTTATCTTTAATTCCCTTCTTTTGTCCTAACACCCTTGGGAATTTTGATAGTCGACGAACGCTTACAAGGTATTTGCCTCAATTCCAAGTTCATGTTCTTTTAAGAGCTAACATTCGTGAGTTAGAGTGTTTGAGTGAAACAGGTTATTCAATGGCAACAAGTGGAGAAGATGCAAGACCTAGAGAATCCCTTGATCAACGTGCTTTGAGACAACACTTGGAACGCATGGAAATCGTTTTAGTCAGATTATGGACAGATTAGAGAAACAAGATGCTGTAATTGCCGGATTGCGACATAACCAAGTTGGTAGAGTTCCTTCACGCAATGCTAGAACATATAACCGTGGTGACCATGATGATGATGATGATGATGTATCTGAGGACATTGATGATAGAGCTTCAAGTGGCAGATCGGATCATGCTCGAGTTGGTGGTAGAAGAGGAAGGATGAATGATCATGTGGATAGAAACTTGGGAAATATCAAGATGAGGATTCCTTCATTTCAAGGTAAAAGTGATCCTGAAGCCTATTTGGAGTGGGAAAAGAAAGTGGAATTAGTATTTGATTGTCACAACTATTCTGAAGAGAAGAAGGTAAAACTCGCTGCCGTTGAATTTGTTGATTATGCAATTATTTGGTGGGATCAAATTATTCTAAGCAGGAGAAGAAACAAAGAGAGACCCGTTGGTAGTTGGGAGGAGATGAAGACTATTATGAGAAAGAGATTCATTCCAACACATTACTATCGGGATTTGTATTAACGGTTACAAGGTCTCACACAAGGATCCAAGACTGTGGAGGAATACCACAAAGAGATGGAAATTGCCATGATTCGAGCCAATGTGGAGGAGGACCGAGAAGCAACCATGGCATGATTTTTACAAGGTTTAAATCAGGAAATTGCAAATGTAGTGGAGTTGCAACATTATGTGGAGCTTGAAGACATGTTGCATATGTCCATGAAAGTTGAAAGACAACTCAAAAAGAAGGGATCGAACAAGCATGTGGGGCAATGTTCTCATTCGTCAACTTGGAAATCTAGTTGGAACAAAAGAGATGATAAAGTTGAATCAAAGAAAAAACCCGATTTTTCAAAGAATAAAGATGCAAGCTCTCCATTGGTCAAGGGAAAGGAACCCCTCCAACCTTCAAGAAATAGAGATATTAAATGCTTTAAGTGCTTGGGAAGGGGACATATTGCATCACAATGCCCAAACAAAAGAATTATGATTTTGAAAGAAAATGGCGACATCGAGACTGAAAGTGAGTCCGAAGATGATAGTGTCTTGCCCGCATTATTGGAAAGTGATGAAGAGTATCCCGTTGAAGGTGAAGCCCTTGTCACTAGGCGTGCTCTAAATGTTTAAGTGAAAGAAGATAATGAAGAACAACGAGACAACATATTTCATACCCGTTGCCATATCAAAGACAAGGTATGTAGTGTGATTATAGATGGGGGAAGTTGCACTAATGTAGCTAGTACTATTTTGGTTGAGAAATTATGCTTACCTACCACTAAGGATCCTAGACATTACAAACTACAATGGTTAAATGATTGCGGGGAAGTCAAGGTCAACAAGCAAGTGTTGGTTTCATTTTCCATTGGTAGATATCATGATGAGATACTTTGTGACGTAGTACCAATGCATGCAAGTCATCTACTTTTAGGAAGACCATGGCAATTTGATAGGAAGGTCATGCATGATGGGTTTAAAAATAAGTATTCTTTTATGATGCATGGTAAACATGTAACTCTTGTACCATTGACTCCTAAACAAGTATATGAAGATCAATTGAGGATCAAAAATGAGAGTGAAAAAAGAAAAGAGTGTGAGAAAAAAGAAAATGAGAAAAGGAAAAAGAATGGAAAAGAAAAAGAGTGTGAAAAAAGAAAAGGTGAGGATGAGATGAGTGGAAAAAAGAATGAAAGAGGAAAAGAAATTCAAGAGCAAGAGAGTAAAAAAGGGAGTTTTTATGCAAAAGAAAGAGATGTTAAGAGAGCGTTTTATGCTTCACAGCCAATGATTGTACTTTTGTACAAGGAGGCCAATTTTAACACTAACGACCTTAACCCTACTTTGCCTAGTATTGTTAAATCTCTTTTGCAGGAATTTGATGATGTATTTCCTGATGAGGTTCCTGATGGGTTGCCACCACTTAGAGGAATAGAGCACCAAATTGATTTCATCCCTGGAGCCGCCATTCCTAATCGTCCAGCTTATAGGTGTAACCCTGCTGAGATTAAAGAACTTCAAAGGCAAGTTGAAGAGTTGATGAAAAAAGGGTACGTCCGAGAAAGTTTGAGTCCATATGCTGTCCCCGTTTTGCTCGTACCGAAGAAGGATGGGACTTGGAGAATGTGCGTTGATTGTAGAGCTATCAACAATATTACGGTAAAGTATCGTCATCCTATTCCTAGATTAGATGATATGCTAGATGAACTACATGGCTCTTGCATTTTCTCTAAAATTGATTTGAAGTCGGGCTATCATCAAATTCGCATGCGTGAGGGAGACGAATGGAAAACTGCATTTAAGACAAGGTATGGTTTGTATGAATGGTTAGTAATGCCATTTGGGCTTACTAATGCACCTAGTACCTTCATGAGGTTAATGAACCATATTTTGCGTGCTTTTATTGGGATTTTTGTTGTAGTATATTTTGATGACATCTTGGTTTATAGCAAAAATTTAGAGGAACACCTACAACATTTACAAAATGTTCTAGTTGTTTTGCGAAATGAAAAGTTATATGCTAACCTTCAAAAATGTTCTTTTTGCACTAATCAAGTTGAGTTTCTTGGTTATATTGTTAGTGCTAAGGGAATAGCAGTTGATGAGAAGAAGGTTAAGGCTATTCGTGAATGGCCAACACCAAAAACAATAACTGAGGTACGAAGCTTTCATGGTTTGGCAAGTTTCTACAGAAGGTTTGTAAAGAATTTTAGCACTTTAGCTGCACCCTTAACTGAAATTGTTAAAAAGAATGTTGGATTTCATTGGGATAGTGAACAGGATTCAGCATTCAACTTACTTAAGGAGAAATTAAGTTCTGCACCATTACTTGCGTTACCTAACTTTGCTAAAACTTTTGAAATTGAGTGTGATGCATCAGGAATAGGTATTGGAGCTGTGCTAATACAAGAAAGTCGACCCCTTGCTTATTTTAGTGAAAAATTGAGTGGAGCAGCTTTGAACTATCCCACTTATGACAAAGAGATGTATGCTTTGGTGAGGGCTTTAGAGACTTGGCAGCATTACTTGTGGCCCAAAGAGTTTGTCATTCACACTGATCATGAATCATTGAAGCACTTGAAGAGTCAAAGTAAGTTGAATCGACGTCATGCGAAATGGGTGGAGTTCATTGAATCATTTCCTTATGTGATCAAGTACAAACGAGGTATAGAAAATACTGTTGCAGATGCTTTATCTCGAAGGTATACCTTGCTCTCTACTTTGAACACTAAATTGTTAGGATTTGAATACATTAAAGATTTATATTCTAAAGATCCTAACTTTGGAAATGTATTTGAAGTTTGTGAGCATGCTGCATTTGGGAAGTTTTATAGGCATGAGGGATTTCTATTTAGAGTAAATCGGTTATGTGTGTCTAACTGTTCATTGCGGGAATTATTAGTCCAAGAAGCCCATGGTGGGGGACTAATGGGGCATTTTGGAGTAAGGAAAACACTTGATGTTTTGTTGGAACATTTCTTTTGGCCACATATGAAAGGAGATGTTGTAAAATTTTGTGAGAAGTGTATCACATGTAGGCAAGCAAAATCTAAATCTTTACCTCATGGGTTGTATACACCTCTACCAATTCCTAGTGAACCTTGGGTTGATATTTCTATGGACTTTATTGTGGGATTACCAAGGTCAAAACGTGGTATGGATTCTATTTTCGTGGTCGTAGACAGATTTTCCAAAATGGCTCATTTTATTCCTTGTAGGAAAACAGATGATGCTAACCATATTGCTGATCTCTTTTTTAGGGACATTGTGCGACTTCATGGAGTGCCAAAAAGCATAGTTTCAGATCGTGATGCAAAGTTTCTAAGCTATTTTTGGAAGATACTATGGGGCAAGTTGGGAACAAAGTTGTTGTTTTCTACAACGTGTCATCCACAGACAGATGGACAAACTGAGGTAGTAAATCGTACCTTAGCTACTTTATTAAGAGCTATAATTCAAAAGAATTTAAAGGGTTGGGAAGATTGCTTACCACATGTTGAATTTGCATATAATAGATCTATACATTCTGCTACTAAGTGTTCACCTTTTGAAGTAGTATATGGTTTCAATCCGCTAACTCCTTTGGATTTATCACCTTTGCCTATCTCTGAGCATGCTAGTTTGGATGGTACTAAGAAAGCTGAATTTGTGAGACAAATGCACGAAAAGGTAAGGATGCAAATTGAAAAGAAGACTGAACAATATGCTACGCAAGCCAACAAGGGACGAAAGAAAATAATCTTTGAACCCGGTGATTGGGTTTGGGTTCATACGAGGAAGGAGAGATTTCCTGCTAAATGTCGAACTAAGTTGCATCCAAGAGGAGATGGACCATTTCAAGTGGTGGCGCGAATCAATGATAATGCCTACAAGCTTGACTTGCCGGGTGAGTATAATGTGAGTTCCACATTTAATGTTTCTGATCTCTCTCCCTTTGATGTAGGTAATCAAGATTCGAGGACGAATCCTTTTGGGGAGAGGGGGAATGATGGAGACAAAGGAAGTGAACAAGTTGCCCAACAAGCTAACGATATGGATCTTGCTCAACCCACTCTAGAAGTGTTGGTGATCCATTATGCATCAAAGGGGGCCCAATTACAAGGGCTAAGGCTAAAAAGATGAAAGAAGCACTTTATGTGCTAATTGAAGATGTGAAAGCCAAAGCGACCATTGAAGAAGGTTTGACCAAGAGCAAGTCTTACGGCTTAGTCAACCTAATTCAAGCCTTAGATGAGCTTAACTAGTATCCTTAGTCTCTTGTCTATGTAAGAAGGATATGTTAATTTTGTGGGTTCAATTTAGGCCTAATTTCTAGCTTTATTTGGGTTGTAATGGTGCCAAGAGCTCAATAGGCCTATGTAGTCTATATAGGCCTCTACTAAATGGGCTTCCTTTTGGCCTTTTAGGGTTTTTAGGTCACCCTATAGCTATAAATATATGGGGTGGCGGCCACAACATGTAACTTAGTTCGACGTTACAATCAGCTTGTGGGGCCAATAAAAATCAGCTTGCAAAATTTTCATTAGTGTTTTCATACCGCTTATATGACCTCCATATGATGATAAGTGGCATTGCTCTAGAATTTCCATTATTCATCCTCGAGCACATAGCTTTTGTATATGGCATCACCATAATTTTTGTTTAATAGGGGTTCGTCCCACACAAAGTACTTGGTGTTTGCTAAAAAATTTCTTTTTTGATGCACATTTGGGTTCGATGGTAGCACCCCTCTGACGAGAAAATTTGCTAACTCGGCAAACCAAGGTGCATCTGTACCAAAAACCATTATTAAGTGGTCGTTGGGCAAAGAATCATCTATCGGAAGGTCGTTATTTATCTCGCCATATGGGATCCTTGACAAATGGTCTACCACAACATTTTCTGCCCCCTTTTTGTATTAGATTTCCAAGTCAAATTCTCGGAGGAGCAGAATCCACCTTATGAGGCATGGCTTGGCATCTTTCTTGCTCAGGAGGTAGCGCATAGCTGCATGATTTGTGTACACTATAACATTCGACCCAACCAAATAATATTCAAATTTATCGAAGGCGAATACCACTACTAATAATGGCTTCTCCGTGGTGCTGTAATTTATCTAATGTCTTGCTTGCATAATGGATTGCATGCAACTTCTTGTCTTTCCTCTATCCTAGTATAGCACCCACAACAAAGTCATTAGCAACAAACATGATTTCCAAAGGAAGTTCCCAGTCTAGAGCTTGGATTATCGGGGCGGTGATAAATGCCCTCTTGATCTTTTGAACGCATCTTCGCATTGTTGATCAAAACAAAACTCTACTTCCTTCAGGAGTAAGTTAGTCAACTGTTTAGAAATATCTTCGAGAAGTCTTTAATGATTATCCGAATAAAATCCCGCATGTCCCAAAAAACTTTTAACCCCTTTGACATTGACGGGAGGAGGAAGTTTCTCAATTACCTCAATCTTCGCTGGATCTACCTCAATTCCATTCTCAGAGACCTTATGCCTCAAGATAATGCCTTCTTTAATCATAAAGTGGTACTTTTCCCAATTTAATACTAGATTCACCTCTTCACATCTCTGAAGGACTCTTGTAAGGTTTTATAATCAAACGTCGAAATACATTCCATAAATAGAAAAGTTGTCCGTGAACACTTCTATGATATCTTAAATCATGTCCTAGAAAATGGACATCATACAACGCTGAAAAGTTGTTAGAGCATTGCAGAATCCGAAAGACATCCGTCTATAAGCAAAGGTCCCGTAGGGCATGTGAAATTTATTTTCTCTTGATTATGCGGGTGTATAGGGATTTATAAGAATCCAAAGTATCCGTCTAAATAACAAAAGTAAAAAATGCTTAGCAAGTCTTTCAAGCATCTGATCAATGAATGACAGTGGGAAATGATCTTTCCTCGTCTCCTTATTTAATTTTCTGCAGTCTATACACATCTGCCTTCTCGCCACTATCTAGGTGGGTACCAATTCGTTGTTTGCATTGTCAACCACCATCATCCCCCCTTTCTTTGGAACTACGTGCACTAGGCTTGCCCATGGACTATCTGATATAGGATATATAATTCTTGCATCAAGGAGTTTAAGGAAATCCTTTTCGACCACATCCTTCATGTTGGGATTCAGTCTCCTTTGGTATTCTACAAAGCATTTGCTATCCTCTTCAAGAAGAATTCTATGCATACATAAAGGAGGACTGATTCATTTGATGTTGTCAATGTTGTTTCGATCACTTTCCTATACCGACATAGTATCTCTAGTAGTTTCTCTGTCCCACTCTAATTGAGATTAGTGTTCACTATCACCGGTAAAGTGGTGTCGGGTCCCAAAAATTCATATCTAAGAGTAGCAGGTAGCTGCTTAAGTTCCACTCGTGGTGTAGAAACCTCAGGCATCCTAATATCCAATTCAATCGCCATTGCTTGTTAAAAATCATGGTTGTAATGATGATTGAATCCTCTGGTTGGGTTTCTGTCTCCTTTGATATTACTGAACCTTTCATTTGACTTAATCTCCCACTACACCAGGAGGACAATAACTCCTCTATTCTCTCTTGCAATCTTGGATCCTTGCTATCATGTACTCTAATGGCCCCAAGTGGGGGAGTCAACAAGTTTCCTCTTGACCATGCATTTATATTATTGACTATCAAATCTATCAAATCAACAATTCCATTGAGGGTCTTGCTCATCAGGGCCCCACCAGCGGCCAGATCTAAGTGGCTTATGTTAGGGGAAGATAACCCGATGTAGAACGTGTGGATGAGCAACTATTCCCCTATCCTATGATGGGGGAATTGTCTTATCAAAGTCATGTATCTATCCCACGCTTGACAAAGTGACTTTTCCTCCTTTTTCACAAAATTTAGGATCTAGTTCCTAATGAAAGTTGTTTTACTTAGAAGAAAGTATTTATTTAGAAACTTCAACTCTAGGTTGCCCCAAGTGTTGATACTTCAAGGTCACAAAGTATTTATCCAAGACTTTGCCGAATCTCTAAGATTTAAAGGAAAGGCCAAAAGTCAGATAGTGTCAGGTAGAACCCCTTCATATTTCAGAGTATTTACAATATCTGTGAAATTCCATTAAATGTCCATAAGGATCCTCGACTTCTGACCCACTGTACTGATCTTCCTGAAGCTTAGAAATAAAGGCTAGTTTGAGCTCAAAGTTGCTAGCTTGGAATTTAGGAATTACAATGGGATTTAGTTCCCAGGATGATCTAGGAGTTGTATAGTCTTTCAAGGGCTTATTGTTGTTTGCCATGGCAAGTTGCTTTTGCTTTGAATCAAATTGTGCTTTCTGTTCTCTTCTTTTTCGTCTGAATGTTCGGTCAATCTTTGAATCAAAAAGCAATAAAGATCCTGTAGGAAGAAGTATATGCATGTATGACAAGAAAGTCCACAAGAATTAAAGAAATAGCATTTTTGGTATTTCTATAAAAAATTATGCAAGAAACAGGAAAGCAAATATCAACAAGTATCTTTTTGTATTTTCAATGTGTGAAAGAAAAAATAACTATGTTTTTGTGTTTTCTATAAATGTGTAAAAAAATTTTGTTTTTGTATTTTCTATAAATGTGTAAAGAGAAACTAAGCATGTAACATCGATAAGTGTGCAACAAATATATAGAACTAAGCAAAAAGAAATGCCTAGTCTAACTCTAAATGCTAATAGCCTAATGTTGTACTCTCAATCCCTCGCAATGGAGCTAAAAACTGGATGTGCTCTCCGCAAGTGCACGAAATGTTGTCAAGTAGTAAAAAGACATCGTATCCACAGGGACTGAGGTTGGCTAGCTAGACAAATTAGAAAGAGAGTGAAGATCATATAGAGACTTGCTTAGAGGAATAGAAAGAATATAAAAGACGAGAGAGGAATCTAGGCTCTTGAGAAGGAAAGGCTATGAGAGGGGAATGTCCTAGGATATAGGTCCATGTGATGGTCTTTGATGTCCCATGGGTTGATAATGCCTTGGTCTCTATGATTTGGGATCATAGGTAATCCAACTAGATTACCGGTGTGGGTTGTAACCTCACACCGAAGTGCCTCCCCTATTGATTATCCAATGTCATTTAGATAGGCAAGGTAACTTAGGATGTTCGATTAAAGGATTTTCTTTGTTACTATGGTTCCCCGATCATACGATCCTATGTTACTCATGATATCTCCTAACACGTTATTAAGGAAGACCCATTGAGTGCTCAAGGTTGTCTGGTTCAAAGGATACCCTTGCACTAGGGCTCCCTAGGTATACAACCTTGAGCATCTCACCCTAGTTGGTCATTGATCCCCACAATCCATCCAATCCACACAACAATAAGCATAACCATAGCAAATAAGAGTAAAACATTTATTAAAGCATTAGATCAAATAGGATATGTTTTAAATTATATCATCAATCCAAGGGCATTACACAAATCATGGAGTTTACATCAAATAGATATCACATCTACTTCCTAGCCCTATAACATGTAGAGATCTACTCACAAGATATAGAAAGAACTCAAAGACTCAAAAAGGGGAAAGCTCTCATGCAAATAAGAGAAAGAGAGAGAGAGTAGCATAACCAAATCTTCATGTCGAGTCTTCGGATCCAATCTAAGATGTTGGTGCAAAAAGTATCAGACCTGAATAGTCAACCTCTAGTGTTTCGATGTTTGACAATATACCAAGGGGTTAAACCAAACAGTACCTGATGTTTGGTAGGGTAAACCCAGGTTTGATCAGTTTGACCAAAGGGTCAGCCAAACAGACCTGATGTTTGGTAGAGTTATGAGAACCCAAGGTTGGTCAGTTAACTAAGGGATTAAACCAAATAGGACTTGATGTTTGACAGAGAGATTATACTTATTTGGACTGACCCAAACATGGCTTGATGTTTGGCAGAAAGAAGTCTAGTCAGGATTAAGATGACTAACAAAGAAGTCTTTTTCGAGGAATGAAATCCTGGTGAGTGAAGTTGGGTTCTAGTGAGTGAAGCTAGGTGGATGAAGTCCTGGTTCAGGGAATTGGGCAGAAGACTTGGTCGGGGGACTGAGCACGTAGTCCTGGTTCAGGGAAGTAGGCACGAACACTTGGTCCAGGTGACTAAGCACGAAGTCCTGGTCAGGGATAGAAGACTTTGTCGGGCGGGGATCACGGATAGAAGTAGAGACAAGTTGAGGATCGGACGTCTCGAGATCTGGGTTCTCGGAGGCCTAGCACGAAGTCTTGGTCCGGGGGATTGAGTAGAAGACATTGCCGAGTAGGGATCGCAGACAGAAGTAGGGACGAGTCGAGGATCGGACATCTCAAGATCTAGGTTCTTGGTGGCCGAGCAAAAATCCAACCAGAGGTCTTGGTTAGCGAAAGGTAGCTTCTCCATATTGGAGGAGGTGAAAGACGCGTTGTAGTGAACATAGAAATTAGTATAAACAAGCATTGTAGTAAAACTGAAATCCTACAGCACATAAACATAGAAATTAGGATATGAATAATCCATAGAGCATCAACTAGCATTGTAGTGAAATCGAAATCCTAGATTCCACTCATCCAACATTCCCCTAAAATCAACTCTCTTTCTCTTGCTCACTCTATTTCCTTCCTTTCTTACAAACTTTTACACCAACCCTTTGATCATCTAGATAGCTTACCTTCTAGACTCGACTAGTACTTAATCAATAGTCTATGTGGATATGATAATATTTTATATTACTTGGCAATATTTTTGTGTATTACAGATCGCACATCAAGTTTTTGGCTCCTTTACTGGAGACTGTTCACATTAACAATAGTCGATAAGCAATTTAGCTAGTCTAGACACATATTATTTATTTTTGGGTATAAATTGCTTTTCTAATTCTTTTCCTTTTATTTCTACATTTCCTTGCGAGTTTTTTATTCTGTATTTTTTTAATAATTTCATTCTTATAAGATCTAATGAGTTTTAACATGAGTAACAAGCCCTTGAGAAAATTTTTGACACCCATATCTGCAAGATTTCTGTTGGTGCAAAAAAGCATTAGACAAGAACAGTATGTAGAATCGGTGGCGTCGATAGAGGGGGGGTGAATATCGACTCAAAAACTTCTTCAGAATTTTATCGTTCGTTCACTCGTCTTTCTATCAAAAGAGTTAGTATGCAGCGGAATAATAAATAAAGACGAGAAAGCACAACACTAACATGCTGGATATATTTACTAGGTTCTCAACTCCCTAGGGTCAGTACGTCCAAGGCCTATATACTCGGCATGAGCTAGTTGTCTCCTTTCCGAAATTTCTGAAGGCGGAGAAAACCCGTCTTACAGTTTGAAATATAAGCACAAATATGAAGAAAAATTACAACATGTAAACTAAAAGCAAACCAAACAAAATCGACGATCTAGACCAATCTGGAACTCCGAAGCATCACGCACTTCCTCCTGGAGCCTCTTTGGTTATAGAGCTTCGTCTTCACACTTTTCTTCGCAGAGAGTGATTAAGCAGATGTGAAAGATTATTCTCCAACTGAGGGGTTGGCACCCCTATTTAATGTATTAGGGCGCCCTAGAGCCCATTGAGGCGCCTAATAACTGGTCCAAGTTGATCGAAATGGCGAAATTGATGCAGGGATAGACTTCCCATCCCAGGCACCTGAATTTCTTTCAGGCGCCTAGGTTCCAAGTACCTGAGTCCCTACTCAGGTGCCTGGGATGTTTTTCTCACAGGCTTCATTTGTTTTGTGTTTGCTATCTTATCTTGCATCTAACTCCAGGTACCTGCAAGACAATAAAACACACAACAGACAGACAAACAATCTTATGCATTAGTTGATTGACAGCTAGAGCTGTCTGGTTCTGACTTTTGGATTTCTACTAAAATCCTAGGTCGAACTGACGCCTACTATTCCACTTTCTGAGGAACGAATTTTCACCTACTCCAATCTAGAGAAGCTACCTTTTACCAATCGGGACCTCCGGTTGGACTTTTGCTCGGCCTTCAAGAACCCGGATCTCATGACGTTTTGTTCGTAATCCCTGCTCGGCAAAGTCTTCTGCTCGACCCCCAGACCAATACTGTGCTTGACCTCCGAGACTTCCGGATCTCGAGACCGTGCCCAATTTCCCGAACCAGGACTTCATGCTCAACCATGCAGGTCAAGACTTCTTGCCCAACTTCACTCACCAAGACTTCATCCACCTCGAGAAGGACTTCTCTTCTAGTCATCTTAATCCTGACTAGACTTCTTTTTGTCAAATATCAAGTCCTATTTAGCTCAGTCCAAATAAGTATGATCTCTCTGCTATACATCAAGTCCTGTTTGGCTTAATCCTTGGTCAATTGACTAACCCTGGATTCTCATAACTCTGCAAAATATCAGGTCCTGTTTGGCTGACCCTTTGGTCAAACTAATCAAACCTGGGTTTTCCCAACCAAATATCAGATCCTGTTTGGTTTAACCCTTGATCACTTTGACTAGACCTTGGTATATTATCAAACATCAAAATACTAGAGGTTGACTGATAAGCACCTTGGAATGGATCGCCTTGAAATTCAGATGTAGGGAAGGATATTGACGCCACACTCAAGAAAGATGAGAGGTGAGTGATAATCATGGGGTTCGATCGCCACAAGTGCCTTGATAAGATCACGATTAGTTCTTTGCCTAAGAACAAAGAAGCTCTCACAATAGAGAAAACTCTGATTTCATTCAAACTTAACATGCCTTGGTCATACAAGAGTTCTCCTATATATAGACTTAGTGGAGGTTGAAACATTAACCTCTACCACATTTCCCACTAAGCACTAATTATGCACCATTATCATGCATGCATGCATGCATGATGTTATTTCCCACAATTCCCTAATACTAGCTTAGGAACTCCAAAGCATTAAAAACCAAAAGACATCAAAATAACTTCAGAAAATTCCCCAAAATACCACGAAATTGGACACTTGTAGCCTTGAATGCATCTTGGATCATGTGGTTTGGCCTTCAAGTTTTGTCTTCATGTGGCTCAATTTCACTTTCAATTTGAAGGATGTGATCCATTTAGTTGTTGCCTCCATTGTGCATTGATCCTTCTTCTCCTTGAGCTCCATTATTAAGCCTTCCAAAGCTTGCTTCATTCTCTTAGTCTTGGATCTTGTCATGGGTCCTCCAATTCCTTTCAATGCCTCTTCCTCTATGGCTTTGTCTTGTAAGCTTGTATCCCCTCCTTGGTTCACATCATTGACTATTCAGGTCTGATGCTTTTTGCACCAACAATCTCCCCCTTTTAGGTTAGGATTGGTCTAACTTGGGAGAAATCAAAAAATCTAACTTAAGGTACTCTCTCCCCCTTTGACACACATCAAAAGGAAATACAGGGATTTAAAAGTTTGCACCAACAATGAATGTGAAAGGAATTTTTGAAAATACTTTAGATTTATTAAAAAAACATGATTTTCAAAAATCTCCCTCTTTTTTAAAAAAACCAAGTATTTTTTTTAGAAAATATTCTAAAAGGCACTAAGGACTTGAAAAGATTTTGAAAATATAAGATTTACTTTATTAATTTGAACTTTCCTAAATCTGACATAATCCTAGGAATATTGTTGACCACAAGAAAAATTTCTATGTGTCTTTGAGATTTTCCAATCAAAATTACGTATTTTCAATATACATTTTGAATTTTTGATGAATAATAAATTTCTTGATTTTGTTTCCTCCCCTTTCTGACACAATCCTAGGAGACCTTGTTACCTACAAGGAAAATTTTCCTATGTGTCTTGGAGATTTTTCCAAACTCAAGTAATTTTTTAAAGGATTTTCAACGATGTTCAAAAAGATGAAAAAGTTTTTCAAAACTGTTCAAGAGATGACAATGTTTTTCAATACATGTTTTAGAAAAAGAATGAATATTGTACTTACAAAGATAGAATGTTTTTGAAAGTATAGTATTTCTGAAACTTTTAATAATTCCTTTAATTTAAACTCCTCCTAAACTTGACACAGTCCTAAAAAGCTTTTTAACTACAAGTTGATCTACCTCTGAGTCTTCGGGTTTGAATCAAACAAAAAGAGTTATATAATAATTTTTTTCAAATCTAAACTAAACAGAAGAAGAGGTACATAAATTTCTTTTGATTAGGACTCCCCCTAAGCCTGACATAATCTTAGGAATCCTTTTAGATCATAAGAAAAATTTCCTATGTGACTTTAGAGTTTATCCAAATCATAAGAGTAATTAAGGCATTTTTGAAAGATATAATCAAAAGTGAAGAAGTATTTTTTTAAAGCATTTTTAAGCTTCCTTTTGAAAAAATATAATAACTTTTGAAGAAGTATTTTTCAAAAAATATTTTGAAAGACATAATAAATTTTGGAAAACCATTTTTCGAAGAGCACTTTGAAAGGAGTAAAAATTTTAAACAAATCATTTTGAAGTAATTTTCGAAAGATTAGTTTTTCAAAAAAATGATAAACAATGACTCCCCCTGAATCTAACACTCTCTGGATACCCTGATAACAACAACGAACTCTACCTAAGTGTCTTTAAGGGCTTTTGTGTTGACCTAGAGGATTTGTGTCTAAGTGTGGGTCAAACAACTTTCAAAATGATATATAACATTTGAAATGTATTTATAGGTACACACAATCAAGCATGAAATTCATTAAAATATTATTATGTTAAATCATTATTTTGAAAATAGTTTTTAAGAAAATATTTTTAAAATATTTATCAATTGATTAGTCCTTATCATCTCACTCATTTTGAATGTCACAGTACAAACAAGCATGGTTGTCTTATGGGTGTTTGTGAGATGCTTGAATAATTTTTCTCAATTTGATTTTATAGATTGGTTGACCTCGAGTTAGATGCAAGTTTAACAATTAGTAAGTTAAAAGTAAATTTCAATAATTGGCTTCTAGGTCTTGGCGAGGCACAGGGGCCTTCGTTAGCCTTGGCCTTATTAGATCAACCACCCGTTCCTTAGACAATACCTTTTAAAGAAACGATACTTTTAATTTACTTTTTGAGAAATTTTGGTCTAACTAGTCTAAGATGTGGCGAGTAGCTTCAGCTAGTCCTACTTAGCTAGGTCGACCAAGTCGGGTAAGTGGGGACCAGTGCCGTCGATACAGGGGGGTGAATATCGACTTGTTAAAAATCATGCGGAAAGCGTGTTGTAAACTTTGAGGTTCGTTCTATTCAGAGTTAGTAACGAAAACCAAACAACAGAGTGCACATAGGTTTTTACTTGGTTCCCAACCCCCCAGGGTCAGTACGTCCAAGGCCTAAGCACGGAAAATGCACGTCCACTAATGCTCTCCTTTCCAGACTTTCTGGAAGCGGAGAAACCCGTCATACAGTGTACGTTTTACAATCAAAATATTATGGAAAGTAAATGCAAAAAGTGAATGCAAAGCAAACAAAAAGTCGAAGACTCATCCGATCTAGAACTCCTGAAGTGTCGCACACTTCCCCCTGGAGCCTCCTTGGTCACAAAGCTTTGTCTTTAGCGCTTTGTCGTCACTCGGAATGTTTAGAATGATGTCGTGAATTGTTTTCTGAGTTGAGGGGTCGAACCCCTTTATATAGCCTTTTGTTGGGCGCCTGTGTTGCTATGGGGCGCCTCTAAGTTGATAAACACTCCTTCCCAAGTGCCTGACACCCATACAAGGCGCCTGGCAACCCAGGGCGCCTAAGAGCAGGCTGCCTTTACAGGGGCGCCTGCTTCTCTCTTGGGCAGCTGATTCAAGTCAGGAGCCCAGAAGTTGTTTCCCAGACTTCTCTTGTGTTTGTTCTCCTGTTTTGTCTTCAATTTTAGGTACTTGTAAGATACACAAACACAAGACAAACATATATATACTCTTAGCATAAACAAATTGGTTCTGACTTCGGATTTCCCACGAAACCCTAGGTCGAACCGATGCCTATGTTCCCTTCTCGGGGAGCGCGCCTTTTGCCTACTCCTCTTAGGAGAAGGTTGCCACCCGGCCCATCCGGTTGAAATTATGCCCAGCTTCACTCACCAGGACTTTTGCCCAGCTTCACTCACCAGGACTTAGTGTCCAGCTTCACTCACCAGGACTTCAATGCCCAGCCCTCGGCTACGACTTATTGCCCAATTCCTTGAATCAGGACTTCGTTCCCAATTCGCGACCAGGACTTATTGCCCAACCCTCGGTGCCCAGCCCTCGGCCAGGACTTATTGCCCAACCCATGATCAGGACTTAGTGCCCAATTCTTCGAACCAGGGCTTATTGCCTAGGTTAACTAGGACTTTTCTTCACTTTGGTACTGATTTCTTGACTCACCCTTCCCTTGTTTAGTGTATCACTAACTTAAGCATATTGTTAAACATTGAAACACTAGAGGAGGACATCACTGATGCATCTTGCACCAACAATATCTCCCTTTTTGATGTTTGACAATATCATAAGTTAGATTGGATTTAAGGATTAAGTTATGATCCTTGCTGGAAAAAATTGATCTAAGATTTGATCCTTGAAAAAACATTTTGATTTAACCTTTGACCCTTGGGAAAAAAAATTCTAACTTCAGCTCTCTCTCCCTCTTTGACATACATAAAAAAAAATGACAAAAAACTTCCACCAACAATGAAAATTTCATGAAAAAAATTTCTTTTTCCTTTTGAAAGTACTTTGGATAATTTTTTGAAAAAATATTTTGAAACTTCTTTTTGTTTAAAAAAACTAAGCACTAGTTTAAAAAAACTAAGTAGCTAAATTGCCCACAAAAAAATTGTACTTTGAAAAGTACTGTGCACTTAGAAAAATATTTTGTACTTCTAGAAAAATATTTTGATCTTAGAAAATTTTTGTACTTAGAAAAATATTGCCTTAGAAAAAATTTCATTTAGAACAGATTTTCACAAAAAAAAATTGCACTTAGAAAAGATTTTCACTAAGAAAAATTTTGTGTATTTAAAAAGTATTAGTGCTTTGAAAAATATTTTGCACTTAACAAATATTAGTATTTTGAAAAATATTTTGCACTTAAAATATTTTTGTAAGATAAAGTCTTTTTAATGAAATTTTGTTTTGAAACATAATATTTTACTTGATTTGGTTTCTTTTCTAGTTTGACACAATCTAGGAAACCTTGATGACTACAAGGACATTTCCTTAAGTGTTCTGGAAATTCTCCAAATTTAAGTAAATATTATTTGAAATCGATTCCAAATATCAAATTAATTTTGAAAATAAGTTCTTGACGTGGATTCCTTTCCAATCTGACACAATCCTAGGAAACCTTGTTAACTACAAGGACATTTCCTTAAGTATCCTGGAAATTCTCCAAACTCAAGTAAGATTATTTTCAAAAGTGATTAAATAAGCCAATAATAAATTTTTGAAAATGATAGTATAATTATCTTCATCAAGTGATTTTAAATGAAATGACTTTAAAATGATAGTATTTTGAAGAGAAAATACTTATGTTTTCAAAAGGATTTTGAAAATACAGTGTATGAAAACATAATATTTTCAAATGTTCAATAATTCTTTTAGTTTGACCTCCCCCTAGCCTTGACACTGTCCTCGGAAGCTTGTTGACTACAAGTGATCTTCCTCTGAGTCTTAGGGTTTGATTCAACCCAAAAGAATTATCTAATAGTTTTGAAATTGTCAGAAAATAGAATTAATTTCTTTTGACTTAGACTCCCCCTAAATCAGACACAATCCTAGGAGTTCTTGTAGATCATGAAGAAGACTCCCTATGTGTCTTTAGGGTTATATCAAAAGAGTAATAAGTAATATTCTTACAATGTATTTTGAGATATTATGATAAAAGACATAATTTTCAAAAGAATATTTTGAAGGATAAACTGAGTTTTTGAAATAATTTTTCGAAGACACATTTTGAAATGATTGTAATTTTTAAGGCACAGTTTTCGAAAGAATAAAATGTAATAAGCTTCTGAAACATTTTTTTGAAAATGTTTTTGATATGATAATGATTTGTAAAGCATAAAGTTTTTGAAAAATCTAAATTTTCGAAAAAGATTTAATTTTTTAATAAAAAAACACTCCTCCTGAACTTGACACCGTCTAACTTTAATTAAGTGTCTTAATGGACTTTAATGTTGACCTAAAAGGCTTGTGTCTAAATGTGTAGGTCAAATAATTTTTCAAAAAGATATAATTTTGAAAATGTATTATATATATAAGCAACCAGGCAAAGCATGAAATTCATAAAAACATTATTATGTTGAAATATTATTTTGAAAATAGATTTTTAGAAAAATATCCTATGGATTTTGAAAACATTTTGAAAAGCATCTTTCAATTTATTAGTACTTAACATCTCACCCATTCTAAATGTCTAAGTACAAGCAAGCATGGTTGCCTTATGGGTGTGTTGTGAGATGTTTGAATAATTTTTCTTTGACTTACTGTTAAATCTAAGATTTAATTAAAACTTGTGTTAGATTCAAATTTATCAAATAGTAATTTAAAAATGAGTTTCGATAATTGACTTCCAGGTCTTGGCAAGGCACAGAGGTCTTCTTTGGTCGTAGCCTTATTGGACCAACAACCCTTTCCTTGACAAAGCCTTTTACCGAAAGTTCATTTTCAAATTACTTCTCGAGAAATTTTGGTCTAACTAGCTTAGGTTTTGGATCGTTAGCTTCGGCTAGTTCCACCAGACTAAACAGACCAAGTAGGGTACGCCTTACCCTACTTGACCTTTTTAGAAGGGATTCCCTAACGTACTATCATCTCACCTCCACCTAATACTATGTTGTTCAAGTTTCAAGTAAGTCTTTTGTAACACCTAAATTTTTCAGAATTTTTCCAAAATAAACAAAAGGAAACTAAAAATTTCTTTTAAAGAGGTAGAGTAAGGACACAAACCCGCGACCTGCGACAAGGGTTGGTTTTGGATTTCCAATATGGTTAGTAAATCATCACACTGGAGTATGGAATCGATATTAGATAAGTAATAGTAAGCATCCTTTATAAGAGATGTTTCAACTTTCACTTAGTATATAAGGAAATAGAAAGAGGAGAAAACCAAAAGGCTTTTTCTTCTTCCTTCTTCCCCTGTGAAAACAAGAGAAGAAATTCTTCTCTTCTTGCGCCCAAGAGTCGGATTGCGGAGGGAAGTGCACGGGGAGCACCATGCTAGTTTCTACGTCGGTGTAGTAAGTTTAGAAGCATAAGGATGTAAGTAGATCTCTCACCTGCAGTAAAAGTAGTTCTCTAATGAGTTTTAAACATGATTTCCATGTCTTTTGTATGATGTGATCCTAGTATAGCAAAACCAAGGTCTTGATTTGCCCAAACACAAGGTTTGGGGATTTCAGCACGCAAGGTGTTCGATAAAAGTTCTGAGTAAGACTTCAGTCCTAGAACGAGTTCTAGGAATAAGAAATGAGATAAGAAACAAGACCGAGGTCTTGTTGTGTCCTAAAACAAGTTTTGGGAACATACCTTTTTAAGTGCATTTTAAATACAAGCATGAGTACAAGTTAAGTATATTACTTTGAAAGACCGAGGTCTTTTTGGCATGTACCGGGCCGAGGCCCACAAGATCTAGGCGAGCCTAGTAGACGCTCTATTAGGGTTCGGAGGCTAGCTACCCCAAAACCTATTAGGGATGCGCGCATTGGTACTATGCCGGGCCCAAAGTAGGATGTTTATTATTTTGAAGTATAAGAAGTATAAGAGTACAAGTTTCAAGTTTTTCAAAAGCAAGAAATCATTTCAAGCATGTTACACATTTTTCATTTCAAGCAAAGTTTCCAAATGCAAATATTTGTTACAAGTGTATTCATGAGCTTATTCATTTTAAGCATAGCATTTTCAGTACGTATGTTTAAAAGCAAGCATTCTTGACCAAGAGCATGTTTGATATCGATTGCATGTTTTTGTGAGATAGGTATTTACTTACTAAGCTATTTACTTATAGTTTGCATCCTTTTACTGAAGATAAAGGTAAAGGAAAGATGTAAGGCAAGGAGGCTCAAGGATGGATAATTCATGTCAGTGGCGGCGGAACCGTGGAGTGAGATCCTTCGGGATGAGTTTTGTTTAGTGTTTAAAACTCTAAACAATAGAACTTTATGAGTATTTTCTTTTGAGTTTATGTTAGTAGCTTACTTCCGCAAAGACTTTAAGTTTAAGTAGTTAATTCGGAGTTTGAAATGCATGCAAATGGAGTATGATTATGGTTATTATGTTTGTGAGTTTATAATCTTGTTGTGTAGTTGAAGTAGAATGTATATGTATACTTGATCAGTGTTTCTAAAACCTGGAAACTGCAGTTCCAGGCATATCAGTCGACTGATACAAGTATTAGTTGACTGGCCGAGGGAATAGAAAGATTCGGTCGAGTGATTCCCAAGTGCAGTCGACTACACCAGTCGATTGATGACTTATCAGTTGACTGGTGCCAATTTAAAAGAAAAAGAGTTGTAGGGTTGACGGTTAATGTGTTGGCTTTGCAATAAAATGGTCTAGGGGTCAAATCTTGCCAAAGCCAATAAAATTAAAGATTTTTTTTGGCTGGCCCAGTAGTAAAGTCAACGTAATGGCCCTATAAGGTCAAAGTTAGTAATAGAGGGTCGTTATAGATTTGGTATCAAAGCAAGTTTCCGCCCTTCCGCCACACTGACATCAAGCATCAATCCTGCCTCCTACCAAGTAAGAAAGTGCGTATGTTTCATTTTTTTTATTTACATGTCTTTATATGACTATTAGCCTTAACATATGCTATTATGTCCATGATCAGTATATGTTATATGAGTAAGACGATATGATATGACATATGCTATATGAGTATGATGATATGAGTATGATGATACTATGATGATATGACATATACTAGGTGAGGGAAAATTTAAGGATTAAATTAAGGGAAGGGGAAAAAATTAATTAAGGTTAAAATAATTAAGGATTAAATTAAGGTAAAAAATAATTAAGATTTAATTAAGGTTGTTAAGATTTAATTTGATTTTAGTTTCAAAATTTCTGGGTTAGTTAATAGTTGTGGGTTTAATTGCATCATTTTTATTAATTCAAAATTGTCTGACTTATCTACTATTTCATCTTCATTTATAGGGACGAAGTCCATTCGGCGGTGCATGCCGTAGAGCAAGGCTACGGCGGTGCATGCCGTAGAGCAAGGCTACAGTTAATAGAATCAAGGCTACAGTCTGACTTCAAACAAAGCCGAAGTCCATTCGGCGGTGCATGCCGTAGAGCATAAGGCAATGATAGGGACGAATCTCAGTTAAAGGCTTGGAGATGATGGGCAAGATACAATTTGTGATTATCTTGAAAAGGATGTAGTCAATAGGAGCAAGTCATAGGGCTGCAAAAGTTGGAAAATTAGGACCCAACTCATCGAGACCGGCCGGGCGGGGATGACCAAAGAAGTGCTGATAGATATCATCAGGAGTAATGTCCGCAAAAGGGGCTAGCAGAGGATCAGGAAGCTCAGGATAGATCGAATACAGGTTGGGTGAACGTCGACCACCCAGGTACTCTGCTAGAACTTCGTAAGAGAAATCAAGGTTCATCTTGGCAACTCGAGTAGTGAACTCGAAGCCCCCCTGTGGTCCCTGCTGAAGATTGTTGTAAAATTCAGAGACGAGGTCATAATTGATAGGTCTCTCCAGAGAGAGGAGAAAGCCAAGGTTGTAAAACATGACTATCTCCATGACCGACGGACAATGTTCAGTCAGAAAAGGGACATCTATCGATCAGCAGGGTAATAATTTGAAAGTCCTTGATTGGAAAGCCTGCTCACAGGCGGCATTTGGAAAGCGAGATCTCGAGGAAGGCTGAGGCCTTCTGGAGGGCGCAGATGATGAAGGGGCTTTCCCCTTCGCGCTGCCCTCTGCGGGTTCTTTACCCTTTGATGATTTTCTAAAGATTGGAATAGATCATGACAGCGGATTTGATCAAGAGAAGTGAATCGAATCATGATATAGGTTAAGGTTTGATCAAGATATAAGATGTAATCAAAGACCCAATCAGAGAATATAAGATAAAACATTTGATCAAGAGAAGGACAATAATAAAATGAAAGAGAGATTTGGTCACGGATAACATAATCATAAGGTGAAACATTTGATCAAGAAGGTCCCCGCCAAAACAAAGGTCACGGCCAACACAAAGGTCACGGCACAACACACCAAAACATGGTTAGCTTCAAATACAAACACTATAGACTGATTTGTAAGGAAAACTAAGACAAAAGCTTACTTAGGTGTCATTGACGAACATTGTAACGACCCGGAAAATCTTCTCAATATTTTCTTTAAAATATTGATCATGTCTAAATAGTTTTGAAGGAGTTTAGAGATACTAGTACGAATTTTTGAATTTTTGTAGTTTATCTAACACTTCTGCTTTGTTTGAATTTTTGTAGATTTTATTAACTGTAGCCTTGATTCTAAAAAATTCATCTTCCTCCTCATCCTCATCATCAAAGTTATATCCTTCTACATCTTCATAGTAGGTAGAATAGTTTTCAGGGCTACTAGTTAGTGTTTTATAATTATCTTCAAGATTATCCAAGAAATCAATAATTAAATCATTATCTAAAGAGGTTTCGATATCCTCAGAATTATCTTTGGCATCCTCAAAATTATCTTTGATATCCTCAAAATCATCTTTAAAATTTTCAGAATTATCTTTAATATCCTCAGTAGACAATAAGTAATATTCGAAGTTAAAGGATTAATGTTAATTTAATCATTATCAATAATATTATGAGAAATATTATTATCCTTAACATTATTTGATAAAAAATTAGAATTAATTCTACAAATTGTTGCATTGATATTAAAGATTAAAGAGTTAATTTCTGATAATTTAATATTATCTATATTTGATAATTTGTCATGCAATATATTAATTTAACTATGCAAAAAGTCTAATTTTTCAGAAAAATTATCTAACTTATCTAAATTATTAACATTACTATACGACTGTGCAGAAATTTGAAAATTTTTACAAACATAAACTTTTCATACTTTAGACGGACACTGATTCTTGTAGAGTCCGTACTTTTGACATTTGAAGCACTTGATGTGACTCTTGTCCCTCTGGACTCCTAGCGCTAGTAGCTTCTTTGCCGCCGGTGGTGAAGATCGAGTCTTACGAGTAGGACACTGATTTTTATACTGTCCTCTCTCCCTGCACTTAAAACATGTAATATGAAATTTGAAATTTACCATAATTAATAGGTATACCTGATTCACCTCTGGGCTCCCCCTCAACTCTGGCGTCATTGCTCCGTCGGTTGTTAGTCCGGCGAAGAGTGACTAGGCTCTGATACCACTTGTGGGGACCGGTGCCGTCGATAGAGGGGGGTGAATATCGACTTGTTAAAAATCTTGCGGAAAGTGTGTCATAAACTTCGAGGTTCATTCTATTCAGAGTTAGTAGCACAGCAGAAAAATAGACAGAACGAAAACCAAACAACAAAGTGCACACAGTTTTTGCTTGGTTCCAACCCCCCAAGGTCAGTATGTCCAAGGCCTAAGCACGGGAAACACCCGTCCACTAATGATCTCCTTTCCGGACTTTCCAGAGGCGGAGAAACCCGTCTTACAGTGCACGTTTTACAATCAAAATATTATGGAAAGTAAATGCAAACCAAACAAAAAGTCGATGTCTCAGCCGATCTAGAACTCCTGAAGTGTTGCACACTTCCCCTTGGAGCCTCCTTGGTCGCAGAGCTTCATCTCTAGCGCTTTATCGTCACTCGGAATGCTTAGAATGATGTCGTGAATTGTTTTCTGAGTTGAGGGGTCGAACCCCCTTTATATAACCTTTTGTTAGGCGCCTATGTTGCTATGGGGCACCTCTATGTGGTCAATGATTCATCCAAACTCACTATCTTCGCGAAGATGATAAACACTCCTTCCTAGGCACCTAACCCATACAGGGCACCAGGGAGCTTCAGGCGCCTGGCAACCTAGGGCGCCTGAGAGCAGGCTACCTTAACAGGGGTGCCTACTTCTCTTGAGCGCCTGATTCAAGTCAGGCGCCCAGGAGCTATTTCCCAGACTTCTCTTGTGTTTGTTCGCCTACTTTGTCTTCAATTTTATGTACTGCAAGATACACAAACACAAGACAAACATATATATACTCTTAACCTTAACGAATTGATTCTGACTTCGGGTTTTCCCTCGAAACCCTAGGTCGAACTGACGCCTATGTTCCCTTCCTGGGGAACGCGCCTTTCGCCTACTCCTCTCAGGAGAAGGTTGCCACCCGACCCATCCGATTAGACTTTTGACCAGCTTCACTCACCAGGACTTTGCCCCAGCTTCACTCACCAGGACTTAGTGCCTAGCCCAGCTTCACTCACCAGGACTTTTGCCCAGCTTCACTTACCAGGACTTAGTGCCCAGCTTCACTCACCAGGACTTCGGTGCCCAGCCCTCGGTTAGGACTTATTGCCCAATTCCTTGAAATAGGACTTTGTTCCCAGTTTGCGACCAGGACTTATTGCCCAACCCTCGGCTAGGTCTTCGGTGCCCAGCCCTCGGCCAGGACTTATTGCCCAATCCATGATCAGGACTTAGTGCCCAATTCTTCGAACCAGGACTTATTGCCTAGGTTAACTAGGACTTTTCTTCACTTTGGTACTGATTTCTTGACTCACCCTTCCCTTGTTTAATGTATCACTAACTTAAGCATATTGTTAAACATTGAAACACTAGAGGAGGACATCACTGATGCATCTTGCACCAACAGGGTACTCCTGTTGGGTATGGCTTGGTGGCTTTCCTAAGCGAATACTTAGTCGTTCCGAGAGACCTCTCCATGTCTACGGATTAAAAAATTATCCGAATGGAGACCCGTCTCCCAACGACCATCTCGTGCTGTATCGAATGATCCAAATTACAACCCAGACAATTACAAAAATCGACCTTGTAATTTGCTCGATCGTTCGACCGTGGAAAAGGCGACGAGTGGATCGCCGGCTTTTGTGTTTATGGTCGGGGTCCAGTTAGTAAATTATTAGCTATGATACAAAATCAAAATAATAAACTAACTAACATGAAATGACGAAGCAAACATAACATGGCACATAATTGAACAAGGAGCTTGGAAAGAGTTATACCTTCCCGATCACCTCGTGGCCTTCTACCATATGTCCCTCCCTTCTCGGATGTCGTGTTGGCGACGGTCTACCGAGAACCGAGATCACTTAGGCTATCCAACGAATCAACTCTTCACACCAATCCAAACCCTAATCCTAGGGTTTGGAACCGCCGACCCTTCTCCCTACTCCTTTCGCCGCCGGCCACCGAGAGGCTCCAAGCCCACGCCGACCACATGAAGGAGAGAACCAAGTTCCTCTCCCACCCAAACCAGGTCGAATTCCTCTCTTCTCCTCAACTTGCGGCGGTGCTGCAACTCACCCTTGCGCCACCTCCCACTGCCGCCGGCACCTCCTCCCTTCTCGCCGCACACTACAAAAGGGAGAGAAAGTCTCTCCCTTTGTCTAGTAGAGGCTAGCCACCAAGTGGATGAGAAGGGAAGAAGAATCTGAAGAAGAGACACTCTTCTCTTCTTGCCTTTGCCGTGACCTAGGAGAGAGAAGGGAGAGAGAGGAGAGGAGAAGCCTTGGGTTGTGATCAATCAATCAAGCCTTGCTCTCTTGATCTCATAGGGTATTTATAGGGCTAAGGTAGGGACCAAGTGGAAGAGTTGGATCTTGGCCCACCAATGGATCTTAACCCGATCCATTAATTCAGATCCATTCCACTAAAGGATATTAATTGAACTTCCTCACCAACCCCCATATTTTCATATGGGCTCCACATATTACGAGTCGTCCATCCCCTCGTGTTTAAACTCTTGAATGCCCGTTAATTAATTTAAATTACTAACAATTCAAATTAATTAACTTCTGAGTCCTTGACTAATACCACTCAACCTTATCATCATACCGGATCAAATCCACCTGCAGGGTTTAACACGATAAACCTTTTGAGCTCAACAAGGGGGCACCATCAACCCGACTCACCAGGACACAGATTCCATCAATAATCAACAGTACATCATATTATTAATATTATCTCCCAACTTACCGGGCCTATTGATCTAACAGAATAGATCTCGCCCATTGGTAAATCAAAGAAATGATAATTAATAATATGTGCCCGTTATTATATCGGGATTAAGGGATTGTACTCCATAATAAAGTCTTGAGGTTCTATCCAATTATTGAGTCAGTACAAATTGGATAACCTCGGGTTTTGGTCCTGCTCAATGTACTCAAAGGACACTAGTGTAATTCTATGGTCAAGACCAACCACACCTAATTACACTACAATCATCCCGATGGTTTGTCCAATTCCATCTCGGTTGTGATCATCTACTTATACTAGGCAAGGGATTGGTAACATGATCTTCCATGTAACACCATACAACATGTTATCTATTATGCGTAGTAAAGGACTTCATGCATGTACTAATATAAACAAGTACCTAGTGTAGTTGTGATTCTCTTTTCAAAATTAAGATGTTCATATAAAGAAATTCATGTCTTTCAGTATACACATCTTACAACTCCTTACGCTTCCTGACTTCCTACACCAAGCTTCCCTAATGTACTATCATCTCGCCCCACCCTGGTACTATGTTAGGCAAGTATCAAACTATCTTTTTCCTATCTAGTCATTTTAAGTTAAGCACAAAAGTAAGCTAACACGAATGACATGGCAGATATATATGAGAAAAATAAATAGATGCATGAGCATGACCGTTATGCATGTATCAATCAAGTCCAATTGTTTTAGTTAGATTTCTAATAATGTATCAAATTCTCGATTTGATACAGAACGTGTGAACCTGTGAATATGTCAACCCACTCTGACATATTTATTATCATTAAGTTGAGTATTTCAGCTGGGTAAAATTTTATTTAGTTTCATAACTGAAGGCAATTATTTTGAATTTTAGTTCATGAATTTTGTATAAATTTTGAATTAAGGATTGAGTTTGCTATTAAAGTTGAATTGTTAATTAAGATTTATTCAGTTAGCTTTGAATATTTTAAGGATTGAAAGATTTGATTATTAATTAAGATTTAAGAAGTTTTGAAGAATTAAAAGATTTGATTATTAATTAAGATTTAAATTGTTAAGATTTAGGTTGTTGAAGAATTAAATTAAGATTTAAGTTATTAAGAATTAATTAGTATTTAAATTGTTAAAGAACTAATTAGGATTTAAGTTGTTAAAGAATTAAATTTAGATTTATGTTTTTAGGATTTAAGTTGTTAAAGAATTAAATTAAGATTTAAGTTTTTTAGAATTAATTATGATTTAAGTTGTTAAAGAATTAAATTAAGTTTATGTTTTTAAGAATTAAATTAAGATTTTATGTTGTTAAGTTATGAATTAAGTTGTTAAGAATTAATTAAGAATTAATTTATCAAGAATTAATTAAGGATTAAGTGGTAAAAATTAATTAAGGATTAAGTTGTTAATTATAATTAAGTTGTTAAGAATTAGTTAAAAATTAAGTTGTAAAAAAAATTAAATTGTTAAATTGGTGATTAATTTTGGGTCTAATTGCATCATTTCTATTAATTCAAAAATTTCTGATTGTTTTATTATTTCTTTTGTTTTTAAGTTTTCAATTTTATTTAATACTATTGGTGCAATGAGCATCAGTCATGAATAGCCAACATCTAGTATTTCGATATTTGACAATATAATAAGGTCTAGTCAAAGTGATTAAGGGTTAAGCCAATCCGGACCTGATGTTTGGTAGAGTAAACCTAGATTTGATCAGTTTGACAAAGGGATAGCCAAACAGGACTTAATGTTTGGCAATGAAAATATACTAAGGTTTAGTCAAAGTGATCAAGGGTTAAGCCAAACACGACCTGATGTTTGGTAGTGTAAACCCAAATTTGATCAGTTTGACAAATGGTTAACCAAACAAGACCTGATGTTTGGCAATAACAATATACTGAGCACAAGTTCAACCAGAGGTCCCGGTTGGCAAAGGATAACTTCTCCAGGGTGGAGTAGGTGAGGACGCATTCCTCGAGATGGGAGCATTAGGCGTCGGTTCGACCTAGTGTTTTGGGTGTAATCCAAAGTCAGAACCAATAAATTAAGGCTAAGATAATTTGTATGTTTGTCTTGTATTTGTTGTCTTGCAGGTACCTTGAGTTGGAGGCAAGATAGGAGAGCAAACGCATGAAAAACTGAACCTGGTAAGAAGCTTCCTGGGAGCTTGAATGAACCAAGCGCCCAGTATGTTAGGCGCCATGGCTGAGGCCAGGCCTTCCCAAGCGCCTGGTAAACTAGGTGCCTGAGCCTTCCCAAGTGCCTGGGAGGGTGCCAGGAGCCTGGGAAGGCAGATCATATAGTGCGCGAGATTAGCTGTTGCGGATCAGATTTTGACTACACGTGGCAGGCGCCCAAGAGCCCTGAGGCGCCCGAGAACGCAGTATATAAAGGGGTTCAACCCCTCACTTCAAGCATTCAAGTTGTTCATCTACTAAGGCATTTTGTGCAAAGAAAATGTGCTCAAGGCGAAACTTTGTGACCGAGGAGGCTCCATGAGGAAGTGTGCGAGGCTTCGGAGTTCCAGACCGGTCGGGATCGTCGAGTTTGTTTGGTTTGATTTTAATTACAAGCTGTAATTATTATTTCTGTTTGTGCTTGCTTTTTAAACTGTAAGACGGGTTTCCCCGCCTCCGGAAAGTCTAGAATGGAGACCACTAGTGGACTCACGGTGAGTACTTAGGCCTTGGATGTACTGATCCTGAAGGGTTGGGAACCAAGTAAATCTTGTGAGTCTTTCTGTTGTCTTTTTTTTATTTTATTGTATATTTCCGCTGTGTACTAACTCTGATAGAAAGACGAATGAACAACGAAGTTTTCCAACAAATGTTCGTGTCGATATTCACCCCCCTCTATCGACCGACACCGATCCTACAAGTTGTATCAGAGTAAGTAACTCTTCACCGAACTAACAACCGAAGGAGCAAAGAAGCCAGAAATTGAGGGGCAGCAAGGGTGAATATAGGTATATTTTAAATTATGTCATTTTTTAAATTTCATATTATTTGTTTCAAGTGCAGGGAGAAAGGACACTATAAAAACCAATGTTCTACTCGTAAGATTCGAATGTCACCATCGGCGGCAACGGAGATACCAGTCAGGAGTCCAAAGGGACAAGAGTCATATCCGGTGCTTCAAGTGCCAAAAGCTGAGACACTACAAGAACCAGTGGCCAGACTAGAAAAATGCTCGATCCACAATGCCGAAAAATGTGACTACTATAAAAGAGGTAAAAAAAGGTTAATTTTTGTAATAATGTTTTTCAAATTCCTGCACTGTTACACAATTCTGCTGTTATGTTAGATTATTTACACAGTGAATTAAATGTGTTGCATAACAAATTAGCTAGTGATAAACCTAAATCAAACTATGATAATAGTAAAATATCAAATATTAATTCCTTAATTTTTAATATTAATGCTATGATTTTTGAAATTAATTCTAATACTTGTCTTGATTATTCTACCAACTCTAAGGACAATAATAATACTATAATTAATAAATTTTTCGATAATTATGATAACTCTGAGGATAATGATGAAATTATTATTGATAATTCTAATATTTCTAAAAATGATAATGATGATAATAGTCAACTCTTAATTAATAATTCTACTATTTTTGAATATAATGATACAACCTTAATTAGAAACCATGAAAATTATTCTACCTATTTTGAAGATAATAATACAATTTCTAAATATAACTCTGAAAATGAAAATGAAGATGAAGATGAAGATGAATTTATTAAAATTAAAGTAATATCTAATAAGGTTTACAAAAATTCAAATAAAGCAGAAGTATTAAACAAACTTAAAAATTTAAATGCAAAAGAAATAATAATTGAATCATAGATTTTTGAATTAATGGAAATGATGCAACTAGACCCAAAATTGTTAACAATTTAAACATTAGTTAATTCTTAATAATTTAAACCTTAATTAATTCTTAATAATTTAAATCTTAATTAATTCTTAATAATTTAAACCTTAATCAATTCTTATTAACTTAAACCTTAATCAATTCTTAATAATTAATTCTTGATAATTTAAACCTTAATTAATTCTTAATAATTTAAACTTTAATTAAATTCTTAACTAATTAATCTTTAATTAATTCTACAACTTAAAATTTAGATAATTCTTAAAACCCAATGAATACCAAGCATTTTGGTATCCCTTGAGACTCTTAATATTCTATTCATCTAATAAATAGAATGTCTCTTAGCCTTCCTCTTAAATAATTTTTATTAAACCCTTTAATGAATATTATCCATAATTAAGTGGTTGAGTGTAATCTAGATGAGTTTAACTCAAATTAGACTCAATCCCATAATCCAATTGGATTCATTTGAGTCTAACTCAATTAATCTAATTCGGATCAAATCTTAGTCAAACTAAGATCAATTAATCTCCGAAGCATTGTGTCCTTAGTGTGTGACCCAATAGGTTCTCGTAACGTTGGCAATGTCTCTAAACCACTTTAGACACATAAGCAATGAGTGACATCTTGCAATGCATCATTGCTACCCAAGTGACGAGAAAGTCGAGATCCGACTTAACCTCCGTGACTATGACAATGTATGACCTTGTCCTTCTATCCTTGATATCTAGATTGACCAATGAGGCATAGACCGTGTCATCCTCAATTAATCTTTGTGTTTCTTGATCCCCGAGTAGACTCACTCAAACAAATGAGCTCAATATCACATATTGACTCATTTGAGCATGACCATGCGTTTTAGTAGTCCTACTAGATCAAGCGGCCCACAGATATTACTCCTGTTATATGGGAGGTATAGATCCCATCTACATCACTCACATCCCTCTGCATAATTTATTACATATCCAGTGATCACCTTTATAGTCCACCCTGTTACGGGTGACGTTTGACGATACCAATGTACATAACTCCTTATGTAGGGAACCGTAGTGACTTCAAGTCTAAGGACTATTCCGACTAATAGTCACATGAGAAAGTTTATGACACTCATAGGACAATCTATGAAACTTACTCATAGGTCAATTCAATACATATTCTCTAATGTATACCCATGTGTCAACATGATATCACATATCCATGACTTGTGAGCTCAAGTCATCAGTTGACCTACATGCTAGTCTCCATGCATTAATATTGTCCTTGAATATTAATGCTTGACTAGAAATGATTTAGTATAGTGTTCTCTACATCATCTCACTATCGATTCAACTAATCAATATGATGAGATGTTCCGGAAAGAGTCGTTGGCGATGGCCAGCCACTGAGGCTCGGCCCCTGCGGAGGTTACTACGTCGAGGAGGAACTTGGGGTCCTGCGAAGTTAACACAAGCGTTAGGGGACACGCCGGTAGGGGTCCGGCGGAGTCCACTCCGACGCTCAAGTTAGTACGTGGTCCGATGAGTAATCGCAGTGAGAAAGAAAGACCGTATGTAAAATGAGAGATCGTCCCCTTACCGGAGGGGTTGGACTACCTTTTATACCGAAGTCCATAGACCAGGCTCATGTCCTCGATTTATGCCACGTCTCTGATATGCAAGCCACGCCCTCCTCTTTCATCGGTAACTGGATACCCCTTGAAATGGTCTGAGCCATCATCGGCTTTCGTCCGTTGCGACATTCGGGGGTCGTGAAGACCTTTTCCACTGGGGTGCTTATCTGTACCATGAGGAGGGTCAGTGTCCGAGGTCGGTTTGTGCGGGGAATCCACCTCCTTAGTCGAGCTCAGGGTCTTCAGGTGCCATAGCTCCCGAGGTGCTCTCGGGGCCTATCCCTCGGGGTGCTCCCGAGGAGATTCTCCCAGCTGCCTTTCCTGGGCCCGTCGCCCTCGGGGATATCCGAGGCCTAAGGAAGAGGGTTACCTTGACCTACCGTTATTGGGTCGCGCAGCTTCTTTATCCTTCGTTATGACCAGGGCTCATTCAACCCCATCACAAGTCCCCCCCCCCTTCAAGTCTGATCGAAGGAAAGGTATGACTGATCAGACTAGTGCAAGGATGAAGAAGCTGAGCTCTAACAGGTCTTCTTGCCCTCCCACCCGCAGTAGCTATGAGGGGTTTTTGGATTGCATCATCTTCGACCTGTGTTCCTGGAGATCCCTTTTGGTGCTTTCCTCTTCTTCCAAAAAGGCGATTCCGATTCTCGAAGGTTTATAATGACGCCTATCTTCTCGTGGTAAAGGCGCATGGTCCCCTTTTTCGACGGTAACAGGGTGTTCATGCTGATGCCTGATCGCCACGTGTTTTAACGGCCATCTCCACGATCCTCATGGTTGTGTGTCGGTATGGCTGGCTCGTGACGATCAACTACCTAGGCGAAGCGTTTTCTTGCTCTCCACGCGTCATTTGCCCCATTGTGCCTAGGCAGGTGGCTGCTGGGCTATAAGAGGGAAAAGCCAGATGTTGGCCTCCATTTCCGGTTCAATGATTGGGTGTACCTCGTCCTTCTCCCTGGTAGAGCTTCTTCTGCGTGTGAGTAGTTCGTCTTCCACTTGTCTTCTGTTTAGGGGTCATGGAGTGCTATCGGGAAGAATGGTATGAATCTGCCTCGTCAAGAGAGAGGTCGGAGGCCCTGCAAGCAGCTACCGAGGCTTATGGGGTCCCGGTCGAGATGGCGATTGTCATCCCTATAGTGGACCAGACACCCGTGGAGCCCCCAGCAGGCATGTGGACCTTCTTCTTAGGGCAGATGGAGTTAGGGCTCCGTTTCCCTATCCCCCCCCCCCTCTTTACAAACATAGCTCTCTATTTCGGCATCCCTTTGCACCAGATGGCTCCTAATGCCTTCGCCTAGATGGGGGGTGTATATCATCTCCAAGCTTTTCGATCTCCCTCTGGCCCCGCACCTCTTCCATTCTTTCTTCATCCCGATAGGATCGAGAGGAGTTTTTAACTTCGTGGCCTGTCCAGGACATAGGTTCTTAAGAGGATTTCCTTCTTCGCACAAGGGGTGGAAGGAGATATTCTTCTTCATCCGCCTACCGTCATTGCCTTTCAGCCCTCTGTGTTGGATAGCAGATTTGCTGACTCCTCCTCTCCTAGAGAGCTTTCTTCGCAGCCCAGTGTACCACCATGCTAGAGGGGAACTTTCTGGCATCAAGTTCAGTGGCCCGGGGTTGGTGCAGAGCGAAGAGCTTATGTATCGGGCGGGCCTTAGCCCTAAAGTAACGCAAATTAGCCCCACCCTAGGTATGCCCGTCTTTTTCTTCCATACACATTAGTTCTGACTGATGCTCTTTCTGTTTGGCTTCTGCAGAGGAAGTCATGTATGCAAAGGCGATGAGCCGGCTCATCAAGTCGGAGGAGGGCAATAAGGAAGCACTGAACCCTCCTCCGGTTGCTTCTGACGCTCCTCCTGCTCCCGCCGAGTCCCTTGAGGGGTCTGCTGTCTCGCCTCGTGGGGTCGCTTCACCTGAGAGGGTCAACGTTACTGTTACATCCCCGCCAACCAAGGACCAAGGGCCTCCGGCTCCACAGGTTGCTCAAGTGATGGATCCTCCTTCCGGGGGTGGCTCCTCACCGAGCGCAATCCGCCCTGACAGGGTGGACGAAGAGTCTTCTCCCTCAGTTACTCCTTCGGCTGCCCGGCCCTTCGGTCGGCAGAAGCGGCGGCTCCTCAAGGGCTTGGGCCCTTCTTGAAAAAAACAATGTCTTGCACGTTCTTCTCCTCTTCCTCCGGTGCCCGAGGACGCGACTATACCAGCCGAGGCAGTAGCTCCTCCTCCTGCTCCGTCGGCCTCCACTCCAGTGGCAGTCGTCCCAGTGTCCCCGACCAGCTCCGTTGACCTAGCCACCCCTCCCACGGGTAAGAAGACATTGTGCCCTCAATACCGGGTGAAACTAGATCGACTAAGGGGGCGGTTGGATGCAGCGTTGGAGGCTTCCTATGATCTTCCCCTCCGGTGCAATTAAAAGAGACTCCGCCTGAGGGGGTTTTATCAGACGAGACTTCTAGTTCCGAAGGGGATTACTCCGGCCCCTCCATTGTGCCCCCGGAAGCTCCGACCGTTCAACGACTTCCCCTTCTCCCGAGTTCACCGCCGAATGAGGGTGAGGCGACCTACCCAGCACTCTGGAAGGGGTAGTCATGCAAGCTAGATAGATCGATTGTGTCCGCTAGAGGGGGGTGACTAGCGATTTTCGAACCCCTTTTCTTCCTACACGGTTAGTTGCACAGCGGAATATACAATAAAAACAATAAAACAAATACTAACCAATGCTAACACGGAAGATTTACTTGGTATCCACCCCGGACGGGTGACTAATCTAAGAATCCGTCGGTGGATCAATCCCCGGATAACCTCCGGCTAGTCCTCGTCGCTCCTTGTGGGTGGAGAAATCTCGCCACAAACTCAAACAAAGCACTGAGCACAAAGACTACTATCTTGCCTTTAACCAAGACAAGATTCGTCAAGTCTCTCAGCCACCACGAAGTCCTCTTTAAATAGGACTTGGGATGAAACCCTCGACACCAGTCGACTGCCCCCAGGGCAATCGACTGGTGCCACTGAAATTCGACCGTTGCACCCCAACATTCGAATTCTCAGCCAACTCACCATCCACCTACCAGTCGACTGCCCCCAGGGCAGTCGACTGGTCCCAGGCCAGAACTCTTCTATGAGTTTTATCAGTCGACTGCCCAACTCACCCACCTAGGGTTACCCTTCCTGAGTACATTCCACTCCGCACTCAAACCCTAGATTTCCCGAGTACAATCACACACCCCTCGTACCCTCACGACTCGACTGACTCCTCATCCGCAGCTTGACTATTGCCTTCGCGCCCTCTTCATCTTCGGCTCCCGTCCCTCGGATGCACGCAAGCCTCCAGCTTGCCTCCATGTCATCCTTCACGCATGCCTCGAAGTCCGCACCCATCAGCTCATCGTCCCTGCTCTCCAAGTCCCTCGGGTGCACACAAGCCTCCAACTTATCTCCATGCCACCCTTCACCGTACCGAGGCCGTCCAGTCAAGTCCATATGTGTAACCTGTACAACCTGCACACTCAACATACACATATAAGAACACAAGGGTAAACCTAACTTAAACCCTTTGCCCAAATATCAAAACTCATGATCACTCCGGATCACAGATTGCCTCAACAGCTTCGGCTGGAGCGCTAGCCGGTCTTCGGGAGACACTTCTGAAGGTGCAAATTATTTTATTGCATTGTATGTTTTCCTACCCGACTATTAACCTCTCGGTGCGATGGCAGGTGATGAGGATTGCGTAGCAGTTGGCCGGGGCTTATACTCCGGGCCCCAAGTAGAGGCCCTACTCCATCGAGCCTTACAGGCAGAGGCTGCAGCTGATCATGAGCGTCAGTCAGGAGTGATGCAAGCCAGCGTCAGCAAAGCTCTTCGTGAGGATGTCGAGCACCTCCGGAAACTCATGCAGGATCAGGAGCAGGCTCTACAGGCTTCCCGGCACAGAGAACGCTTGGCGTCCGAGAAGGCTGTGTCGGTTACCAAGGACCTTCTCCGGGTGACCCAGGAGAGTGATCAGCTCCAGGCGAGAGAGCAGAAGTTCTCGAGCGAGATGGCATCAAGTTTCCTGATGGCCACTGACCGCACGTTTATCCTAGAGGATGACTTGATCCAGGCTCGGGCGGACGAGTGACCCGTGTCGGAGAGGCTCAGAGAGGCCTTAGTTGAGCAAGACGATATGTCCGCTGAGCTGAGGTGGCTGAGGCGATCTGTGGAAGCTGCCGAGGCTGAGCTTCTTACTTTCCGGGCATCTGAGGCTTCTGCCTCTAAGGAGGCCGAGGAGGGCTTCAAAGTGAAGTTCCTGGCTTTGGAGGAGTTCCGTACCATTGTCGATCAGGTAATGGAGCGTTTACAGCAGGGCTTTCATGGGGTCATTGATAAGCTGAAGAAGGATAAGCTCCTGCCTTCTGACGCTACCCCGAAATTGTAGATGCCCTCCGAACCAGGTAGAGGTCCTCTCCCGAGGCCCTGAGCGGCCTGATGTGGGCATGAGAGACAAGTCGGGTTGTATCGGTTTTGCTAGATTATAATCATTTTCCCTGTTCCCTGTGTGTGTGCTCTTGCGCGATGTGCCTTTTGCCTTTATGTACTTAACCAACCGTCGATTGTCTTCAAGGTTGATTCTGGTGTTTTTAAATCAACTCTTTGTATCCTCTATTTATGTCTGCAGCGGGTCTTCGCCGATATTTCCTATTGAAGTACACGGATGGTTTTCGAATCGCCACCTCCGTATGATCCGTGATCTCATTGATGAGGCTCATTAGGAGTTGCGGGTTCCTAGGCGTATCATGGGTGCGCCGGTCGAAATGATGCTTCAGCACCTGTTTGCGTGATTGCATCCTCTCCGCATTAACTGCCGACATTAACTCCCCATACAGGCAACCATCTCCATAAATAGGGGGAGGAAGGTGTAGCGTCTCCTCCATCTCTTCCGCTTGCATGCTTCTTTCTCCCTCGTTGGTATCCTCAATGCCCAACCCTGGAGATACCGTATTACTCTTGGTTGCAGGACCCCTGAAGGGATAGGCATCTGTATTGTGACCCTCCCCGGGGAGCATGGTGGAGATGATGCCCGGGGTCTCTCTGAAGATTCTCGAGGATGTGAGATTCCCGGGTTATCTGAGATGTCCAAAAAAGACCTTATGCGGTCCGCCAGGGGGCATGGGGGAGATGTTCTCCCTTGCTGATCACCAAACCCCTACTCGGTCTATGGTGATGTACCCCACGCGCCATCGACTGCTCATTTCCTCCAAGCTTCGGGCAGATGAAGGTGTTTGTGGGGTACGTCGTCACCAAGAGGGGAGGGGCTTCAGCCGCTGGTTCTTCGTTGAGAATATTTCCATCTGGTGGTTGTTCCCCTCCTTCGTTAAGGTGATTCTTCTTTGTGTTTTTTCTCGACCGGGAGAGAATTACAGCTGGTATAACCTGAAGGGAAATTGCAGTGGCTTTTACCCCCTCCTCTTTTTTCCCTTTTTTCATATTATAGTTATCTTCGTCTCTGCGGAAAAGGGTGGGGATGTTCTGATAGGGTCGAGCTGCTCATGTGTTACATCAGGCATCCATCTTCGCCCCTGACTACTCGGAGGGAGTACCCGAGCTACTCATGTGTTACCTCAGCATCCATCTTCTCTCCTGACTACTCAGAGGGAGTACTCGAGCTACTCATGTGTTACCTCAGGCATCCATCTTCGCCAGCTATCCGAGAACGACTTCAAGCCCCAAAAAGGTGGAAGTGGCGCGGAGAGAACCCGTACAGAAGGGTGCCACCCCCTTTTTTTCAGATACTCGGTGTGTGTCTTAGTGACCTCCGGAGATGTATATCTTCATGTATCTATTCATGCCAATAAGATAAACGATTCTTTCTAGTATCTTTTATGTGTGTATAACTGTCCCGTGTCGATACTTTAATGGTTTTGCTGGTTCTCCCGTAGTTGGGTATGTCGCATTGTCTATGCCTCTGGACTGGTTAAGTCTCCGGTGCGGTGAAGTAGTAGAGTTTGGGGTTACTTGGTCGGGCGCATATATCCCAGACCAAGCCCAAGAATCCCGAGCATCAGCGGCACCGCGGGGCAGTGGGGTTTTGGTTACTAGGTCGGGTGCGTATGTCCACAACCAAGCCTAAGTACCCCGGGCGTCGGCTGTACCATGGGGTATTAGGGTTTTGATTACTTGGTCGGGTGTGTATGTCCACAACCAAGCCTAAGTACCCCGGGCGTCGGCTGTACCGCGGGATATTAGGGTTTTTGAATTCCTTAGTAGCGCACAGTTATTTTGAAAGAAGCAACTCCTTTTTTTACTCGATTTTGCTGCGAGAGCACAAAGAGGCATAGACAGAGGCTTTAAATAAATTGTAAATCTTACCGAGACAAGAAGGTTCCGAGACCCCAGCCGAACCGAGACCTCTGGAGTTTTTTATTTTTCTTCGGCAGCTACCCCTCCAGGCCTCGGGGTTCTTCCGAGATTCTGACCTGACTTTCCCGCTGTAGCACTAATGGGACACCAGCTGATCCCCTCGGACTTCCACCACCCGATCGCCCATTGGGAACTTGATCTTCTGGTGGCAAACAGAGACCACCGCTGGAAGGTGCTGAGTGCTGGGCGGCCCAGGATGGCATTGTAGGAGGAGGGCGCACCACAATTAGGAAAGGAGCCCTTCGGGTTCTCTCGAGCCCATCACTGCCTAATGAAAGTGACAAGGTAATTTGCCCCAACGGCTGCACTCGATACCCCGTGAAGCCAAACAATGAGATTGAAACAGGGAGCAGTTCATCCTTGTCTATCAGCATTTGCTCCCAAGCCGCTTTGTACAGAATGTTCATGGAACTCCCCGTGTCTACGAAAATGCGCTTCACCTCATAATTGGCAATGCGAGCCACGATTACTATGGCGTCCTTGATGGGTCTCGAATAGGTGTCACAAGTGAGCCTCAAATTTAGAATTTATAACTGAAAACCCTTGCTACCAAGATTAAATGTAGAATAGGGGCCTCAGGTCGTATTTTTTTCCAAGGACTAGTCGTGAGTGTTTGAATCAAGCTTGAAAGTTATTTGTCGTCAAATGATTTGGGTTTTCGAGATAAAATGGGGGGTTTTGTTTTGCAAGTAAGAACGAAAATAAAATTTGAAATGGAATTGACTTAACTAAGTAGAGTTAAACTAGGTATTGCAAGAATTGAACTTAAACACTAGGAAAATTGAACAAGACAATTTGAAATCGGAAATATAAAACTGATATCTATTGCAGAGATGAAATTAAGAATGTATCTAAATTCGGAGATAAAGAATTGAAGCAAGCTGAAAACTAAAAAAGAGTAATTTTGTGCAGTAAATCTCCTGATCGGTCGGCTGACCGATCAGATACAAGCCTGATCGGTTGACAGACCGATCAGTAGCTATCTGGATCGGTCGAGCGGACCGATCAGTAGCTGAAAACAAATTGATACAGAACTAAGAACAGAATTCAGAAACAATTAGAAATGAAATCTAACAACTACTGACTCCAGATCAGATTCGTCACTAAGGTTTGCTCCTTGCCGTCACACAAGAATCGATCCAAGAACCCCTTAGATCGCGAGTCTTCAAAATCAAGCTCCTTCGATCGGTTGTGTCGGATTGGTTCTTCCACTCGATCAGCTGGTTGCACTCTAGCTCAGAACCCTTCGGCGCAGTTCAAAGAACCCCTCTGAATACTCTGATGGATCCCAACCGATGAAGACAGCGATCGTGCGAAAATCGATTTGGGCGAAGCAAAGCTCGGCGAGACCCTCACCGGAGCTAGGCAGCAACAGATTCGAACTCAAACCTCACAAAGACTAGACCCTCTTGACTCGAAATCTGGAAAGAAACTGATCCTGGAGTGGCCGCCTGCGATCAGAGAAGATGAACGGAGAAGTACTGGAAAACTGGAGAGCGATCTTGCGACGACGAGCCCAGCGGAGGGAATTCCTGTTTTAACTAATTGCTTTTGAATTTGGACGGCTGTAATTTCCCCGATCTCATCCAACGGTTAGATCAAGTCAGATCTGATTCAAATCTTACAGATCTTGATCAAGGGCTCTGATCTACTGCTCCTTAGCTCGGATCAATCAGATCTGTGGCGGATGGCTCAGATCCTCCCTCCTCTTGAATGGACGGCCTAGATCCTCTAGTGCTTGATCCAACGACTAAATTAACTCTGATCTGGCCCAAACTTCAACATCTTGATCCATGAACTTGATTAAGTCTACCTTGAGCTTGGATCAACCAGAAGTTGGCGGATGGCTTAGATCTAACCGTTCTCTTGATGGACGGCTCATATTAATCCGATGCTTGATCCCTTTGATCCGGATTCAATTCTGACTCAAGTTTGACCCAATCTGATCCAGGTCCATGATCTTCTGAAACCTACAAAATGATATTCAATTTTAGTGCCAAAACATCTTAAATATAGAAAGAATTGAATCTTAAGCTAAAATGGAGATCCATGAAACCTAATATAAATACAAACTTAAGCATATGAAAGTGGATCAAAACATAGATTTGAGGGCCTAATTTAATCAACAAAATGAAAGTTATCAGTCCTCATAGGGAGCTTCCACTTCTTCGAGGTCGGATAGCCCGAACGAGATTGTAGGGTCGGACACTTGGCTTCGGCTTGTCCCGATGGAGTAGTTTTCCAACCACCGAGTGTAAGACTTCCTGGACCGGTTAGAGTCACCTCCAGTGGGTCCTCCGGAGATAACCCCTACATGGCCCGAAGGAGGACCCCGCATAAGGGTTTGCCTTTTTGGAGATCTCTAAGGAGAGGGATCTTCGGGGTGCGGGCCCTCGACTCCTACCTCTTGATCGCGATCGACACCGTGGTCGGACTTCGTTCTCCCGTGCAGGCCATCGCCGAGGGGAAAAGCTTCGCTGTGGCGACCTTCGGTGATACCCTGACTTCTTTCATTTTCTTCGAGGTTTGGTGTCTGTTTCCTCAATGAACTTCTTCTTCAATGCATGACACTCTTCTGTGGAGTGAGTCGAACTGCCATGATAATTGCAGTACTTTGGCAATGACTCCGGCTGCTCGGTGTCTACCATCTCCACCAGCCGACGCCTACCGATCCAGTGATCCTTCCCGGGCGGAAGGTCTTTTCCCCCGCGCAGGAGCCGGGGGCTCCCTTCTGTCTGACCGAGGGGCTGCCGGAGGAGGAGCTCCAACTGGATCCTTGCGCCGAGCGTACTGTACTTCCTCTACATTGACATGCTTGACTGAGTGTCCCAGCAAATCGTCAAAGCTGGCGGGGGGCTTCCTCACTAAGGACCGGAAGAAGTCACCTTCAGCGAGTCCTTGGGTGCAAGCACTGACGAGTATCTCCGATGTCGCGCTAGGTACGTCCTGCGCCACCTGGTTGAACCTCTGTATGTACTCCTTGAGCGGTTCCTTAGGCTTTTGCTTGAGAGCGAACAGGTTAAGTGTTGTCTTCTGGTAGCGTCGGCTACTCGCGAAATGATGGAGGAATGCTGTCTTGAACTCCGCGAAGGAGTTGATGGAACCATGTGGCAACCTCTGGAACCTCCGCTGAGCTGCTCCAGACAAAGTGTTCAAGAACACCCAGCACTTCACTCCGTCAGTATACTGGTGTAGAAGTGTCGCATTCTCGAATTTACAGACGTGATCCTCCGAATCCGTCTTCCCATCATACTCAGAGATCCCAGGCTCGCGGAACTGCTTCGGCATGGGTCCTCGACAATCTCAGACGAGAAAGGGGTAGAGGGAGTCTTTTGAGAGATCTTGTGTCCATCCCTCTTCCCCGGCCCCTCTTCATGCCTCTGAGCACTGGAGGCCACTGAATGGGCCTTCTCCACATCTCCAGGGGATTCTCTCTGGGGGCCTTGGGCTGCTCCATCCTGCCGCCCCACCGGGGTGACAGATCTTCGGGAATGCGAGGCGGAGACTCTGGGGATCTCCTCCCCCGCCGGACCCCCTGGTTGCGGGGCAACCTGTTCAACTTGGTGCTGCTCCAGGGCTTCCTTAATGGCGTTTGCCACTTGACGGTCAAGTTCCTCCCTGGTGAGGGTAAGGGGTTGTCCCTCTGATCCTACCATCGGTGCTCCTCTAGGTGTTTTACTAAGTTTCCCACAGACGGCGCTAAACTTGTTCTGGAAGGAGTCGTCGGCGATGGCCAGTCACTGAGGCTTGGCCCCTGCGGAGGTTACTGTGTCGAGGAGGAACTTGGGGTCCTGCGAAGTTAACACAAGCATTAGGGACATGCCGGCAGGGTCTGGCGGAGTCCACTCCGACGCTCAAGTTAGTACGTGGTCCGATGAGTAATCGCAGTGAGAAAGAAAGACCGTATGTAAAACGAGAGATCGTCCCCCCCCCCCTTACCGGAGGGGTTGGACTACCTTTTATACCGAAGTCCATAGACCAGGCTCATGTCCTCGATTTATGCCACGTCTCCGATATGCAAGTCACGTCCTCCTCTTTCATCGGTAACTGGATACCCCTTGAAACGGTCTAAGCCTTCATCGGCTTTCGTCCGTTGCGACATTCGGGGGTCGTGAAGACCTTTTCCACCGGGGGTACTTATCCGTACCATGAGGAGGGTTAGTGTCCGAGGTCGGTTAGCGTAGGGACTCCACCTCCCGAGTTGAGCTCAGGGTCTTCGGGTGTCATAGCTCCCGAGGTGCTCTCGGGGCCTATCCCCCGGGGTGCTCCCGAGGAGATTCTCCCAGCTGCCTTTCCTGGGCCCGTCACCCTCGGGGATATCCGAGGCCTAAGGAAGAGGGTTACCTTGACCTATCGTTGTTGGGTGCGCAGCTTCTTTATCCTTCGTTATGACCAGGGCTCATTCAACCCCATCAATGTAGATAAGAACCTACAACCTAAGGATATTATTATACTTAGTTATTTGACACAAATATAAAGTAAGTATAATAACCAAACATGACTTTATTAATGATAGAATATGATACAAAAGGTCCCTAGTCAATCATCACATAATTAGCTCTAGGGCTCCTACTAACAACAATGACCCGAGTAGTTCCCACACGCTTGGTTGTATGATCGCCTCATATTCAGCTTCATTGTTGGTGGCTTTGAAGTGGAGCAGGATTGATAAATGTAACGTGTCCCCCCGATGGGAGACCATTAACACCACGACTCCGCTGTGCCAGCTGTTGGTGTTGGGTATGGCTTGGCGGGTTTCCTAAGCGAAAACTTGGTCGTTCCGAGAGACCTCTCCATGTCTACGGATTAAAAAATTAATCCGAATGAAGACCCGTCTCCCAACGACCATCTCGTGCCGTATCGAACGATCCAAATTACAACTCGTCCAATTACAAAAATCGGCCTTGTAATTTGCTCGACCGTTCAACCGCAGAAAAGACGATGAGTGGATCGCCGGCTTTTGTGTTTATGGTCGGGGTCCAGTTAGTAAATTATTGGCTATGATACAAAAAAAATAATAAACTAACTAACATAAAATGACGAGGTAAACCAACATGGCACAAAAATAAACAAGGGAGCTTGGGAAAGAGTTATACCTTCCCGATCACCTCGCGCCCTTCTACCTTATGTCCCTCCCTTCCCGGACGTCGTGTGGGCGACGACGATCTACTGGGAACCGAGATCACCAAGGCGACCAATCAATCACACATTCTTCTTCTCTCCTTGCCGAACCAAACCCTAGCCAAGGGTTAGTGTCGCCGACCCTTTGCTCCCTTCTCCCTTGCGCCGCCGGCCAACTGCTGACCTCAAGAAGGAAGTGGAGAAGAAGATGGAGAGGAACAAGCCCCTCCTACCAGCCCAAAACCTAATCGCAACTTCTCCTTCACAGCTTTGCGCCGCCGCCGCCGCCGAGCCTCCTTGCGCCGCCTCCTTCCGGCCGCCGGTCCCTCCTTTCTCACCGATGCTCACCACAAAGGAGAGGAGACTCTCCTCTCCTTGTCTAGTGGTGCTTGCTCATGGTAGAGTTGAGGGAGGAAGAAGAAAACAAGAGGTTGATCACCTCTTATTGTCATGACCTAGGAGAGAGAAGGAGAGGAGAGGAGAGAAAATATTTGGTTTGGATGATTAACCTTGGTTTAGCGTTTCTTCGATGTCTTTCTTCCTACACGGTTAGTTGCGCAAGTGGAATATACAATAAAAACAATAACCAATGCTAACAACGAAGATTTACTTGGTATCCACCCCGGACGGGTGACTAATCCTAGAATCCGTCGGTGGATCAATCCCCGGATAACCTCCGGCTAACTCTGTCACTCCTTGTGGGTGGATAAACCTCGCTACAACACTTCGGACGCTATCTGAGCACAAGAGACTACTAACTCACTTTACCCAAGCGAGTTTCGTCAAAAATCTCAGTCACCACGAAGTCATCTTTAAATAGGACTCGGGCTGAAACCCTCGCTACCAGTCGACTGCCCCAGGGCAGTCGACTGGTGCCACTGAAATTCGACCGTTGCACCCCAACGTTCGAATTCACAGCCAACTCACCAGACCAACTACCAGTCGACTGCCCCCAGTCGACTAGGTCCCAGGCTGAGACCCTTCTGTGAGTTTCATCAGTCGACTTGCACTCAGGCCAGTCGACTGGTCTACTCACATACCTAAGGTTACCCTTCTCAAGTACATTCCACTCCGCACTCAAACCCTAGGATTCCCGAGTACAATCACACAACACTCGTACCCTCACGACTCGACTGACTCTTCATCCGGAGCCTCGATTGTTGCCTTCGCACCCTCTTTATCTTTGACTCCCGTCCCTCGGATGCACGCAAGCCTCTAGCTTGCCTCCATGCCATCCTTCACGCATGCCTCGAAGTTCACGCCCCTCAGCTCATCGTCCCTACTCTCCAAGGTCCCTCGGGTGCACACAAGCCTCCAACTTTTCAAAGTTAGGACTTTTTCACACCTAACTTCCCAAGTTAGGAATTTCCACACCTAACTTTCCAAAGTTAGGAATTTTCCACACCTAACTTTCCAAAGTTAGGAATTTTCCACACCTAACCCTCCAAGTTAGGACTTTTCACAAAACCCGGGCTTTTGAAAGCTTTTCCCAAGCTCCCCTACATTGGACTTACAAAGGCTTTTTAAGAACTTCTCCAAGGTTCCCCTTACGCCAAGGATGGAGCAACCATGCTCCCCCTTTATCTTAGCTCCCCCTAAACCTAGGGTTTCTAGCAAAGGTGTGTTTGGTTTCCCAACTTAAACCCAACACTTCTCCCCCTTTGCCTAACATCAAAAAGAACCCAACAATATCCCAATTATTGGTTCTTTCAATCCCTAATGACCATAAACAATGTGTACTAGCCCCCCATACACTTGTTTTGCATCATTTGGACACATACCCAGCTGCTGATACAAAAATCAGCCTTGACCAGTCGACTGCCCCCCAGGGCAGTCGACTGATACTCTGAAAATCAGAATTTCAGCCTTTCTGACGAAATTCAGAAATGCGCCAGAAATTCCATAAATCTCCAAAATTTTCCAAATTTCGTGGAGACATTTGGGGTACCCATACCTACTTGGGAAAAATACATTCCAAAATTTATCTATCATCATTCTCAAGTTTGACACAAAACTCAAAACTAGCTAAAAACTTCAATTAAACCTTGTCCTAAAGTCCTAGTTTTGGTTTTCTCTTGATGTCTTTGCCCATGTCAACCCACAATGCATCCCTAGCATTGATTTACATGGCAATTACACACCAAAAATCAATTTTCATGCAATATGACCCCAAAGTCATATTTCCATGCATGAAACTCAAAAACACCCTGCTAAAACCCTAGAATTGAGACTCAAGTCCGTCTCCAATTCCTTTGGCACACTCCATGGTCCATCTAGACCTCTAGGAGGAACCCTCCAAAGATCCATTCACCATATATCCCAAAGGCTCCTAGAGCTCCCCCTTGAGCTTTAGCCCAAGCCACCTCCCTATGTGACTCAACCATCACTAGGCCACATCGGTGTTCCACCGGTGACTCTTGGCCTACAAACTTGACACTCTTAACCTTGTCTTTGATTAAGTCATTCTTTTTCCCTTTAAATGGCATCCCCTTGCCATTTTTGGACTCCCCCTTCTTGCCATAATCATATGCTATCCTAGCATATCTCTTTCCCTTGGCATGGGAGACCTTAGATCGGTATCCTAGACCCGATCTATCATTGGTGCGGTTTAGGCCACCCAACACCATATCCAAACCCTTAGATCCAACCGTGAATCTCTCTAGGGTTTTCTCTAATTTATTAAGCCTTGCCCTCAAGGCTTGATTTTCCCTTTCTAGACCTTTAACCTTTGAGTCCATAGGTCCACTTTGAACATTCCCAGGACTACCCATTTTCCTAGGCACATTCCTTCCCTTTTTGTGATTAGTGTCATGATCCTTAGGTCTAAAGGTCTTGGGTTGATAATGATGCATGCTTCTCCTAGGATTTTGATCTACCTTGTTATTCCTAGTCTTATCATTATACTTAAATCCAAAATTATGCACCATTAAACATTTTTCATTAAATCTACCAAAAAAGGCGAAACGCTCGCCCCAGCGCCCCCGCCAGCCCGCCCCAGGACCAACACGGAGGAGGTAAATCACGGTTATCACTGGTGTGGTGAGGCGCCTGGGGTCGAGGGAATTAATGCGACCCTCGAACCTGTGACCTCGACCAAATCGGCCAGGCGCCTTACCATCCGATCCAGCCCGTGGGGGATTGACATTAAATCTAGCATGCATGGAGGGATGATTGACATTATTTCTAATATGTAATGAGGAACTTGAAATTGAATTACATTTTACCCTAGGGTTAGGAATTACCTTCCTTACCCTTGAAGTTCCCCCTTGATTCTTTCTTTCCTCCTTCTCCCATCTTCTTAAATGCTCTATTTTCTTTATTTCTCCTTTTCTAGGACACTTAGTATGGTAGTGCCCTAGCTCTCCACATGTGAAACATCGGATTTTCTTTTTTTAGCTTGGGCCTCTTCATTCCTACAACCCACGTTAGATTTAAAATAATTTGAAATGAGTTTAGATGTTACCTCATTTTTACCTTTTGGGCACTTGTCCTTGTAGTGCCCCTTTTCGTTGCAACCAAAGCATGTGATATGTTCTTTTGATTTGGCTTTGGTGGAGGTTAGAACTTCTTTAACTTTTGATGATGTGGATGCCTCCTCTTGATCCGGTACGGTTGAGGGTCTCTCCTCCCCCTCAATTCTTGAAATCGATACCTCCTCTTCTTCTCTTGAGGAGGTTGATGATCTTTCACTCTCTCCCTCACTTGAAAATGTAGATACTTCCTTTTCTTCTTCTTCTTCTTGACTCATTTGACTTTTCTCATTGGGCTCTTGAACTTGTGTAGGACTTTCATGATATTCTTTCAAATTGCTCCACAGTTCACATGCATTTTGGTATGCCCCTACACAACTCAAAATTTTGTTAGGCACAATATCAATCAATATACCCATTACCTTTTCATTTGCGCTTGCTTGTTCTTGTTGCTCTTGATTCCAATACCTAGGTCTAAGCCTCATCCCGTGCTTATCCTTTGGAATCTCGAAGGGCTCTTCAAGCGCAATCCGAAGGTCCCACTCCATTCCGAACCATGCCTCCATTCTCGCTTTCCAATATCCGAAATTCTCATGGTTGTAGGCCGGCGGAGTGTAGATGTCATCCCCCAACTTATCTTCCATTTTCTTTTCCCTCTAGCATGTGCTCCCTCGGCGGTTAGTCCGATCAAGAGCGGTCCTCGCTCTGATACCAATTGATAGATTGTTTCCGTACGCTAGAGGGGGGTGAATAGCGTTTCTTCGACGTCTTTCTTCCTACACGGTTAGTTGCGCAAGCGGAATATACAATAAAAACAATAAAACAATACTAACCAATGCTAACAACGAAAATTTACTAGGTATCCACCCCGAGCGGGTGACTAATCCAAGAATCCGTCGGTGGATCAATCCCCGGATAACCTCTGGCTAACTCTGTCACTCCTTGTGGGTGGAGAAACCTCGTCACAATACTTCGGACGCTATCTGAGCACAAGAGACTACTAACTCACTTTACCCAAGCGAGTTTCGTCAAGAATTCAACCACGAAGTCCTTTAAATAGGACTCGGGCTGAAACCCTCTACAGTCGACTGCCCCAGGCATCACTGGTGCACTAAATCGACTGCAACGTTCGAATTCACTGCCAACTCACCAGCAACCTACCAGTCGACTGCCCCCAGGGAAGTCGATTGGTCCAAGGCTGAGACCCTTCTGTGAGTTTCATCAGTCGACTGGTCTACTCACATACTTAAGGTTACCCTTCCCAAGTACATTCCACTCTGCACTCAAACCCTAGGATTTCCCGAGTACAACGACACAGCACTCCTACCCTCACGACTAGACTGACTCCTCATCCGCAGCCTCGATTGTTGCCTTCGCGCCCTCTTCATCTTTGGCTCCCGTTCCTCGGATGCACGCAAGCCTCCAGCCTCCTATGCCATCCTTCACGCATACCTCGAAGTTCACGCCCCTCAGCTCATCGTCCCTACTCTCCAAGGTCCCTCGGGTGCACACAAGCCTCCAACTTGTCTCCATGCCACCCTTCACCGTACCGAGGCCGTCCAGTCAAGTCCATATGTGTAACCTGTACAACCTGCACACTCAACATACACATATAAGAACACAAGGGTAAACCTAACTTAAACCCTTTGCCCAAACATCAAAACACTTGGTTACTCCGGACCACCGATTGCCTCAACAGGTTTCTTGATCTCATAGGGTATTTATAGGGCTAAGGTAGGGACCAAGAGGAGTAGTTGGATCCTAGCTCAGTAATGGATCTAAACCCGATTCACTAATTAAGATCATTCCACTAAAAGATCTTAATTGAACTTCCTCACCAACCCCCATATTTCCATATGGGCTCCACATATTACGAGTCGTCCATCCCCCCATGTTTAAGATCTTGAATGCCCGTTAATTAATTTAAATTACTGACAATTCAAATTAATTAACCCCTGGATCCTTGACTAGTACCACTCAACCTTATCATCATGCCGGATCATATCCACTTGCAGGGTTTAGCATGATGAACCTTTTGAGCTCATCAAGGGGGCATCATCAACTCGACTCATCTGGACACGGATTCCGTCAATAATCAACAGCACATCATATTATTAATATTATCTCTCAACTTACCGAACCTATCGATCTAACAGAATAGATCTCGCTCATTGGTAAATCAAAGAAATAATAATTAATAATACATGCCCGTTATTATATCAGGATTAAGGGATTACGCCATAAAGTCTTGAGGTCTATCCAATTTTCGAGACAGTACAAATTGGATAACCTCAAGGTTTGGTCCGGTCAATGTACTCAAAGCACACTAGTATAATTCTATGGTCAAGACCAACCATACCTAATTACACTACAACCATTCTGATGGGTTGTCCAATTCCATCTCGATTGTGCGACTCTGTTTATACTAAACAAGGAACTGATAACATGATCTTCCGTGTGACACCACACACCATGTTATCTACTATGCAAAGTAATTGGACTTCATGCATGTACTAATATAAACAGGCACCTAGTGTAGTTATGATTCTCTTTTCAAAATGAAGATGTTCATATAAAGAAATTCATGTCTTTCAGTATACACATCTTACAGTTGGAAGACCCGTCTACGTAGACCTTCCAGATTCCTTCGGCCTCGGGCTCTTGGACTGTCTCCAGAATGAAATCTGATAGAGCTTGTGTCTTGATAGCGATACGAGGCTGGTATTCAATACCGTATTCGCTCAACTTCGTAGTCCATTTGATCAACCGGCCTAAAGCTTCAAGATTGGTGAGGACCCGTGCGTGCGAACTGTTGGTGAGAATCATGATAGGATGCGCTAAGAAATACGGTCTTAACCTTCGGGCCATTAAACCAGGGCATAGGCCAGCTTCTCCATCGTAGTGTATCGCGTCTCAGCATCCTTCAGGAGATGTCCGAAGAAGTATATGGGGTTTTGCACCATGCCTTCTTCTCGGATGAGTGCCGAGCCTACTACTTGTTTTGCTGCAGACAAGTAGACAAATAAGGTCTCCCCTTCTACTAGCTTGTAGAGGATGGGGAGCTCAGCGAGATAGACCTTCAGGTTAGCGAGTGCCTTCTCACACTGGTCATCCCAATCGAACTTGGCTGCTTTTCTCAGAATCTTGAAGAATGGCAGGGTCATATCCACAGACTTGGAGATGAACCTGGATAAGACCGTGATTCTACCATTCAGCCTCTGCACTTCCTTGAAGTTGCGAGGGGATGACATATCCAGAATAGCCTTTACTTTTTCCGAATTATCCTCGATTTCTCTCTCTATCACCATGTACCCCAGGAACCGGCCGCTCATCACCCCGATCAAGCACTTGGCAGGATTCAACTTCAACTTGTTGGCCCTCAGGGTGGTGAACGTCTCTTCTAAGTCGTCTATAATGTCCTTTCCCTTGTCAGTCTTGACCAGGATGTCACCCACGTATACTTCGATGTTTTTCTCGATCTGATGCCTGAAGACTTTGTCCTATTGATGCAAGATGCATCAGTGATACCCTCTTCTAAGTGTTTCAATATTTGACAATATGCTTAAGTCAGTGATACATTGAACAAGGGAAGTCGAGAAAACTGGACCAAAGTGATGAAAAGTCCTGGCCGAGAGCTGGGCACCTAAGACCTAGCCGAGGGTTGGGCACTAAGACCTGGTGAGTGAAGCTGGGCACTAAGAACTGGTGAGTAAACCTGGGCACTATGTCCTGGTCGTGGATTGGGCACGAAGTCCTGGTCGTAGGATTGGGCAAAAGTCTTGGTGAGTAAAGTTGGGTAAAATTCCAACCGGATGGGCCGGGTGGCAACCGTCTCCTGAGAGGAGTAGGTGAAAGGCGCGTTCCCCGGGGATGGGAACTTAGGCGTCGGTTCGACCTAGGGTTTCGCGAAAATCTGAAGTTAGAACCAATTCACTAAGGCTAAGATTGTATATGTGTTTGACTTGTATTTATGTATCTTGCATGTACCTAAAATTGAAGACAAAGCAGGCAAACAAACACACAACAAGGTTGGAAACCTGGCTGCTAGGCGCCCCCATTAAACAGGGCGCCTCAATGAACCAGGCGCCTCCTTCAACACAGGCGCCCTGGATCAAAGGGTTATCTGCTGCTGCGAGTTCGGCGCGAAGATAAGCTTTGACCAAGCCCTGTGAGGTGCCTCCTTCATCACAGGCGCCCCAGACACAACCTATAAAAGGGGCTTCGACACCTCAACTCAGCACAACATTCAGAAATCATTCTAAGTTTTCCAAGTGATGACGAAATGCTAACGACGAAGCTCTGCGACCAAGGAGGCTCCGGGAGGAAGTGCGTGGCACTTCGGAGGTCTAGATCGGCCGAGTCTTCGACTCTTTTAGTTTAGTTTGAATTTACATTCTGCACTTATTTTTATCTATCTTTTTTTTGTAAATTGTGCACTGTAAGACGGGTTTCTCCACCTCCGGAAGGTCCGGAAAGGAGAAGTGAACAAGTTGCCCAACAAGCTAACGATATGGATCATGCTCAACCCACTCTAGAAGATGTAGATGATCCATTATGCATCAAAGGGGGCCCAATTACGAGGGCTAAGGCTAAAAAGATGAAAGAAACACTTAATGTGCTAATTGAAGATGTGAAAGCCAAAGTGACCATTGAAGAAGGTTTGACCAAGAGCAAGTCTTACGGCTTAGTCAACCTAATTCAAGCCTTAGATGAGCTTAACTAGTATCCTTAGTCTCTTGCCTATGTAAGAAGGATATGTTAATTTTGTGGGTTCAATTTAGGCCCAATTTCTAGCTTTATTTGGGTTGTAATGGTGCCAAGAGCTCAATAGGCCTATGTAGTCTATATAGGCCTCCACTAAATGGGCTTCCTTTTGGCCTTTTAGGGTTTTTAGGTCACCCTACAGCTATAAATATATGGGGTGGCGGCCACAACATGTAACTTTTGACTTATTCAATCTACTACATGGTGAGGCTCTCACTTGTTGGTTCTTCATTGAACTAGAACTTATCAAGGTATCTCCTTGTGGCGTTCAAGACTTATCAACCTCCATCCCAAGGTTGTGGCGTCTATCTTCTTCTTCTTCTATACCAAGGTTCGTGCTTCCTTAAGCATTGGGTCAAGGTTTCTTTCTTCCATTCTCCATCTTTTCGATTTAGGCTATCTTTCTCCCTTTCTTCCATTTGTTGTGTGTTCTTGAGATTTCTTCTCATTGGGTTCGCATCAGTCTTGACCAGGATGTCACCCACGTATACTTCGATGTTTTTCCCGATCTGATGCCTGAAGACTTTGTCCTATTGATGCAAGATGCATCAATGATACCCTCGTCTAAGTGTTTCAATATTTGACAATATGTTTAAGTTAGTGATACATTGAACAAGGGAAGTCAAGAAAACTGGACCAAAGTGATGAAAAGTCCTGGCCGAGAGCTGGGCACCTAAGACCTGGCCGAGGGTTGGGCACTAAGACCTGGTGAGTGAACCTGGGCACTATGTCCTGGTCGTGGATTGGGCACGAAGTCCTGGTCGTAGGATTGGCCAAAAGTCTTGGTGAGTAAAGTTGGGTAAAATTCCAACCGGATGGGCCGGGTGGCAACCGTCTCCTGAGAGGAGTAGGTGAAAGGCGCGTTCCCCGGGGATGGGAACTTAGGCGTCGGTTCGACCTAGGGTTTCGTGAAAATCTGAAGTTAGAACCAATTCACTAAGGCTAAGATTGTATATGTGTTTGACTTGTATTTATGTATCTTGCATGTATCTAAAATTGAAGACAAAGCAGGCAAACAAACACACAACAGGATTAGAAACCTGGCAGCTAGGCGCCCCCATTAAACAGGGCGCCTCAATGAACCAGGCGCCTCATTGATACAGGCGCCTGAATGGATCAGGTGCCTCCTTCAACACAAGCGCCCTGGATCAAAGGGTTATCTGCTGCTGCGAGTTCGGCGCGAAGATAAGCTTTGACCAAGCCCTGTGAGGTGCCTCCTTCATCACCCCCATACACAACCTATAAAAGGGGCTTCAACACCTCAACTCAGCACAACATTCAGAAATCATTCTAAGTTTTCCAAGTGATGATGAAATGCTAACGACGAAGCTCTGCGACCAAGGAGGCTCCGGGAGGAAGTGCGTGGCACTTCGGAGGTCTAGATCGGCCGAGTCTTCGACTCTTTTAGTTTAGTTTGAATTTACATTCTGCACTTATTTTTATCTATCTTTTTTATTGTAAATTGTGCACTGTAAGACGGGTTTCTCCACCTCCGGAAGGTCCGGAAAGGAGACCATTAGTGGACGGGCATTCTCGTGCTTAGGCCTTGGATGTACTGACCCTGGGGGTTGGGAACTAAGTAAAAAATCCCGTGTGCGCAAAGTGTCTTTCTTTTCTGTTCTTTAGTATTTCCGTTGTGCACTAACTCTCAGTTTAGAATGATCGAAAGACATGCATTTCGGAAAAAGTTTTTACAAGTCAATATTCACCCCCCCCCCTCTATCGACGGCACCGGTCCCCACATGTCCATCATCCATTGGTAAGTTGCCCCAGCGTTGCACAATCCAAAAGGCATGACATTATAGCAATACATGTCATCGGCTGTCACAAAGTTGACTTTCTCCTGGTCTTCGGGAGTGAGCAAAATTTGATGGTAGCCTTGATAAGCATCCAACATTGAAATAAACTCACAACCGGCCGTAGAGTCTACTAACCGATCTATTCGAGGCAAGAGGTAACAGTCTTTAGGGCAGACCTTGTTCAAATTGCAAAAGTCAACACAAACCCGCCATTTACCCCTGGCTTAGGACAAGGACTAGATTAGCTAACCAGGCCGGGAATTAAACTTCCCTTATGTGTCCGGCCTTTAACAACTTGTTGACTTCATCCCTGATAGTCTTGTCCTGTTCTGGAGCAAAGTGCCTCCGCCTCTGCTTCACTGGTCGGGCTACAGGGGTAACATGCAGGTGATGCCTGGCTAGCGCCGGGGGGACCCCTTTGATTTCTTTGGTGGCCTAGGCAAAGACATCTATATGGCTATGCAGGCAGTCTATAAAACAACTTCTTAGTTCTGGTGCAAGGTCGGTGGCGATCCTCGTAACTGCCCCTCCTATTGAGGGTGAATCTGAACCTCCTCGCTCCCGACCTCCCTTCATTCTTCTTTACGTCCTTCATCTTCTCGCGGGTCAGTGAGATCAATTTGTAGGACTTCGGGTTCTGGTGTGATGTCGATCTGACTCCCCCGCTGTAGCATCGCCGAGACACCCACTGGTCTACTTTGACTTCGGCCACTTGGTCGCCTATCGGAAATTTGATCTTCTGATGGTAGATAGAGACCACCACCTTGAATATACTGAGCGCCGGATGTCCAAGATGACATTGTAGGATGAGGGAGCATCCAAGACCAGGAAGGGAGTCCTCCTAGTTCTCTCCAGAGTGTCGTCGCGCCAACGACAGTGATAGGGTAATTTGTCCTATCGGCTGTACTCGGTATCCATCAAACCCGAAGAGCGGGGTCAAAACTGGAAGCAGTTCATCTTCGTCAATCTGCATCTGATCCAAAGCAGCCTTGTACAGGATGTTCACCGAACTACCTGTATCCATGAAGACATGCTTGACCTCATAACTTGTGATACACGCAAGAATTATCAGGGCGTCCTCATAGGGGTCTTCTGTGTCCTCCAGATCTTCTGGGCTAAAGGAGATTATGGGGTAGTTCTCCAATCGCGGAGTGCGAGCCTTCCTCGCAAGGTTTGGTTCCCCTCCGGTAGGACCTCCGGAGATCATTGGGATCTCCTCTTGCCCAGAAGCCCCTCGTCGTGAAGCAGCTGGCTCCATTTGTTGATGTTGGAGTGCCCCTTCGATGGCGTTGGCCACTAAGCGATCTAGTTCCTCTTTCGTCAGGACGATGGATTGTCCCATCGGCTCTGCCATCGGTGCTCCTTCTGGTGCTCTACTGGTTTTTCCCACAGACGACGCCAAACTTGTTCCGGATGTAATTGACGTCGATGATCCGTCATCGGAGTCCAATCCTCCTGGATGACAACGAGAGTGGAAGAGCTCCTGTCCAGCGAGATTAACACGAGCGTTAATGAGAACACGCCGGAGGTTGTCCAACGGAGCCCACTCCGACGCTCAAGTCAGTGCCTTAGTATAGGAGATGGCAGAAAGCAAGGAGAATGTGTAAGTTAAAGAGTGCGTAACCTCTTTACCGGAGGGGTTGGAGTACCTTTTATACCTGAGACAGTAGTCACACGTGTCCCCACGTTCTACTCCATGTCCCCCCATCTTCGGTTACTGGATAACCCTTGTAACAGTCGTCGCAGCCATTAAATCTAGACCGTTGCGATGATGAAGGCGTTAATGGCCGTGTATTACGGGTCATGATTATCCTGTAATTATTGGTGATTAATATCCATAGATCCGAAGAGAGGGGGACCGTTACTTGAGGTCGAGTGCTCCTTGGGCACCGCTACCCCGATGTGATCTCGGGGTCTTTTGGCCCGGGGGGGGGGTCCCGGGTGCTTACCCTCCCGAGATGATCTCGGGGACCTAATCTTCCGAGGTGATCTCGGGGCGTGTGTGCTTCTGGAGCGATCTTCAAGAGTATGTCTGCCCGAGTTGGTCTTTGGACTCCACTTCCCGAGATGATCTCTGGGGACCTAACCTCCTAAGGTGATACCGGACGTGTGTCCTCCCGGGTCGGTCTCCAGAGTATTTCTGGCTTGAGGTGGTCTCGGGAATCCACCTTCCCGAGGGGATCTTTGGAGTCAAGGAGAGAGAGTCATCCAGACTCGATAAATCTTGTCATATAACTTCTTCAGTCTACGTGTCAATCATGAGGTGTTCAACTCCATTAGTGTGCAAATTGATATCCCTTCTTCAAACAATATTTGTAGTATATATTGTCCTTGCTATAAAAGATAAAAGGCGAAATCGCTCGCCCCCAGCGCCCCCGTCCCAAGACCATCACGAGGGAGGTAAATTGCGGTCCCCGAAATAATTAGTGCACAGTTGGGCCGAGAATTGATACACTAAACGCATAGAGTTTTAATCCAGTGCGCCTCGCGCGACTCGAACCTAGGACCTCTTAGACAACACCGCCATGTACTAACCACTCCGGATCTCCGTGGGGACGTCCTTGCTATAAAAGAGGTTGTTGAGTTGGGATGTAAGGAGAGAGAGAAAAAATTTAAAGAAAATGGCACAGCGATATGAAGTTCCAATTCGATTTAATTTTGTAAACGAACATTCAATTCATCATATACCAAACTTCAGAAATACGCACTAACATTTTCTCATATTACAATGACAATTCAATTTAAGAAACGAGAGTAGAACTGCAAGCGAGCACACTTTTATCTTAAGAGATCGAAAGGCGGCGACGGCCTAGTTTGCTTTTATTTATTTATTTATTTATTTTTGTTATAATAGAAAGATGGTTAATTAAACAGCTTAGCTTTCTTATAATGCTAAAATTAATTATATATGAAGGCCGAAGGGGCAGGGTTTTCTTCTACACCGCTATAGTAACGTTGGAGGTGGGATTGGAGTCAGCGGCGGGAAAAGGGGAAGGGAAGATCACCATCTGGTGCAACAGGGCAGCAAGGGCTGCACCGACTAAAGGACCGACCCAGTAGACCGATTGGTTCTTGAAGTTGCCGCTGACTACGGCCGGTCCGAAAGACCGTGCGGGGTTCATCGACCCACCCGTCAAGGAACCGGCTGCCAGCACGCACGCCCCCGCCGCGAGCGCCACAGCCAGAGACGCCGCCACCCTTTGTACCCCGTTGCTCCTCCTCTCGCCACCGCTTCCACCCCTCGGGTCCGCCGCTTCGTACACCGTGTACACCAGCACGAAGGTGATGACGCTTTCCACCACTGCCCCTCCAAACCCAGTCATCTCCGCCGCTATCCCTGTCGTGGGGATCGCCTGTCCGGCTGAGGCAACCCAGAGGAGGAAGCAGGCAAAGGTGGCGCCGAGCAACTGAGCAATGCAGTAGAGGAGGGCGATGGGAACGCTGATGTGGCCGGCGACGGCGAGGCCGAAAGTGACGGCGGGGTTGACGTGGCCGCCGGAGACGTCGCTGGCAATGTATACGGATACGAACAAGGCAAAGGCCTGAGCTAGCGCCGTCGCAACAAGTGACGAGGCTTCCGACGTAACGTCGGGAGTCAGCATTCCTGAAAATGGATCATGTATAGTAATTTCATTTTGACTCAACGATGAATAATACATTATTGCCGAGTTAGTATGGTACGGGCAGAGATTGAGGAGCCGACGGAAGCGAAGACGAAGAAGAAAGTGGAGATGAATTCTGCCAGATATGAACGGCGGGATGCCGGAGACAGCCAGACAGGGAGTCGGCTTCTGTCAGTGGAAATCATCTCAGATGCTCCTTCTATGACTAGTGCAAACGTGGGACTGGAAAGCAGAAAATGGAAAGATGGCAGTTACGGGCAGGGGAGGCCAGGGCAGGGGTATCTATCTTGGACGAAGGGACGTCGTCGTCAATTGAAAAACGGTTGCATGGCAGTTACGGGCGGTTCTAAATCCTTCCTGAATATGTGAAAGATAGTTTCATGCATTGTTCGATAATAATCCCTTCAAGAATTCTGAGCATTTGGTATTGGGTAGTAAATCTGATTCATGCATTGTTGGATATTATTAACGATGTCTCTTGCACATTCTGTCCAACCTGCGTCAAGTAACACATGTTAAGGGCACCGGATGTTTCCAACGCAGTGAAAATGTGATAACGTTCACACAAGCATCCCTCCGCTGTCCAGCCCAAGGCCTTGTGGAAGGTAAATATATCACGATATTGAGCGGTCTCGTACGTGGGAGAAATTATTCCCTAAGAAAATGAATCCCCATGCAAATCTATCACTCAAGTTAACTCAGCTACACTCCGTGGGGGCGATGATTTGTCTCTCTTGACCACTCCGTATGATGATAGCTTCTGTGAGTGAATTAATGATCCGGGACTATGATACAGTGGTAGGTGATTAGACGCTATTTCAGACATTCCGGTTTGATCCCTAGCTGTGACGTATTTTGTAGAAATTTTTTCTCCAAATGGGGCGTAAATCCTGGGACGCTGGGCTTCTAAACCGTCCATCGCGAACACTTCCCGATTTACCTTGGTGACTGGTGGGAAACTTCCATGGGGTTGGGATGGTCATCCCAATTTCATCTGCTATCTGGTCCAATTTTTTTTTTTGTGAGTGAATTAACCTTGTCATGAGCCAACTACAAAGGTCATACCGAACAAGATGCTCTATTATTGACCTCGTGATAGAGACAAATCTAGCTCGGGAAGCCAAAAGGGGGCACTTAAGCCAAAAGATGCCAAGGGGTTAATTCCTAGGTGCACAGTGTTAAAAAGGAAAGAATAAGAAGAGAACAACAAGAACGACAATAATGATAAATCTTATTATTCATTGATGTTTATCTCTAACAACAATACCATATATATAGGATATAAAAGTACTTGGTCAATTGACTCATTAATAGAATTATTCTAATAGTTATAATAGAATTATTCTAATAATTTCTAATTTGATTTGATTTGATGACTTAATCTGATTATTCCAATTATATTGAATTAATCTCTTTTATCCCCCTGCGATAAACTCAATGCGAGATCTTTGATGTTGACTTTGCTTGCTAACTTGTTGAAATGTTATCTAGATAATGACTTAGTAAAGATATCAGCAATTTGATTTTCTACAAAGATATACGAGACGGATAACTGTTTAGCTGCCACACATTCTCAAACAAAATGAAATTCAATTTCCACATATTTTGAATTTTTGGTGCTTTATTTGATGCAATATGAAATTCAAAAAGAAGTGATTGAAGCCAAATAATTTTAGATATTGTATTAGCTATAGTTTTATATTCAGCTCAGCGCTTGAACGAGATACTATAGGTTACTTTTTTAAATACCAAGAGATAAGATTTTGTCTAAGAAATATTACATATCCACTTGTATATCGTCTGTCTTTAGGAGACCTTGCCCAATCCGCATTGTTATATGCATGTAAATCTCGAGATGATTGCCGATATAAAAGAAAAATATGTAAAATAGTACCTTTGAGATAGTGAAGTATTCTTTTTAAATTATCCCAATTTTGCTCATTTGGAGCACGCATAAATTAACAAACACAATTTATTGCAAAAGTAATATCAAGTCATGTGATAGTGATATATTGTAAGGATCCAATAATGCTTCGATAAGTCTGTGGATCAGACAGAGCAGGAGAGGATAAAGTTGTAGAGTTGTTTATAGCAATTGGTGTAGAAACTGGACGTGCTCCATCCATTTTGGCTCTTTGGAGAAACCCAGTAATATATTTGCTCTAAGAGAGGAGATAGCCTTGCTCACGTGGAATAAGTTCAATATTAAGATAAAAATGAGCATTACCCAAATCTCGAGTAGGAAATTCTTGATTGAGAAGACTTAATAAAGTTGTGATGCCCTTTTGATTGTTGTCGGTTGATGGGGCTAGGTGGTCCGGGCCCGACACGAAGGATGAAGAAGTAAGGACACAATATGACTTTCCCTCCCGAGCCCCCGAGACCTCCTCTCCGTGACATGCTCGGGAAGGTCGGTCCGAAGGCCCGTCGAGTAAGTTTCCTGGCAAGCGATACCCCCGAGTTCCCCTCGGGAAGCAGGTTCCTAGCAACGGCCGAACTTGGATATTAATCAGGAAAAAGTCCGCACGCCCCTCCCACAAAAATGGCCCCACGGGAGGAGAGGAGGGTAACGGTGCCGACGGTTTCAAGAGTTATCCCCTCATCACCGAAAGCAGGGGGCGTGACCCAAATATCAGAGTCGTGGCGCCGAAAAAGGGGTGCACGACTAATCTGCCGAGGCAAGTATAAAAGGTAGACTAACCCCTCCGGTAAGGGGGTTACAATCTCTTATCTCAGCATACTGCCTTTCTTTCTCGTTACCAATCGAACAATCTACTGACTTGAGCGTCGGAGTGGACTTCGCCGGACCCCTGCCGGCGTGTCCCCCTAACGCTTGTGTTACTCTCGCAGGACCCCTCCAAGTTCCTCAGCGACGTAGTCTCCCTGCCGGGGTGGAGCCTCAGTGACTGGCCATCACCGACGACTCCTTCCGGAACAAATTTGGCGTCGTCTGTGGGAAACAACAAAACACCTGAAGGAGCACTGATGGCGGAAGCGGAGGATCTCGCTCATCTGCGGGAAGATGAAGGGCCTAAGCAAGAGCGGCGAGAAGTTGAGAGTGAAGAGGTGCAGATCGACCTCCATGGCGAAGGGGGAAATACGCGTATCGCTCTTGACCTCGAGCCAACATTACGAAATCGCCTTGTCGGTAGCCTGCGGAACCACAGAGACGTGTTTGCTTGGGTTGCTGAAGAAATCAAGGGGGTCCCCCCAACGCTAGCTATGCACCACCTACATGTGGCGCCGGAGGCCCGTCCGGTGAAGCAGAAGAGGAGACACTTCTCCCCGGAGCAAGATAAAGCTATCCGGGATGAGGTTTAGAAGCTATTAAAAGCTGGACACATCAGGGAAGTCCGGTTCCCAGCTTGGCTGGCCAACGTGGTCCTCGTTCCCAAGCCTAGAGGTAAGTGCCGAGTCTGCATCGACTTCAGAGACCTAAACAAAGCTTGCCCGAAGGACTGCTAGCCCCTGCCCAGGATAGATCGGCTGGTGGACTCGACAGCCGGTTGCGAGTTCATCTCCATGCTAGATGCTTACCAGGGCTATCACCAAGTCCCCCTCGCCCCCGAAGACCAGGAGAAGGTCAGTTTTGTGACGGCTGATGGCACGTACTGCTACAACGCCATGCCCTTTGGCTTGCGTAACGCGGGCGCCACGTACCAGCGGATGATGGACAAGGTCTTCAGACACCAGATTGGGCGAAACATTGAGGTGTACGTGGACGATATCCTGGTCAAGACGGAGAAGGGAGGGGACATGATATCTGATCTGGAGGAGACATTCGCCACTCTGAGAGCACACAGGTTAAAACTAAACCCAGCTAAATATTTGTTTGAGGGTCAAAAGTGGCAGGTTCCTGGGATACATGGTGACGGAGAGGGGGATCGAAGCCAACACGGAAAAGGTAAAGGTCATTCTAGATATGCCACCCCCACGGAACTTCAGGGAAGTCCAGCGGCTGAACGGTCGAATCACCGCACTATCACGGTTCATCTCCAAATCCGCAGACAAAGCTCTCCCCTTCTTCAAAATTCTGAGAAAAGCTGTTAAATTTGAGTGGGATGATCAGTGTGTGAAGGCCTTTGAGGAACTGAAGTCTGGCAGACCTCCCGACCCTTCATAAGCCAATGGAAGGGGAAACACTATTCGTCTATTTATCTGCTGCTGAACAAGCGGTAGGGTCGGTGCTTGTCCGGGAACAAGACCGGATTCAGCACCCCATTTACTTCTTCGGACACCTACTCAAAGATGCCGAGACGCGGTACACCATGATGGAGAAACTGGCCTACGCCTTGGTCCTGATGGCCCGAAGGTTTCGGTCATACTTCTTAGCGCACCCCATTGTGTGGCCCACGGAACTTCAGGAAAGTCCAGCGGCTGAACGGTCGAATCACCGCACTATCACTGTTCATCTCCAAATCCGCAGACAAAGCTCTCCCCTTCTTCAAAATTCTGAGAAAAGCTGTTAAATTTGAGTGGGATGATCAGTGTGTGAAGGCCTTTGAGGAACTGAAGTCTGGCAGACCTCCCGACCCTTCATAAGCCAATGGAAGGGGAAACACTATTCGTCTATTTATCTGCTGCTGAACAAGCGATAGGGTCGGTGCTTGTCCGGGAACAAGACCGGATTCAGCACCCCATTTACTTCTTCAGACACCTACTCAAAGATGCCGAGACGCGGTACACCATGATGGAGAAACTGGCCTACGCCTTGGTCCTGATGGCCCGAAGGTTTCGGCCATACTTCTTAGCGCACCCCATCGTGGTCCTTACTAATAGCCCGCTCGCCCGAGTCCTCACTAATCCTGAGGCGTCGGGCAGGGTAATCAAGTGGACGACGGAGTTAAGCGAATACGACATCGAATATCAGCCTCGCACCCCATCCAAGCCCAGGCTCTCTCCGATTTCATGCTGGAGACCGTCCCGGAGATAGAGACCGAAGGCATGTGGAAGGTCTATGTGGATGGATCCGCCAATAGCCAACATAGCGGAGTAGGACTACTATTGATCTCCCCCAGGGGAGACACACTGCATCTGTCCATCCGGCTTCACTTCAAAGCTACCAACAACGAGGCTGAGTATGAGGCGATCTTGGCAGGATTACAAGCGGCTCGGCACATGGGAGCTCGTCGAATCACTGTCTACTCAGACTCGCAATTAGTGGCCCAACAGGTGGCAGGTGGTTTTGAAGTCAGATGTGAGCGGCTGCATAGGTACGTAGCCCTATATGAGCAACTAAAGAGTACTTTCTTGGAGGTCATCCTGCAGAAGATATCCCGGTCAGACAATGTGCGGGCCGACGAGTTAGCCAAGCTGGCCAGTTCCATAGCCACCTGGCAGCTGGAGGGGCCCAGTGTGACCGAGACCATGGTGGCTCAAATCGGAGGAGAAGTCAGAATGGATGAACTCACAGACTGGAGAGATCCTTACATAGCATTTCTTCGGGACGGATCCCTGCCGAAAGAAGGCCCCGAGAGTCGGATGTTTCACCGACGGGCGGAGAGGTTTACACTGGTCAGGGATCAGTTGTATAAGAGAGCCTATGCCCAACCCCTCCTAAAATGTGTTGGGCCGGGAGAGACTCGCTACGTACTGCGAGAGGTACACGAGGGCATCTGCGGAAGCCATATTGGAGGGAGATCCATGTCCCGGAAGATCCTTTTGGCAGGTTACTTTTGGCCCACCCTGCAAGCGGATTCGCTCAACTTCGTGGCCAGGTGTAAGGCCTGCCAGAAGCATCAACACGTCTCTCATCGCCCCACGGAGCCGTTAAGAGTTTCTACCGTCTCATGCCCGTTCGACCAGTGGAGAATGGACATTGTGGGGCCTTTCCCCATTGGGCCCCAGCAGAAGAAGTTTCTGCTGGTCCTCGTTGATTACTGTTCTAAGTGGGTGGAAGCCGAACCTCTGGCCAAAATCACAGAGGGGGCGGTGATGAAGGTTCTATGGAAGGATATCGTCTGCAAATATGACATTCCTCATAAGCTGGTGTCGGACAACGGCCGACAGTTTTCTGGACGAAGACTACAGGAATGGTGTGAAGGGTTAGGCATTCAGCAGGCTTTCACCTCCGTCGCCTACCCTCAAAGCAATGGACAAGCGGAGGTGGTCAATCGGGAAATACTACGAGGGCTCAAAGTAAAACTGGACCATGTCGGAGGCAGTTGGGTCGAAGAACTCCCCAGCATCTTATGGTCCTACCGGACTACCCCAAAGGAAGGAACCGGAGAGAGCCCCCAGCATCTTATGGAGCAGAAGCCGTTATCCCGGCGGAGGTAGGAGAGGAGTCCCCGCGGCGGCGACATTATCGCAAGGAAGAGAATGACCAAGAGCGTCTGATTGACCTGGACCTCATATCGGAGGTACAAGACAAAGCTGCGGTAAGGTTGGCGGCCTATCGGAGGAGGATGCAGCTAGCCTACAATCGTAGAGAGATTGCCCGCAGCTTCGAGGAAGGCGACCGAGTCTGGAAGAGAATTAAACCGGTAGGTGATCCTGGGAAGTTAGAGCCGCAGTGGGACGGGCCCTACGTGGTCGTCAAAAAACATACAGGAGGTAGCTACTATTTGGAAGACCATGAAGGGAGGAGGTTGAAAAGGCCTTGGCATGCGAAATATCTCCGCCCCTACTACACTTCTTGAGTTGCCGTGTAATGCACTTTTGTGGATATATGTTTTCACTACTTCATTGCCTTGCGGTATAATTAATAAAGGATGTGGAGGACGTGGCATGTTGTAAATGTTAAGTCTTGGATTAAAACCCTACAGCCTCTCGGCGTGTGGGCTTGGCCTCGGAGCAGTACACGCCCGGCCAAGAGCTGATTAAAACCCAACAGCCTCTCGGCATGTAGGCTTGGCCTCGGAGCTGTACACGCCCGGCCAAGAGCTGATTAAAACACTACAGCCTCTCGGTGTGTGGGCTTGGCCTCGGAGCTGTACACGCCCGGCCAAGAGCTGATTAAAACCCTACAGCCTCTCGGCGTGTAGGCTTGGCCTCGGAGCTGTACACGCTCGACCAAGAGCTGATTAAAACCCTATAGCCCCTCGGCGTGTAGGCTTAGCCTCGGATCTGTGCACGCCCGGCTAAGAGCTGATTAAACCCCTACAGCCTCTCGGCGTGTAGGCTTGGTCTCGAGCTGTACATGCCCGGCCAAGAGCTGATTAAAACCCTACTACAGCCTCTCGGCGTGTAGGCTTGGCCTCGGAGCTGTACACGCCCGGCCAAGAGCTGATTAAAACCCTACAGCCCTTCGGCGTGTAGGCTTGGCTTCGGAGCTGTACACGCACGGCCAAGAGCTGATTAAAACCCTACAGCCCCTTGGCGTGTAGGCTTGGCCTCGGAGCTGTACACGCCCGGCCAAGAGCTGATTAAAACCCTATAGCCTCTCGGCGTGTAGGCTTGGCCTCGGAGCTGTACACGTCCGGCCAAGAGCTGATTAAAACCCTATAGCCCCTCGGCGTGTAGGCTTGGCCTGGAGCTGTACACACCCGGCCATGAGTTGATTAAACCCTACAGCCCCTCGCGTGTAGGCTTGGCCTCGGAGCTGTACACGCCCGGCCAAGAGCTGATTAAAACTCTACAGCCTCTCGGCGTGTAGGCTTGGCCTCGGAGCTGTACATGCCCGACCAAGAGCTGATTAAAACCATACAGCCTCTCGGCGTGTAGGCTCGGCCTCGGAGCTGTACACGCCCGGCCAAGAGCTGATTAAAACCCCACATCCCTCGACGTGTAGGCTTGGCCTCGGAGCTGTACACGCCCGGCTAAGAGCTGATTAAAACCCTATAGCCCCTCGGTGTGTAGGCTTGGCCTCGGAGCTGTACACGCCCCGCCAAGAGATGATTAAAACCCTACAGCCTCTCGGCGTGTAGGCTTGGCCTCGGAGCTGTACATGCCCGGCCAAGAGTTGATTAAAACCCTACAGCCCTCGACGTGTAGGCTTGACCTCGGTGCTGTACACGACCGACCAAGAGCTGATTAAAACCCTAGAGCCTCTCGGCGTGTAGGCTTGACCTCGAAGTTGTACATGCCCGGCCAAGAGCTGATTAAAACTCTACAGCCTCTCGGCGTGTATGCTTGGCCTAGGAGCTGTACAAGCCCGGCCAAGAGCTGATTAAAACCCTATAGTCTCTCGGCGTGTAGGCTTGGCCTCGGAGCTGTACATGCCCGGCCAAGAGCTGATTGAAACCCTACAACCCCTCGGCGTTTAGGCTTGGCCTCGGAGCTGTACACGCCCGACCAAGAGCTGATTAAAATCCTACAACCTCTCGGCGGTAGGCTTGGCCTCGGAGTTGTACACTCCCGGCCAAGAGCTGATTAAAACCCTATAGCCCCTCGGCGTGTAGGCTTGGCCTCGGAGCTGTACATGCCCAGCCAAGAGCTGATTATAACCCTACAGCCTCTCGGTGTGTAGGCTTGGCCTTGGAGCTGTACACGCCCGACCAAGAGCTGATTAAAACCCTACAGCCTCTCGGCGTGTAGGCTTGGCCTCGAAGTTGTACACGCCCGACCAAGAGCTGATTAAAACCCTACAACCTCTCGGCGTGTAGGCTTGGCCTCGGAGTTGTACACGCCCGGCCAAGGGCTGATTAAAACCCTACAGCCTCTCAGCGTGTAGGCTTGGCTTTGAAATGGTACATGCCCGGCCAAGAGCGAATTAAACCCTACATCTACAGGGAATCACGTCCAAACAAGGAGTGCAACGATAGGTCAAGTATCTACCTTAAGATGGGAGAATTCAAAAAGAAATAAGCTACAGCGGGCAGGGGAGGATGGGATGAAGACAAGCTCATAGTTATGGGTGCCCTACAAAGTTCGCTCTTCTGGGGGGAGGTCGTCCTAGACCCTTTGAATGGTTATTGCACTCAAATCGGAGCCCGATTTTAATAATTGGTCCTTCTCCCGCTGTCAGATGGCTCTGTGGAAGCCCTGCTTAAGGGTCTTGAAGGCTTGTGCAGCCACCAGGTCGACGTACTCCTCCGACTCCAAAAACATGGCCTTGTAGGCCACCTCCATCTGAGATACTTGGGGATCAGAATCTTGTGGCCGCTGCTGGACCTTGGGCTTAGTTTCGGCCTTGGTCAGCTTGAGTGTCTCCACCTCTTGTAACTAGCGCGCCTGAACCTCTCGTACTTCGTGGAGCTTTTGAGAAGCAGCAGCAGCCGGATTACTTGATCCTGGAGATCGGTTGCGTAAGAGCTTGACAATTCTAAGTCGTGGGCTCGCAAATCCTGTGCGCGCTCCTGCTCTGCGACCCGGTCCTCCAGGATTTTCTTAGCAGCCTCCAAAAGATTAACTTGGCCGGACAACTTCTCATTGCGAGCCTAGAGTTGCTCTCGCTCTTGGGATAGTTTTTGTAAATCCTCTTCTAGAGCTCGGATCCTCTCGGACCCCAAGCATTCCCGGAGCTGGTACCCGTGTAAGGTGTCCTCGGCTGCTATCAAAGAGGACAGATAATGATCAGCTCTCTCTCGGAGGACGCGGCTGATCTCTAGTTGCAGGACGCCTACCTCACGAGCCCTGCCTGTTTCTGCCACTGCCACTGCCACTTGCTGCAGGAGATTCTCGATAATCCCTCCGGAATGCAGTAGGCGGCCCGTGGCCACGCAGTTTGAAGCAACCTGGAGGGGTGAATAAATATTGTCAGTAAAAGGAGACCAAGAGGAAGGGAGGAGCGTGCGCGAGGCATTTACCGCCAATAAGGATTGGTGCAGCAGACCTAGGTATTGGGCTGATCCGGCGACCCGCCACGACGGGCCTGGAACCCCCGCAATAGGGGGAACGGAGGGGCCGGGGACATCACGGGGTGTGGGCCTCTGAACTTGAAGCGCTCGGGGATGCCCCTGTGGTGACTCCCTTTATACGAATAGACTGGGAACTGTCGATAGCCTTCTTCGTTGCTGAGGGAGTCTTCCGGTGGGAGCGAGGTGCTAATGGGGGTACCTCTTTACCTTGAGGAAGGTCGGCAGTGGGAGCTGTGGCACTCATAACGGAAGAGGACATAGCACTGACGGAGGAGGGGGGCCCGTCCCCAACGATTGGGAACTAAGACGCCACATCCTCAGAGGTGGCTGGGCGCAAGCCTCTCTTCAATCGTTTTAAGGGACGATCCCTTTGGGTTCGTCGTTCATGCCGTTTCTTCCCAGGCACAAGGACCACGGTGGGTGCACCGGACGAGGAAGGGACTTCTTTATCCAGGGGAGCCTTTGGAAAGGGGATGGGGGCTCTCCTTGAGAGGCCATGGGCCGAACGAGACGACATCGCCATGGGGGATCTCCAGCGCTGTGGGGTCCGTTGACAGCTCTCCCTCCCCTTCACCACTCTCGGGAGGGATTCCTGCGAAAGTCGAAGATACTAGCCCGTGGATCAAGGTATGAAGCCTAATAATAGTACAAATATCTCAAACAATATTCAAAAGAAAAGATCATGTGCATCTTTCCATAATCAAATCTGGAACCTATTGCCAAACTTGACCATGTCCCAATCACAATAGGAATAGTATGTTAACACAACTATCTCAATTCAATAAACTCTTGGCAAATAAATAGTGAGAAGCAGGGTTAAATATCACATACCTAAACATCCACATAATGCTGCAATTGCCATGCAAAAATAGCAGTCGCTTCCTCTTTTGCTAAAAGAGAACTATGTACCTAGAGAAAAAAAGGCAAATTGAGCAACCATCACAATTGGGTATACAAGGAGGGTAGGGAATTCATAGATAATATTGAGGCAATAAGATAGCAAGAGAGTGCTCAACCTTGGCCATTTCTAAGCTAGTGCATCTGGATAATGGAGCCAACAACAATAAGAACTGTTTCACCAGGATATAAAAGGTGAGAGTTTCCTCTGGCTCCTCCATAACTCACAAATGATCTGTATTGCAACACCACAGTCAAACACAACCTCAGTTACACATCCATTCCAAGAGAAAAAAATCAGGAACATAAGACAGGCAGCTACCAAGATAAGAATTTCATCCACTACCTAGCATCACATTAGACCCAAACCATAGCTGAAAATCTGTGCAAAAATCAGGAGCAAATACAGTGTCTGAGAGAAAAAATCTATACCAAGTTGGTGCAGCAAGCAAATTTATTATCTAATCGAGTCAATGTACACAACAATTCAATGCATGGAAGCAGGGAGTAGGATTCACCATTCAATGAATGGAAGCAGAGACAGTAGGATGAATCAGATTTCAGGGTTGACTCATATTAAGAGGTCATGGGTCATTCTAGGAAATAGTTCAATCTATTCTAGATTTAAGGGTTGTCTCATATTAAGAGGTAAAGGATTCTAATCTAACTACCTAAAACTATTCGTGGCAACTTATAAGAAAGTTTAGGAATCATAGCATAAAGAGAGAATTATGACACTTTTTAAGTTGTGGGCCCTCATGCAAAGGTCAGGAATAACAACTGGTCCCTCCCTGCAACAGAATTACAATTGTATATATGATAGTGTTACCATACAAGACACAAACAAAATACCACCACTCTGTTGGTCCCTTGGTAGGAAAAAATAGATACCTTTCTTTTTCTTTGCTCTTTATCTCGAACAGTAGAGAGAGCATCTCGGACATCTTTAATGAATGAAGAAAGGACATCCTTTTGGAGTGATTAGACACTAGAGCTTCCCAAGCAGCCCTGTCATATAGAGCATACAGTAAGCAAAATGTAATATTTTTCCCCCGATTTACCATGACAACAGCTGAATCAAAATCACTTAGCAAAGTAACAAGTGTGCATATAATATTGGATGCTTCATCCTCCAAATATAACATGGTATTGTTGTAAAAATAGCCTATCAAGTATGAAGAACCTCTTCTCAAAGCCTGCACAGAGGACCATTGATTGTCTAAAGGAGGTAAACAATCAATATAAGTTAAAATAAGGAAGCTTAACAAAACCTAGTTACTAGCCACTCCTTTAAGAAGCTCTGATATCAAGGAGGCAATGCCTTCCTCATTAATGACTAGACGACTGTTACTGGAGCCTTCTTTACAGAAGTTTGAAGATCCTAAGCATTTGACATTAATTCAGTTAACAAAATTTAACATATTAACTTTGCTTAAGAAGGCCAAAAATTTTGTAAATTTGATCCACATAAATGAGTAACACTTCACAAAGCTAGAAACTTAGTTATCCATAAATCAACTAAAAAGTGATTAAAAATACTTGGATAATAAAAGAAGCAGATTTGCCTGGGTATGAAAACACCAAATAATTAAATAACCTCAATATTTGTTTGAGTCCATCAAGTGTTGTATCAGAAGTTTCATCATCCTCTAATGCATGGAATGTGGGAACAATTTCATCAATTGCTTGCATTCTAGCACTTTACAACATGACATTCTCGTTATAAGCAGCTTGTATACAATTGGCAATTAAGGAACATCAAATAGAACATACAGGTAAACCGGGTAAAGAGTGCTAAATGCCAAGCCAGATTCAACCTCTTGCATGCTGTAACAAATGGAAGAGTGATCATGCAAGTTGAATAAATTTTCAACATCATACAAAAAAAAAAAAGTGCAAATAGAAAACAGAAAATCAAACCTATCACATAGAGTTGTATGTATTGTAGGGATAAGTTCATCCATAAAATTTAGTAATTGGTGTTTACCTGCAGTTGCCATAACCTCAGACCAATGCATACACCCTTAAGCACAATATGAACATGACTAACAATAATTAAGAAGAGCAAAGTCTAGCTATCATGAATAAAAAAGAGAAAAATAAAGACTCAAGCACTAGCACAGAACACTTAATCAAGAGTACTAAATGGCATTTTATTAGCACTGTTTAAGAATTTAAATTCACATGAATTATTAGCCACAGGCTAAAAGACTCATGGAATGGTACATATTATAAATAAATATGTGCTAAAGTATACATCGCCAAGGCCCATGTTGTAAATATGTGCTAAAATAAATTCACTTGTATTCTACTATTGTCAGGGCGTTTAAGCCCTTGAACTAAAATTCTAATAATTGAAGCCAAAATACTCTCCCCAAGCTGACGAACAAGTTCACACTAAATACTACATTGGCATTATTTCTTTGACAGTTTTGGGATAGTCTTCCATTCATGCAGTGCAGCCAAACATAAAAAATATGAGATACGTTTATGTTCAACAACATTAACTTCATTGTCAGTCTGTGGCAAAATAGTAATGTGACAATAAGAAAACAAAACACAATCACATAACTGATGCACAGTCAAGATAATATCACCAAACAAGGAAACAGATTAGCTCAAAACTTAAATTTGTTAGCATTAAGCAATAAACTCGAATTTCTAAGTTTCTAGTTAAACAATGGTTATATTCCTACCTTACGAATTCTATTAACAGAGGGAAAAGCTCATCATCCCTAAGCTTTGATATGGTTAAACATGTTCCGTTTATTGACGCCTTTAAACAAATCATCCGGCATTGCAACTCTTCAATGTCTAAGCGAGTTTTCTCAGTTTTCACATAATCATACTCTCCAACTTAGAGTTTGTTCTGTAGTATGTATGATTGTCCTCTTATGCTAGGACTTGGCAATCTCCTCATCTTGGAATTTAAGTCATCTGATAAGACAACTATACAATTATCAAACTAAGAAAAAGTCTGTGAATATCCAAAAGGAACTACAAACTTTTCTCTTAAATCACAACTACTAAACAGATAAAGTGTTGTATAAAAAGAGAGGATGGCTAATTTACACATGGATAGATTTTCTTCATTTAGAAGATAGATGGAGGACTAGCTGCAACAACATGTTTACCTTCACTTGCTTATAGAGCTTCTGCTCCTCGGCTGAAAAGTTTTTCGAGTGTCGTGCTATGCTTACCGGGACCAAAAGCATTGCCTGCACCGTGAGCATCTATGTGAGAATGAGAAGATCAAAAGGACCAACTCCACGACAATGCATTTATGACCTTGGCAGACTTTGAACTCTTTCCTGAAAATACATAAGACAACAATACCATTTTACTTACTGAATTAAACAAAACCAGAGAGAAGAAATTTTGTAAATTAATTCCTTAAACATGCAGTTAGAGGCTTCTCTTATCTTCTGTGTGGCTCAATCTTATAGTTATAAGCACTAAAATTGCCGACATAGTTCTTATCCAGTTATCAACTGACATCGCAGAAAGAACTACTGAATCTAAATCATAATGGTTAAGCAAGAAAATACATTTCTGATCATAGATTCATTCTTGACGATTATTTATTCATTCTTTAAATAAGCATGTAGATAACAGTAGTAAGGTGGAAAACAATAAACACATACAAAAGTGAGCATCATGGGCAGCTATAGCATCATACAAAGAGATAAGGTAAAGATTACCTTTCCTCCTCCTTGATGTCCGAGGTATGACAACAGATGTGATTCGATTCTAGAACAACTGCTACATCCTTCCCTCTGGTAGCAGCTTTCAGAAAATACTCATCCGCCTCTTTTATGATCCCGGCCACTGTCTTTTTGCTCCTTCACATGACCATCCCCATGTATGTGTCCTTGGTTTACCAACTCACCATTGTCAAATTGTCATCGGCCAAATCCTTCAATGTGCATTTGTCCTTCACCGCATTTAATGTCACAGCATAAGCTTTCTCTTTGGGGACCAACTTCTCTTCATCCACTATCTCTTCTTCCTCCTCCACGAACTCCGACTTGCTCCCCTACAGCAGCCTGAATGAGAATTCCTAAGTCCTTCTGAGGCAATTGGGAGGAGAAGCTCGAGGACCAGTCCAACTGCTTGAGCAATTTTGGTCGTCACCTGAATCGCTTGTGTCCTTTCTACAATCTTCTACGTCAGCATATCAACTATCTTGTAGAAGCAGAACATACTAACTAGGACCAAATAATATCATGGCTTGAGAAAACAAAATGGATCCTTCATCTATCTTAGTTCTCTAAAAAACTGCATATTTTATTTTTTTTTCTTAATCACAAGGTGTACAATATTCATAGGAAGCATCTCTAAAAACTATTATATGATAAAATGTAAAAGAAAAATGAAAACAAAATGTTTAGTATAAGGACAATTCAAGATAATTCACCATAAAACAAAGTTTGATACAGCAATATGAGTCAACAACAATGTAAAACATCTAAGGTATTAACTTTAAATTGTCAAACTCACTATCTTAATATCAAAATGCTAAATTTTAGCTAGAATTATTCATTTTCCAAATAAAATTTTAAATGTTTCCTGAAGTGCTGGCAAGAGAAAAATATAATTAACTTGGAATAATGTGCAAATAGAAAACTACTATTAGATCCAACAAGCAAACGTCGCATGGATAGCAAGGCTAGAAAGTGAAAATCACCTACATTGTCATAAAAGTATATTTTGTTAAGTGAACATAATTGAAGAAATCTAGCTATATTATTCACGGTTAATGGAAATTCAAAATAATATTATCAATTACAAAGTAGTAAAGTACGTTGAAACCATAGATTATCACATTTTGGTCGTGATCATACTAAACAAAAACTATCACTGAATATTCATGAGAACAATGGAAGATATCCATAACATATAACACATATAATTATGAACATATGACAAAAAAACAAGAAAGTAAAAGTTTTCTAGTTCGAATTATTCACGTTTTTTGTGCAACCATGTTACCTACAAGTTTATTTGTGATTTTTTGTTTAAACACCTATGGAACTAGATTCTACATGTGCACAAATGAGATAAACAAGTCGTTTGAATCTAGAGTCTTAACCAAGTGATACTATAATTGCTATTAAAATTAGTCAACAACTTGAGAAGTTTTTGAATTACGACGTCAATTAATCTGAAACTCAAGTTTCAAACTAAATAGTTGCTTATTTGGTGCATTTGTATTTGGTGAGATTTTTTATGCCACATATTTCAATACTTAAAATCAATGTGTGCGATTACCTATTACAATAATTAGCATGTCTCTTATCAGTTTCATCCTACTATCCCTTCCATCTACTTTCGTAATTAATATGAATCAATTATCAAAATCATATCTATTTATAAGTCACATTTGAGAATGGGAAAAATAAGTAACAATAAAGTTGATTTAAGTACTAGAATTAAAATTGGCTATTGTGACTTAAAAAACACCCAAAAACACCCATATTTTTGCCAAAGATATAGACACTTTGTAAAGTGAATAGAGTTTGACGATTAACTAAAATAATATCTTAATCATAAAATATAAAACATACAATTTACATCAATAATGAAGTTTGATCTCCATTAGGTAATTTCATGAGTTCAAACATCCAATTGGGCAATCAACATAATAATCTACCCCTTGAAATGGCAAAAAAACTTTAACAAATGTAGGAAGAAAATACATGCCTAAGAACAACTTAAAGATCTAATACTCAAAAAAGTAAATTATATAGGTGTAATTGGAGGACCACGATGGCTTACTACTCAAGCAAAAGGAGCTACCAACAAGATAAAACAATAGTAGGAGGACAATTTGGTTAACATACATGTTGACAACTAAATGATACCGGCAATGCCAACAATGCTAAAAAAATTACCTTCTTCAACAACAATGGTGCTCCAACCCAAATCTCTTTTGTAGCTCATGAGGGTTGCATGATATATTCTAAAGAACAACTTTAAGGTTGCAAAAAATAAAGGTTAAATTATACAATACAACAAAAAAAACTTCACCTTATTCAATGACAAAGATCCTCCTCCCAAAATTCTCTGCACTAGCATCCAAGACTTGCAAGATAGTGTTAGGAATAACTTTAAATATGCAAACAAATAAAATCAAAGGTCAAAATGAACTTATTGTTTCACTCTATCTCTAGTTATAAACATGGCCCTTATAGTGATACTAGTGTTCGTCTTCAACATGAGTTGGATACTATTATTGCTTGGCTAATACAACTAACTAGTTTAGGATACATTTGCCACAAATTCAAAAGAAAAATTCTTATGTTGTAAACATGATATTTAAATCATTTATTCAAAATTCATAACCACTAGAAATATAATGCCAAGATTTATATAGAAGAGAGAACCTATATTCCATCCAATATAAATTCAAGTTAAATACCAACTTAACTCACTAATCCTATTTAGCATAATATCCCATCATAATTACATTTGAGTAATAGAAAATCAACACATACTAGTTATAGTTATTGCTGGGAAGGGAGGATTGAGACTAAAATCAAATTGCACAAGTACACCAATAACAAACATTTAAAATACGAATATAAAATCATAATCAAATATCATGATTCATGAGAAGTTTATTAGTTTAGATGTCAATGAAGAGCTTATTAGTATAGTTCTAATGCATTTCAAAACCTCATAAACGACATAAATCAACCTCATAAACCCCTTTAATAATTAATTCTTTCTCCTTGCCCATGTTCTAATGCATTTATATGTTTTTTTTTAGAAAAAAGTATTCCTTTTTCACCAGACAGAAGTAGTCTAAATCAACAAAATATATTGGAAAGTAAAAAAACAAAAGTATCATGCAAAGATAAGGATGAAAGCAATGAGAATTACTTCTATAGAAAAAAAATATGTATGAACTTATGCATTAGATATCAAAAGCTGATAGAAAAGATGAATTGGGAACATGAGATTAGCTACATCAAACTCTAAATTTGATAACTAAGAAGCTCCTGAGTGCATTAACAACCAAATAATGGTTTAAACCATTTCATGATGAGGGGCAACAACATGAAACTACTAAAAAGAAATTGAATTTAACAAAATGAAAATCACAAGTGTCTTGTGGTAATATAACTCAGAACGGGAAAATGGGAAGGCATTTTACAAATTCTAAGATTATTGAATTTCTTGATGTTAACGTTAATTTGGTTCTCTAGGGAGCACATGCTTCTGCTAGACTTCTACTGGCAAATATACTTCTCTAAGGAACTAAATTAATGTTGGATATAGCAACATCCAAAGAGTTCATGGGGTAAAAAGAATGAAGGTATTGAGTCTACTTGAATCCCCTCAAGAGAAACAAAGTTCGAGATACTATGGTCTTGTTGGAAAAGATGAAATGGATCACTAAAAATAAGCAATAAAAGTTATAATCCTTCAAATTAGTTATGAATCATAAATAATATATACATGTATGCAAGATAGCAAAAGTATCTAGAAAAATTTGTATTAGTAGGTCCCTTTTCTATTCAATAGATGTCGACGTATACTTCATCCTTGCAAATAGTTCTTGGATAAAAGAGGAACATATCTTTAAACATTAAAACAACCTTTAAAAGGACAATGTCAAATTTCAAAAAAAAAAATCATAGATGATAAAGTTAAATAATACAAATAAGGATACTTGCAATTCAAAGGTGCCTTATTAACATGAATCATTGAATTTAGACTGTGTTTACAATATCCAATACCCTCAGAATAATAACATCCTAAGAGCAGTGTTGTAAAAATCGGTCTGGGCGGGCGCCTAGGCGCCGCCTAGGCGCCAATCGCCCCAACCGCCCCGAATTTGTGCGAATCGGCACGGTTGTGGCGGGTGGCCGCCTAGGCGGGCTGGGCGGGCTGGGCGGGGGTTGGGCGGGGCTGGGCGGGCGGGCGGGCTGGGCAGGGGCTGGGCGGGCGGGCGGGCTGGGCGGGCTGGGCGGACTGGGCGGGCGAGCTGGGCGGGCTAGGCGGGCGAGCAGGTTGGGCGGGCTGGGCCGCCCCGAAATTTTTTTTTTAATTTTTTAAAGAAATTTGAATAAGAATATAGAAAAAGTGGCGTGAGAAGAATTAGGGTTAGTCCATCGTCCTCTGCGCTCGTCCCGACTCCCTCGACTCGACATTTCATCTCCTCGCGTCCTGATCATCCTCGGCGAGGACGAAGACAGCTCGTGATCCTCTTCGCGCTCCTCGCGTCGTGATCATCCTCGCGTGAGGACGAAGACGGCTCGCGTCTCCTCGCCCTCTGCGCCGCCCCGAGCAGGCGAACACCATCTCCTCACCGCCTCGCCCTTGCGCCGTCAGCCCGCCCTCGCTAATCCACATCTTCTCGCCTTGCGCCACCAGCCCGCCGCCGTTCCTCCTTCATCAGCCGACTCAGCCCGCCGCCCGTTCCTCAGTCGCGAGAAGCAAAGATAGTTGCGAGCCAAGGTATGACTCGTATGTGTTTAACCGTATGAAGTTGATTCTTTCATTTCTAGTTTTCTGTTTTTATTTTTTGGTGTTCTGTTTTCATTTTTTGGTGTGTGGCCGACTGGCCATTTTCTTCCATCCTTTGTATTTAGGTACATTAGATTTGCGATGAGTTCTTCAAGTGCTGCTGCTGCAGCATCAGCTTCTATTGGTGTTTCTCAGTCATCTTCATCAGCAACAATTGAATCACTTAAACGGAAATCAATGATGTTGGATGGGAGTATGGAGTTCCTAACTAATCCCTCCAATCCAGATAAATTGAAATGCATCTTGTGTTCCAAGCCTATGTCTGGAGGAGTTCGTAGACTTAAAGAACACATCGCGCATATATCAGGAAATGTTGCTCCATGTCCAAAGTCTACAAAAGAAGATCAATTGAGTGTAGGAATGCAATTAATGAGGCAAAGAATAAGAAAAAAAGAAAGAAATTCAGCATGAAACTATGAGATCTGAGGTGAATATTGGAGATAAAGAGGAATGATGATGGCCATATTGATGTTGATGAATTGGGAACTGCTTTAGGGTCTATGAAATCACCATATTCTATCGGTCCTATGGATAAATTTGCAAGTACAATCAGCCCCGAGTCTACATCACAAAAGAGCAAGCAAGAACAAAACATCATTGATGCTATTGCAAGGAAAGAACAATAAGGTAAAAGAGTATGTTTGTAGATGGGTATATNTTTGAATGTGGTAGATCCTGAAGCTCAATTTAATTTGTAGTGGCATTTTGGATTTGAAATCAGATTTGTTTTCCAAATTTGTTTTAGTGCCTTGATTGAGTTTTCCATTGATTGAGTTATCCATTGTTATCGCTTGTTTAGTTCATTGGTTATTTTCCTTCTCATTTCTTTGTGTTTTTATTTCCGAATTGCAACCCAAAACCCAGATTTAATTTGAAACCCAAAATTCATAAATGACACATAAACTCGAGCTCGAATCAAACACTCTCAACTAGCCCTAGGAAAAATACGACCTGTGGCCTCTTTACTACGTTTTCATTCGTTGATTGCAAAAAGGGTTTCCAGCTTTTCACACATCTAAATTTTGAGACCCACACTTTCGTGACAGCTATCCCGGGTCCATCAAAATTTTTGGTGCCGTTGCCGGGGAAGCAACTAGTTGATTTGTTTGATTTTTGCTTGTGTGCTTATGGGTATATCATTTGATTCTATTTTCTTGTGCTTTATCTTTTATATACGGTTGCTGCCATTTTTCTTGTTTGCTTTATGACAGGACTGCCAGTTCAAAATGTTCTCATCTACTTACCCGCAGCTGTGTCCACAATTTCAGCAGAACCAACCTTTCAATCAGCCACCAAATCAAGATTTCCAACAGTCTTGTGCGAATTTTCAGCAACCAAATCAGTTTTTTCAGCCACAATGTCAACAATTTCAGAAAGGTTTTCAGCCAAGTCAACCAAATTTCCAACAAATTCAGAATGGGCAGCCACAATTTTCAGTTTTTGAGCAACCAATTCAGCAATTCCAGCCCCAATTTCAGCCACCTTATCAACAAGATCAATCACTTTTTCAAGGAATTCAGCAAGGGTACCAAGTTAATTCGAATTTCCAGCAACCACCCTTCCATCAAGTTCAACCAAACCAAGGATTTCAGCATCTTAACCAAAATTTCCAGCAGCCTTTTGTATGTTTTCAGCAGGGAAATAATCAATTTCAGCCTCAACCTCAGCCATGGCAGCAAGAATTTCAACGCATGCAAAATTTTCAACAACCTCTTCAACAGTCACAGCCATACGATCTAAATTTTCAGTTTCAAAACCAAAGTTTTCAGTTCCAACCATTTCAGCCTTTCAATTAACAAAGTCAACCTCAAATACAGAATTTCCAGGGCTACAATTCTCAGCAAATTCAACCAACATTCCAGCCAAATTTTCAGCAGTTTAATCAGCCCATTCAACCATTTGAGCAGCCCCAACAGTTCCCATTTCAGAATGCACAGCCTACTCTTGGTCTTCAGCAGCCTTATGTTACATTTCAAGACCAACAGGAGTTCCACACCAATCAAGGAGGCTTTGAGAATTCAAATGAGAGTGAGGCTCAACAACAAAGGCTGGAGGAGATGTTTCAACAAGTTCTGCAAAGTTTTCAACAACAACAACAAGACATCGGAGGACGCCTTGGAAAATTGGTTGATCAATTGAATCAGATAAAAGCCCAAGAATTAAAACAACTATCTTCTCAAGTTGCTCTGAATTTTAAGGGGTATGATGGTGATCTAACTTTGGGAAATGAAGAGGTTGTGTCAAATTCAAATACTCCAGATGCCGGATTTCCTGAAAATTTTCCAACATCCCATTTTCCCATTCAAAACAGCCCAGGAGTTGATTTTTTATCAATTAAAGGTGACCCTAGTGCATGGCCAAGTCCTTCTTCAAGTAATATTGCAAATTTGGTGGAAGAAGAAGAAGAAAACATCAAAAATAGGGCACCTACAGCATGCATTCCTCTTGGAGCACCACAGGACCCTTCTCATCTTTTATTCTGTGATGATAGTGTTATGGATGGTCCTAATTTTTCTGATATTGTTGTTGCAGATATTACATAAGGAGCATGCATAGGAGATGATTCTACAGGTGTAGGGGATTGCACTAAACCCCAGGGACCACCCCAATTGACTGGTACATTAGAAGATTCAGAGGATGAACCAGAAAGTGTAGAGACTTGTATGGTGGAAGCAAGAACCCAAGGATCACCTGTTTTAGTTGACTGTCCACTAGAACCTGAACCTAAAAAGGAGATTGCACATTACCAGGAGGAGGCCACAGTTACATCTACTCTTATAGAACCTCCAGGTATTTTTCAGCATGATCAGGTAAATATTCCTCCTATTTTTTCTGAAAATTACATAGAGGTACCTCAAACTGATTTCATTAGTGGTGATACACTTATGGATACATCTTTTGTAGAATTTGATTGTGAAAATTTGATAGAGGTACCTAGTGTAGAATTTGTTGAAATTGAAGCATGTAGGGATACATATCATGAAAATGCTGATAGTGAAAAATTTTTAGAAGTGTCTAGAATTGATGTTGATTGTTGTGATGAGTCTTTTGATATATCTTATGCTAAAAATAATTGTGAAAAATTTATTGAGGCACCAAGAATTGATTTCATTGGATATGATGCAGTTTTGGATACATTTCATGCAGAGACTAATATTATTTCATTCCTTTCTTACCCTGCACGCTTGAGAGAGGTATTACATTGTTTTGCAGGGTCTAGAAGACTGCTGGAGTGGGTTCTCCATCTGAACAGACTCCAGCCTCCTGGAAGAACTTTCGAAAGGCATCAAGAAGGAGGAGTTGATTTTACTCTAATTCGAAGCACTCCACCTCTTACATGGGTGACGGACCCAAAATGATCTGTCACGAAAGTGGGTCTCAAATTTAGATATTTTTAAATGCTGGAAACCCTTTTAGTAATCAAGAATGAAAACGTAGTAAAGGGCCACAGGTCGTATTTTTCCTAGGGACTAGTTGACGTTGTGTGACTCGAGCTTGTATTTATGTGTCGTTGATAATTTTAGGTTTCAAATGAAATTTGGGTTTTGGGTTGCAATTGAAATGAAAACACAAAGAAAATAAAGCAACTTAGCTAGTAAGCTAAACGAAGTGATGGCAATCAACAACTCAACCAAGGGAAAACTTAGTCTACCAATGCACTAAACCGAATGTGAAAAGCCAAATTGACCCTAAGCGCAATCCAAATGCTAAGCAAGTGCATCTAAACAGGGCTGCAATCTTAAGTTGAAGCTAATGTAAGATTATAATCCCAATTTCAGGAATAAAGACTTGATACAAAATAAGGATTTGAAACAAACTTGAAACTCAAATGTTCAAACTTATGTGCCAAAAACAAGACTTATGCTACGCAGAAATCATAAACCAACAGTTCAGCATAAACTGGTCAGTCCAGTTTTGGAAATCAAGCTCATGGTGAAGTGCTCTGCATGAAGGAGTAAAGGAATTAACAATTGAAGGCAGCAATGCAAGATAAACTCAATGCAGAGTGGAATGTGCAGAAATGCAGTGATGATATGGATGCAGAAATTCCAGATGCAGGGACACAAATTCAGTAACCATTCATTGATACACTAAAACAAATGCTCAGAAATCAGACTGATTAGTTCCAATTCAATTCAATTCAGCAGGATCACCCATGAATACAGCTGGAATTTGATGCAGGATATGAAGGCATAATTTCTGAACTGATTTCTATAACAGATAATCACTAACAACCAATTCAAGACTTATCATGATTCATGCAGAGATTGATTTGATACTCGAGCTAGAACTGATACGCAAAAGAGAACTGATACAAAGTTCAGAAATACCAATTGAAAATTTCAGAATTAAACTGAATTTCAGTAATGAAAATTCAAGTGCAGAAATGGAAATCAGTTCAAAACAGCTAATGCAAAACGCAGAAATAGAATGCTGCAGAAATTTGGATGCAAAAATCATACAAGTGAACTGATTTCAAATGCAATCAAGTTCCAATGCTAATCTTCACTGATACCATTTCAGAAATGAGACTTGGGACTTGCAGAAATAGAAGTTGCTAGCAGAAATAGGCAGCTAATTTGCAGAAACGTAATTCGAGTTGCAACAAAACTGATACATAGAAATTGAGTCCCATTGCTATGCGAATGAGACAAACTGCAATGGATAAATGCAGAAGAAAAACTAATACATGCTTGAAACAGAATTCAGAAACTGAAAGAGAGAATTGATACGCAGAACAGGGCTGAAACTGGCTGATACGCACGCAGAAAACTTGATACGCAAGCATGACATTGGAAAGAAAATGAAATCAAGTGAAGTATTAACTAAATAAGCTATCCAACTAATGGAAGAACAGATTCAAACCCATAATTAGAGCAAAAACAATTCAAAACTGAACCTAAGGTAGCTGATACAAACAACAGAAACAGAATGTTGCGGCAGAAATAAAATTATAGCTAAAACAAAGAAAATTAACCAAGTAAACTAATCCTCAATCACTCCCTAGCTCAAGTACTCCTTGTTCGTCACGCAAGGGTGAGCCTCGAACCCGTAAGCTCAACAAATCAGTAAGAAAACTCAATCTGCGCTTGAATTCAGCTCAACTCTGCTCAATCTGAAATCACCATCCGATTCCCTTGATTCAACTGTGTCCGCGTGCGATGTTGAGTTGTGGATGATCCAAGCAATCCAGGGACCCCTCATGAACTACTCGGGTGGAAGGAAGTGGAGACACGATCAAAGGCAGCAAATGGCAGAGCTGAGGAAACCTCTCCCAGCTCTATTTCTTGGGCAATTTTGAACTGGAGACTTCACCGATGAACCTCCCACTAACCTAGCACATGATCTAATGGAGAAATTGAGGGGTCGCGCCCCTTTGGATTGAAAAAAAAACCTGAAGAAAACGAAGAACTATCGAAGCAAAAGGTTGCGGCGAGGAAGACGCGACAAGGAGGAAGTGTGGGGATTTTTTGATTAAATACTTAATAATGGACGGCCCAGATTGATTTGGTGAATCCAACGGCTGATCTTCATCTGATCTGACCCAAACTTTCCAGATGTTGATCAAGGGTCAGGATCTGCCTCGTGGTAGTTCGGATCCTCCAGATTTGCAACGGATGGTCCAGATCAACCTAATCTTTGAATGGACAGTCTAGAGCCCTCCGAGCTTGATCCAACGGTTGAATGAGCTCTGATTGGGATGAATCCTTCAGATCATGATCAGAGTGCTTGATCAACCCTAACCCTAGCTCGGATTGCTTCAGATGGTCCCAGATGGCTCAGATCTAGCCACTTTTGAATCGGACGACCCAGATTAATCGAAGCTTGATAACTCGATCTGGGTCCTCTTCCGACTCAAGTTTGACCCAATATGCCCTAGGTCCATGAACCTTTCATGCCTACAAAAATAGATCAAAAATTTAGTGGCAAAATAGTTCAAATATATCAAGATTTGCAATTAAGTCCAAAATAAAGGTAAGTTCTAAAACCTAGGGTAATTCACAATTAAGCAAGAAAAATATGGGTCAAACATGGATTTAGCAAATAAAATAATCAATAAAATGGTACTTATCAACTCCACCACACTTGAGCTTGAGCGTCTCGCGAAAACACTAAGTATGTATCCCTTAGATTTTCTTAAGCATAATTAGAAGCAAATGAAAAGAAATTACCTAAGGTTGACAATTCTCAAAAATCTAAGCTCTATGGATTAGTATCTCGTCCTTAAATCAACAATTTAGTCTTTTAATCCATCATGATTCATTGAGATGAATTTAACTTACTAGCCTTTCAAGGAAAATTTTGGTGGCTCTCTCCTTAAGTTCTAAGTTGATGATGGAAGTGGAGCTCACTCAAACACACATGCTTCTTGCACTACCATAGGCTTGCTTGTTATCTAATCTCCAACATTATTCATGATTAGGATCAATATCTACAAAAACAAGTGAAAACATGAAAAATGATAAGAAATGGAATAAAAGCCAAGAAAATGGAAAAATTGTTAAAGTGGGAGACTTGGTTGCTCAAAAATGTTTCCAATGTGCTTTGCCCCATCTTTACAGTCGTCTAGTGATATCAAAAGTGTGATGGAGTAAAACTTGGATAATGCTTTTCATTTGGGTGAAGAAAACTCCATTTGTTCTCAATGTGCCAATTCTTGTCTATGCGTGCCACTTGTTTTTCTTTTCCTCTTTTCATCATATTTTTTTTCTCTTCTTTCTTTCTCTCTAGTCAGGTCAGAATGTAGTGATGCAAGGCTGTAATTCGGATGAGAAAACTCTACTGAATTCAGGGTGTCGAAACTCCAAATGTATGTGCCACCCTTGTTTTTATTTCTCTCTTCTTTTCTTTTCTCTGCTTATATGGTCAGCTGCTATTTTCTTTCTTATTTAGTCATGATGTGCTCAGCTACCTATCCGAATCAACTTCATCCCTTTCTAGTACCGTGAGCTTCAAAGGATTTGCATACTTCCTATTTTACTCTGCATTTTGTTGGTTACTGCAGTCAATTGGTTTCTGAAATTCCAACTCCACGCAGTGCCACTTCCATAGCTTACAATTCTTTGATTCCTTAACAACAGTTAGCATCATGCATAAGGTTCATAAAACTGATACTCTACTTGATACCTTGGGCACCAATTTCTCACTTATGTGCCACTTCCATTTTGGCACAATCTTTTCTCTCTTATTTTTTAGATCTACCCAGCTGCTGTTTAGAATCACAAATCTTGCATCAAATGGTAGTGGATAATGCTTTGCTTCCTTGGGAGTTTACTGAGCCACATCCATTTGCCTTGATTGCAATTTAATGTCAATCTTGATACTCCTCTCATCAGCCACATCATCCCAATAGTTAGCAATCTGCAACCTAAAGATTTAGTTGGAGTAGAAATCAGCTTCCTTCGATCAACTCCAATGAAAATATAATCAATTGCTCATAGGTTGTCAAAAACCACATGTTGTGGCAGATTCAATGCACCCAAGGTCTCTCCAATGTTGAGATGACAATTTGTAGGCTTGCTAACTTCCTCATCTCCATCGACTGATCTGCCTAGCTGCAATTCAAAAACATCTTGATTTTGTTCAGCTGCAGTTTAGAACACTTCATTTCTTCAACTAATTTCAACTTGGCACCGAATTCTACATTGATTTCAGATTTCTGCTGCAATTTTCCTGCTTCTGCTCAACTTCAATTCAGCTTCAATGAATCCATTTCCAAGTTGATACACTGAACTGCCTTTAGCTTCACCCTTGACTGATTTCATCAGTAGCTTAAAATCTGTTTCTAGTAGATTGAGTCTAATCTAAAAACCACTGGGCATATTCTATCTATATCAGCACTGCATTACTGAATTCCATCCAAATTCAGTTTTCACTTGATACTAAACTGTGCCAAAACTCAACCACAGTCCTAGCACTTCCAATCTGATTTTTCTTGCTCTGTCCCTGCATTGGAGATTCAACAATAGCTCCCAACAGATTCTTAAGCATTTTGCAGCTTCACATGCATAAGGTATTCGTTTAAGCTTAATACTTAGCATGGTTTGCTTCCACTCTTTTCTTTCAACTCCCAACTTCAGTTTTTTTTCTTTTCTTCTTCATATCTGAATTTCTCAGCTTTAGCTCAGCTTCTTCTCAGCTTTTACTCAGCCTTTTGAATTCTGTACAGCTGCAATTCATCCTTTCTTCAGCCGAATTCACTTTGGTACAACAGTTTGGATTTTCACATTATGGTCAAGCGTATGAATGCTTCAATTGGTTTCCTCTTTAACTGCTTCCCTTTCTTGCAACTCAATTTGGCACATTGATTTCTTTTCATTTCCCTTTTTTTTTAGTTCACAGAAATTTCCTTCAGCCGGATTTGCTATGAAAAAACAATTTCATCTCCAATTCATAACTGAATTCTTCATTTGCTCTTGATACCAAGCTCCACTCAATTTGGCAAAAAAAAAAAATTTTCGACTTGAAGTGCATCCTTGATAAAAATTGATTCCAAATCACTAATCACTCCCCCACACTTAATTCTTTGTCCGTCTCGGGCAAAGTAGCATTAAGAAACATCTCAAACAACAAGTCCATAGAAAAAGTGAGATTAGATAGGGAAAGTGAGAAAAAAAATGAAGTGATACAAGGGAAATTTACGAAAATTGATATGAGATGAGAAGCAAAATGATTTATCTTTATAAATGTGATCCAATCATCGAAATATGGTTTTGAAAGAACCTAAGCAAGTTCTAGAGTACAATAACATATGTGTGTCACAAATATAAGGCTAATTCTCACTAGGCAAAAATAATTCATCTCAAGTCCTCAATTAAGAATCTAAAGCAAAGTAGTACTCAAGCATCCAAGATTTCATCCATTAGCTCAAACCCTAAGTTTTAACAACCAAATTTAATTTATTTTCCAAGAGAGTCTAAAATGCTATGGAGATAACCTAGAGGATACATTTATCCTAGTCATGGAAGAAAAAGTTCTAAAAGAAAAGACAGGGTATTTACAATGACTCCCAGTCATTCTACTCTACTCACGCATTTATTAGCAAGGACTCAATTTAAAAGTGAAAAATGCAATAAAGGAAAATGCATGAAAGAACAATCTCTCCGTTATTTCTGGTGGACGGAGTCTATCAACAAGTAGCCTCCATCGTGGTAGTGGAGGGACATGGGTGGCTGAGATAATTAGGACTCCCCCACACTTGAACTTTACAAAAATTTGCTCCGGTGGCCGCAGGCGATTTAGGTACAAGACCCATGTCAGAGGTGGAGTGCTTTGAATTAGAGTAAAATCAACTCCTCCTTCTTGATGCCTTTTGAAAGTTCTTCCAGGAGGTTGGAGTCTGTTCAAATGGAGCACCCACTCCAGTAGTCTTCTGGACCCTACAAAACAATGTAATACCTCTCTCAAGAGTGCAGGGTAAGATAGAAATGAAATGATATCAGTCTCTGCATAAAATGTGTCCAAAACTGTATCATGTCCAATTAAATCAATTTGTGGTACTTCAATAAATTTTTCATAATTATTTCCTACAAAATTTGCATCCAGAAATTCATCACAAATAATGAAATCAATTTTTGGCACTTCAATAGAAATATCACAATTATTTTCTACCAAAGATGTATCAAGCAATGTATTACAACCAATGAAATCAACTTTAGGTGCCTCAATGAATTTTTCCTAATTATTTTCAGCATAAGATATATCAAAAGACTCTTCACAACAATCAACATCAATTCTAGGCACTTCTAAAAATTTTTCACACTCAGCATTTACATCTGATGTATCACAACATGTTTCATATTCAACAAATTCAGCACTAGGCACCCCTATGAATTTTTCACAATTATTTTCTACAAAAAATGTATCCACAAGTGTATTATAAACAATAAAATCAGTTTGAGGTACCTCTATGCAATTTTCAGAAAAAATAGGAGGAATACATACCTGATCATGCTGAAAAATACCTGGAGGTTCTTCAAGAGTAGATGTAACTGTGGCCTCCTCCTGGTCAAGTATAGGTTCCATCTCAGGCTCAAGTTCTGGTGGACACTCAACTAAAGCAGGTGATCCTAGGGTTCTTGCTTCCACCATGCAAGTCCCTACACTTTCTAGTTCATTCTTTGAATCTTCTAATGTACCAGTCAATTGTGGTGGTCCCTGGGGCTTAGTGCAATCCCCTACACCTGTGGAATCATCTCCCGTGCATGCTTCTACTGTAATGTCTGCAACAACAATATCAGAAAAATTAGGACCATCAATAATACTATCATCACAAAATAAAAATTGAGAAGGGTCCTGTAATGCTTCAGAATCTTCTTCTTGAGCTGAAAATTTTGAAAATGAATTTTGATCAAGAACTTCAGGGGAAATGCATGCTGTAGGTGCCCTATTTTTGATGTTCTCTTCTTCTTCTTCCACCAAAATTGCAAGATCACTTGAAGAAGGACTTGGCCATGCACTAGGGTCACCTTGAACTAATAAAAAATTAACTCCGGGGCCCTCAGAATCAAGAGTACCTTGAACTGATCAACATCATCAAAGTTTGGTTCAGATCGGATGAAGATCAGCCGTTGGATCAAGCCAAATCAATCTGAATCGCCCAATGCTAAGTACTTAATCAAAATTTCCGCAGCTTCATCCCTTGTCGCGTCTCCGCCGCAAGCTTCGTCTTCTTCGCGTGTTCTTCATTCCTTTCTTCAGTTTTTCTTCATCTAAGGGGCGCGACCCCTCAATTCTTCATTTAGATCAAGTCGAGGTCACTAGGGAGAGCAATCCGTGGAGGTTTCAGCTCGGAATTGGGCAAGAACAGAGCTGAATGAGGGTTTCTTCAGTTCTGCATTTGATTGCTTCGATTTCAGTTTTGTCCAGTTCTACATCAATCCAAGCTATCTAGAGGGGTTCTCTGGAGTGCTTGGATCATTCCCGCACCTTCAGTTCAATCAGACAAGGCTGAATTGAAGAAATCGATTGGGTTTTCCATCTTGAACAGAGTTTGAGCTCGATTCGACTGCAGATTCAGTTCCCCAGTGAATTGCAGAGCTTACGGGTTCGAGGCCAGCCCTTGCGTGACGAACAAGGAGTCTTGAGCTAGGGAAGGGTTGAGGATTAGTTTACTTGGTTAATTTTCATTGTATTTAGCTGTAATTTCATTTCTGCCACATAATTTTTGTTTCTGAATTTTCATACCTGCTGTTTAGTTTCCTTTTCCTATTCAATTCTGTTCTAATTAGGTTTCAATTCCTAAAGTAAGTAGCTAGTGATCTGTTTTATGCACAATTGCTTTAGTTCAGTTTAATTCTTGTTTAAATTGTTTGTGTATCAAGTTGTAGTCGCGTGCCAATCTCTATTTCTGCATTTCTGAGTAATTAGCTGTGTATCAGCTTTCATTTCTACAGTCTCATTTTAGTTTCTGAATTCCTTAGTGTATTTCACATCTAGTGTGTTAGTTTAGTTGATTTAAGTTGTTTCACCTTTAGCTTCATTTCTGAATTTTGTTCAGTTTGGTATTTCTGCATTTCCTGCACATGCTGCATTTCAATTCTATTTTCTGCATTTCAGCTTCGAATTCTGCCATTCAACTTTAATTCTTGAAATCCTTAGTTTAATGTTTCTGAAATCGTGTCAAGTTAGCTCAGTTTCCACCTCTGAATTTATCATTCCCTGTTTTCAGTTTTCAGTTTCTGCATACCATATGTTCTGAACCCAGTTTCTGCCCTGCGTATCAGATAGAGTTTCTGAAAATTGCATCAAGAGAATATTGATTGATGAATTTCCCATGATCGACAGATTTGTAGACTTTACAGCTTGTTTTGCATTGTGCTGATCTGAATTTCTTCATCCATTTCTGCCTTTGGATGTTTCTGAACACTACAGCTAGCTGCAATTCTGTGCATTGCATTCGAATTTAACTTCTGAAGTTTTCGTCCATCCTTGTAGTCAGCTTGTTCTTGAATTGATCAGATCATTGCTGTGAAGCCATTTCAGTTTTTAAGAAGTAGCAATTTCATATTCAGTTACTTGTGAATTGTAATATCCTTTTTATGTGTGCCAAGTTGCTAAATTTCTGCATGTTCTGTAAAGATTGAATTTCTGCATTGATTTGTATCGGAAGTAAACAGATCCTTTGGTGTTTGGGTTGTGCTTGAAATCAGTTTCATTTGCCTTTCACTTGTTTCTGAATTGGAATCTTATTTTGGCACATAAGCTTTCTTTTTGCATACCAAGTGTTGGTTGCATGCATTTTGTATCAAGTGGATGTTTCGGTTTGAATGTGGTAGATCCTGAAGCTCAATATAATTTGTAGTGGCATTTTGCATTTGAAATCAGATTTGTTTTCCAAATTTGTTTTAGTGCCTTGATTGAGTTTTCCATTGATTGATTTATCCATTGTTATCGCTTGTTTAGTTCATTGGTTAGTTTCCTTCTCTTTTCTTTGTGTTTTCATTTCCGAATTGCAACCCAAAACCCAGATTTAATTTGAAACCCAAAATTCATAAACGACACATAAACTCGAGCTCGAATCAAACACTCTCAACTAGCCCTAGGAAAAATACGACCTGTGGCCCCTTTACTACGTTTTCATTCGTTGATTGTAAAAAGAGTTTCCAGCTTTTCACACATCTAAATTTTAAGACCCACACTTTCATGACAGCTATCCTGGGTCCATCAAATTTTTTTAGTGACTAGCATTTTGGAAAGATTTGGTATCAATGAGGCATTTCAAGAAATTTTTTTTTTTTTTTTTTGCAATTACATGTGCCAAGAATGAGTTTGAGTGAGTTGATGTCAAGAATGAGCAAGAAAGATGGAAGCAATTGGAGATCTAGCTTCCTTATCATACTTTGAAGATTTAATTGGCAAGCAAAGAAGAAAAAAATCTGCACCATTTCAAAGAAAAAAATCTGTGCCAAAAAGAAAAGGCAAAGTGCTATGGAGGATGTTTCGGCCACTTTGTTAGAGATGAAATTGCAGCTGTTTTTGGTCAGTTTGCTTTGGAACTGCAGCTGGACAGATCTGAATTCAAGGCAGAAAATCTGTGCCAAAAGTGAAGGAAAATTGGATGAAATCAGAACCGAAGAAGGAAGGAAAAATTCAGTGCCAAATTCCACTATCATTAGATGCAAGTCCTAATTGATACTAATTGTTTGAGAAATCAGAGGATTGCAAGATCAGAGGTTACTGGCGGGGAACTGAATCTTGAAACAGAAAGAAAAGAATGCAATCGAAATGTGCCAAAAGGGAAGGATATGTATCAAGAGGGAGTTGCAATAGTTGATTAGTGAAAGACACATATGGAGCATCTAATTCCCCAATTGTTGCTTGACATTTCAAGTTCTCTAATGAAAAATCTGACCCGAATGTACTCCAAGAACAAATTTGAGAGGAGTACCACAAGTGAGAAAAAACTGCTATTAAGGTCAATGGAGGAGATAAATCAAAGATAAAGCAATTTAGCAACCATTTCCGAGTGGAGCACCTAAATTCTCCAGTATCATTAGATGCAAGTACTCTTGAAGTTAATTGTCGGAGAAATCAGAGAATATGAAATGCAATAAGGTTGAGCAGCAAGCTGAGAATGCAGCTAGGAAAGAAAAAGAAAAAAAATCAGTGTCAAAAAGCTGAGAATGCAGTTTGTATCAAGAGGAGGCTGAATTTTGGGTTTCAAGGCTGTGAATCAAGGAATGAAGCACATGAATATGTCAAAAAGTGTCGAGTACATCACAGCTGATCAGAACAAGGAAAATGGGGCTGCTGGGATGTTTTAAATCAGAACAGAAAAGAATCAGAAAAAAAAATCAGTGTAGTACCACAACCTCAAGTGAAGCAATTGATTTCTCTACTACTCCTAGATGCTAACTGATGTAAGGCAACCAGAGAATTGCAAGGTATGAAAGTGATGTTGTGGAGCCGAAATCTGATGAAAAAAAAGAGAGAAAAAAAATTCATGTGGCAACTTGAGTTGCAAGAGTGGGAAGCAAGGGCAGATTAGAAAATTTAAGTGGAGCACTCAAATTCTCCATTACCATGTGATGTAGCTGCTAGAATCTTAAGCAAAGAAAAAAAAAGAGAAGACCAAAAATAGAATTCAGCAGCTGACCAAGAAATCAGAAAAGAAGATTGAAGGAAGCAAAGTTGGCACGCAATAGCACAAATTGGCACATTTGAACAAATGGAGTTTTCTTCACCCAAATGAAAAGAATTATCCAAGTTTTACTCCACCCCACTTTTGAATTCACTAGAGGACTGACAAGAGATGCAAAGTACATTGGAAACATCCTTGAGCAACCAAGTCTCCCACTTTATCAATTTTTCTATTTTCTTGGCTTTTACTCCATTTCTTACCATTTTCCATGTTTTTACTTGTTTTTGTAGATGTGGATCCTAATCATGAATAATGGTGGAGATTAGATAACAAGCAAGCCTATGGTAGTGCAAGAAGTATGTGTGTTTGAGTGAGCTCCACTTCCACCATCAACTTAGAACTTAAGAAGAGAGCCCCCAAAAAATTTCCCTTGAAAGGCTAGTGAGTTAAATTCATCTCAATGACTCATGAAGGATGAAAGGCTAAGTTGTTGATTTAAGGATGAGATACTAATCCATAGTGCTTAGATTTTTGAGAATTAACAACCTTAGGTAATTTCTTTTCATTTGCTTCTAATTATGCTTAAGAAAATCTAAGGGATACATACTTAGTAGTTTCGCGAGACGCTCAAGCTTAAGTGTGGGGGAGTTGATAAGTACCATTTTATTGATTATTTTAGTTGCTAAAATCCATGTTTGACTCATGTTTTACTTGCTTAATTGTGAATTTACCCTAGGTTCTAGGACTTATCTTTATTTTGGACTTAATTACAAATCTTTACATATTTGGATTATTTGGCCACTAAATTTTTGATCTATTTTTTATAGGCATGAATGGATCATGGACCTAGGGCATACTGGGTCAAACTTGAGTCGGAAGAGGACCCGGATCGAGTTATCAAGCTTCAGATTAATCTGGGTCGTCCGATTCAAGTTTGACCCAGTATGCCCTAGGTCCATGATCCTTTCATGCCTACAAAAAATAGATCAAAAATTTAGTGGCCAAATAATCCAAATATGTAAAGATTTGTAATTAAGTCCAAAATAAAGATAAGTCCTAGATCCTAGGGTAAATTCACAATTAAACAAGTAAAACATGGGTCAAACATGTATTTTAGCAACTAAAATAATCAATAAAATGGTACTTATCAGACCTCAGTTTATATTATGGAGTACGATCCCTTAATCCCGATATAATAATGGGCATATATTATTAATTAATATTTTTTTGATTTACCAATGGGCGAGATCTATTCTGTTTGATCGATAGGCCCGGTAATTGGGAGATAATATTAATAATATGATGTGCTATTGATTATTGAGGGAATCTGTGTCCTGGTGAGTCGGGTTGATGATGTCCCCTTGATAAGCTCGAAAGGTTCATCATGCTAAACCCTGCAGGTGGATTTGATCCACCATGATGATAAGGTCGAGTGGTACTAGTCAAGGATTCAAAGGTTAATTAATTTGTATTATCAGTAATTTAAATTAATTAACGGGAATTCGATATCTTAAACACGAGGGGATGGATGACTAGTAATATATGGAGCCCATATGAAAATATGGGGGTTGGTGAGGAAGTTCAATTAAGATCTTTTAGTGGAATGGATCTTAATTAATGGATCGGGTTTAGATCCATTGGTGGGCCAAGATCCAACTCCTCCTCTTGGTCCCTACCTTAGCCATATATATACCCAAGGAGATCATGAAACCAAGGCTTGATCCAAGAGATTACTCCCAAGGCCTCTCCTCTCTCTCTCTCTCTCTTATCCCTTCTCCTCCAGGTTTCAGCCAGCCAAGGGAAGGAGGATTCTCTCCTTCTCTTTTCTTCCTCCCCTCTCCATCAATACTCGGCTAAGATCATCAGGGATATGGAAGGGATCTTCCCTTGGCTTTGTGGTGATCGGCGGCGAGGGATCAAGGGGCGGCGGCCAGAAAGAGGTGGCGCAAGGGAAGGTGTTGCGGCGGCGCAAGGAAGAGAGCTAGGGAGGTTGTTCGGCTGGTTGGGGGAGGGAAAAGGAGATCTATCTCCTTCTTCATCTTCTTCTCCTCCTTTTCAAAGCCTGCAGCCGGCCGGTGGACCGGTGGTGGCCGGAGGAGGTTGGCGGTGCAAGGGAGAAGGAGCTATTGGCTTTCGGCAGAAAAACCATAGGAGCTAGGGTTTGGTTTTCGGCCAAGGAAAGAAGATGATCTCCTTTAGAGGGCCCCGGTGATCTCGGTTCCCGGTAGATCCACTCGTCACCTTTTTCGCGGTTGAACGATCAAGCAAATTATAAGGCTCGATCTTTGTGATTGGCTAGTTGTAATTTGGATCGTTCGATACGGCACGAGATGATCGTTAGGAGACGGGTCTCCATTCGGATTAATTTTTTAATCCGTAGGCATGGAGAGGCCTCTTGGAACGATCGAGTATTCACTTAGGAAACCCACCAAGCCAGACCCAACAAGGTCTAGGCCACCTAATGGATCAAGGCTCGATCCATTAATCAAGATTCATTCCACTAAAGGATCCTTATTGAACTACCTCACCAACCCCCATATTAAAATATGAGCTCCACCTATTATGAGTACAAGTATCACCCCGTGTTTAAGATATCAAATACACGTTGATTAATTTAAAGTATTGACAATTTTAATTAATCAACATCTAACTCCTTGAGTAGTATCACTCAACCTTATCATCATGTTGAACCAAGTCCACCTACAGGATTTAACATGATGAACCTTATGAGCTCCTCAAGGGGACATTATCAACCCGACTCACCAGGACACGGTTTTCTTCTATAATCAATGGCACACCATGTAAATAATATTATTTTCTAACTAACCGAGACTATTGATTTAACACAATAAATCTCGCCCATTGGTAAATCAAAGAAATAAATATTAAGTACATGTGTCCGTTATTATATTGGGATTAAGAGCATATACTCCATAATAACCGAGGTCTGATTCAATTATAAAGTCAGTATAAATTGAATCACCTCTATGTCGGTCCTGCTCAATACACACAATCTGCACTAGTGTAATTCTATGGTCAAATAAACCAACACCAAATTACACTACAACCATCCTGATGGTTTGTCCAAATTCATCTCGGTTATGAGTCTCTACTTATACTCTACAAGGAACTGATAACATGATCCTCTGTGTGACATCACACACCTTGTTATCTACAATGTATGTATGAGACAATATGCACATACTAATATAAACATGCAAACAGTGATCTTGTGATTCTCTTTTAAAATGTAGATGTCCACACATAAAGCAAGGCTTTTAGTATATATCCTAACAATCTCCCACTTATAATAAAAGACTATGTTGTCCTCCCAATGCCTTACATCTGACTCCCATAACCTCCACATGCCTATCAAAAGCTTTCGCTGGAATGGCCTTAGTGAAAGGATCCGCCAGGTTATCCTCCGATGCAATCTTGGCGACATCAACTTCTCCTTACTTTATGATCTCTCGTATCAAGTGGTACTTGCGCTCTATGTGTTTACTCGCCTTATGGGCTCGTGGTTCCTTCGAGTTTTCAACTGCAGCAATGTTATTAGAATAAATTGTGATAGATCTGGGAAAACATGGAATCACATCCAAGTCCATCATGAAGTTCCTGAGCTATACAACTTCCTTGGCTGCCTCAGAGGTTGCCACATTCACAGCTTCTATGGTGGAGTCTGTTGGTGCAAGTTGCATCAATGATATTCCTCTTGAAGTGTTTTAATGTTTGACAATATACTTAAGTCAGTGATACACTAAATAGACAAAGGGGAGTAAGAGAGAAGTAACCTTAGCTGAAGCAAAGTCCTAGTTAATCTAGGCATCAAAACCCTAAGTCCCAGCGAAGGGCTGCTGAGCACCTAGCGAAGGGCTGCTAGGTATCGAAACCCCAAGACCTAGCGAAGGGCTGCTAGGCACCTAGCGAAGGGCTGCTAGGTATCGTAACCCTAAGACCTAGCGAAGGGCTGCTAGGCACCTAGTGAAGGACTACTAGGCATAGAAGACCTAGCGAAGGGCTGCTAGGCACCTAGTGAAGGACTACTAGGCATAGAAGACCTAGCGAAGGTTTGCTAGGCACCAGGCGAAGGACCGCTTGGTAACAAAGACCTAGCGAAGGGCTGCTAGGCACCTGGCGAAGGACTGCTAGGAAATGAAGACTTGGTCCGAAGGACTAAGTAACTTAGCTGAGTGATGACTAAGGACAAGAGTAGAGACAGGTCAAGGTTTGGGCGTCTCGAGATCCGGAGTAATCGGAAGCTAAGTAAAAGTCCACCCGAAGGGCTGGGTGGCAACCATCTCCTGAAAGGAGTAGGTGAAGGGCGAGTTCTCGGGGATGGGAACTTGTGCCGGTTCGACCTAGGGTTTCGTGCAAATCCGAAGTCCGAACCAAGTCCTTAAGTTTAATATTATATGCATATATGCTTTGTGTTTGTGTATCTTGCAGGTAACAAGAACCGGAGACAAAGCAAGCCTTGCAGTGTTAATGCAGGGTGCTGCCCCAGTGTTAGGGGCGCCCCCAGTGTTGGGGGCGCCCCCATGCAGCCAGGGCGCCCCCAGCAAGGGGGGCGCCCCCAAGCAGTAGTGAAATGGCAGTTTTCGTGAAGCAGGGTGACAGGTGTCAACCGGGGCGCCCGGAGCGTCCGGGGCGCCTTGATTAGTAGCTGTTTTGCTGTTTCGAAGTCAGAACACAGGATAAGCCTCCACGGGGGCGCCCGGAGCATCCGGGGCGCCCTGGTCAAAGATCTTATCCCCTGCGGCGAGGTAGGCGCAAGGATAAGTGTTGACCGAGTCTTCCGGGGCGCCCCCAGCGTCCGGGGCGCCCCCAGGAGGCCTATATAAGGGGCCTCGACCCCTCAGCTTTAGACACAACATTCCAGATTGATTCTAATCATTCCAACCAACGACAATGCGCTAGAAACAAGGCCTACGACCGGGAGGCTCCAGGAGGAAGTGCGCGGCACTTCGGAGGTCCAGATCGGCCAAGTTTCATATTTGTGTTCGGTTTGCTTTTAATTATTCCGCACTTTAACTTTCAATATCCTTTTGATTGTAATTGCAAACTGTAAGACGGGTTTTCTCCGCCTCCGGAAATTCCGGAAAGGAGACCAATAGTGGACTCACGCCGAGTACATAGGCCTTGGACATACTGACCCTGGGGGGTCGGGAACCAAGTAAATAATCCCGCTGTGTCCTTGTTTTATTCGTTCTGTTTGTTTTCCGCTACTACTAACCCTGAGTCCAGAACGAACTAAAGTTTTCTACGAAGTTTTCGCGAATAATTTCCACGGTCGATATTCACCCCCCCTCTATCGACGGCACCGGTCCTACAATTGGTATCAGAGCCGAGCCGCTCTTCACCGGACTAACCGCCGACGGAGCAACGACGCCAGGAGTTGAGGGGGAGCTCAGGGGTGAATCAGGTATTTTTTTTAATGTCTAATCTTAAATTGCATATTATTTGTTTCACGTGCAGGGAGAGAGGGCACTACAAAAATCAGTGCCCTACTCGTAAAAATCGTTCATCACCGGCGGCAAAGGGGATACCAGCGCCAGGAGTCCGGAAGAACAAGGATCACGTACGATGCTTCAAATGCGAGAAGTACGGACACTACAAAAACAAGTGTCCGGCAAAGGTACGTAAGATTTATGTTCCAAAAGTTTTACAAATTCCTGCAATGTCTTTTAATAATTTAGATAATTTCCCTGATAAATTAGAATTATTGCATACTCAATTAGATATTTTAAATAATCAGTTACACAATGTGAATATGACTAAAATGTTAGAAATAAATTATTTAATCATTAATACCAATTCAATAATTGCTAAAATTAATTCTGATATTAAATCTAAAATAAACTCTGATAATTCTAAAGATAATGATGCAATTAATTCTGGATCTAAATCTAAAATCAATTCCAAATTCAAATTTGAAAATCCTAAGGATAAAACCGAATTCAAATTTAAAAATCCTAAAGATAAAGTTGAATTCAAAAATCTTAAGGATAATTCTAAGTCAGAAAATCCTTTAGATAATTACAAATTCAAATTTAAAAATCCGTTGTATAAATTTGAATTCGAATCTAAAAATTATAAAGATAACTCTGAAAATCTTAAGATTAATCCAGAAATTAACTCTGAAAATCTTAAGATTAATCCAGAAATTAATTCTGAAAATCTTAAAGATAATCTGAAGATTAATGTTAAAAATATATCTGAGGATAATTCTAAGGATAATGGTGAAGATACAATTCTCCTAGATAATAACTTAATCATAGATAATATTGAATATTATGAAACTTTAACTAGTGGCCCAATTTACTCCACCAACTGTGAGGATATTGAAAATTTTAATCTTGAGGAGGAGATAGAATTTTCTAAGATAAAGGCCATAATTAATAAAAATAACAAAATTTCAAATAAATCAAAATTATTAGAAAAACTCGAAAAGAAAGATAAAGACGAAGAAGAAATTTTTGAAATAATGAAAATGATGAATTTAAACCCACAATTATTAATTAATCATTATAATTCGAAGTAAATCTTAATTAAATATTAAAATTAAATCTCAATTAAATTAAAATTAAATCTCAATTAAATAAAAATTAAATCTCAATTAAATTAAAATTAAACCTCATTTAAATTCAAATTAAATCTTAATTTAATCCCAATTAAATTCAAATTAAATCTAAATTAAATTCAAATAATTCAATTAAATTCGAATTATTCAAATAATTCAATTAAATTCGAATTAATTCAATTAAATTCGAATTAAATTCAAATAATGCAAATTAATTCAAATAATTCAATTAAATTCGAATTAATTCAAATAATTCAATTAAATTCGAATTAATTCAAATAATTCAATTAAATTCAAATTAATTGAAATAATTCAATTAAATTCAAATTAATTCAAATAATTCAATTAAATTCAAATTAATTCAAATTAATTCAAATAATTCAATTAAACTCAAATTAATTCAAATAATTCAATTAAACTCAAATTAATTTAAATAATTCAATTAAATTCGATTTAATTCAAATAATTCAATTAAATTCAAATTAATTCAAATAATTCAACTAAATTCAATTAAATTCAAAATAATTCAATTAAATTCAAATTAAACCTAAATCTTAATTAAATTCAAATTAAATTTAATTAAATCTTAATTAAATTCAAATTAAATCTTAAATAAAATCTTAATTAAATTCAAATTAAATCTTAATTAAATTCAAATTAAATCATAATTCAAATTAAATCGTAATTCGATTTAATTAATTCTTAACAATTCAAATTCAATTTAATTAAATATTAATAATTCAAATTCAAATTAATTAATTCTTAAGTAATTAAAATTAGTTAATTAAATCTTAAATAACAAAAACTCAAACTAAAATAAAATTTTACCCAAAGTGTAACAATTAAAATTAATAACATTAAATATGTCAAAGTGGGTTGACATATTCGCGGGTTCACTCGACATGTATCAAATCGGGAATTTGATATATTTTAGAAACTTAAATAATATTATTGACTTGTTTGACTCATGCATAACTGCCATGACATGCATTTGCTATTTTTTTTTACTATATGACATGTCATTCATGTTTAAATTTCTTGCATAATTTAGAACGGCTATAGGAAAAAGAATAATTGAAACTTGATCAACCTAGTATTGGGTGGAGGTGAGATGATAGTACGTTAGGGAAGCCATCTTGGCGGAACTAGCCGGAGCTACCGATCCAAGACCCAAACTAGTTAGACCAGAATTTTTCAAAAAGTAATTTTGAAAATGAAATTTCATTAAAAGGCTTTGTCAAGGAAAGGGTTGATGATCCAATAAGGCTACGGCCAAAGAAGGCCTAGTGCCTCGCCAAGACCTGGAAGCCAATTTTTGAAATTCAAATTCAAGCTACTTCTTGTCAAATTCAAATCTAACACAAGCTTCAATTAAATCTTAGAATTGAAAATAAATTAAAGAAAAATGATTCAAGCATCTCACAATACACCTATAAGGCAACCATGCTTGTTGTATTGATACATCTAAAATGGGTGAGATGTTAAGGACTAATGAATTGAAAAATATTTTTCAAAATTATTTTTCAAATTTATTAGAATATTTTCATAAAAATATATTTTCAAATTAGTGCTTCAACATAATAATGTTTTTATGTAATTCATGCTTGTCTGTTTGATTATATATATTACACATTTTCCAAAAATATATCTTTTCAAAAATTGTTTGACTCACTCAATTAGACACAAGCCTATTAGGACAACACTAAAGTTCCTTAAGGCATTTAGATAGAGTCAAACGGTGTTGGATGCAGGGGGAGTGTTTTGTTCTTTTTATTAAAAATATTTTTTCGAAAACTGCACCTTAATTTGCATTACATATGTTTTCAAAATTATCTTCTTTCCAAATTGTGGCTTCAAAATTTATCTACATAAAAATTATCGGTTCTTTGACTTTGATAAACCCTAAAGACACAGAGGAAAGGTTCACTTTATGATCTTCAAGGACTCCTAGGACGTGTCAAATTTATGGGGAGTCTAACAAGTTAAACCATTTTGAAAATTATTATTCTTTTGATCTGAATCAAACCTTAAGACTCAGAGGAAGAGTACTTGTGGTCAACAAGCTTCCCGGGACTGGGTCAAGTGTAGGGGGAGATCAAATTAAAAGAATTATTGAATATCTTAAATGATTTCATGCGCTGTATTTTCAAAATCCAGTAACATATGCTTTCAAAAGTATTATCATTTTTAAAAAAAAATTAATAATAAAAAAAATTCATTAATACTTACTTGACTCAGAAAAATTTCCAGGACACTTAGGAAAATGTCTTTGTAGTCAACAAGGTTTCCCAGGATTGTGTCAGACTGAAAAAAACTTAGTCAAGTAAAATATTATGTTTCAAAAATTACTTATATTTTTTTCAAAAGTCTCATCTTTTTCAAAAATAATTAGTACTTGCAAAATATGCATAATATTTATATCTTCCAAAATAACACAATTTCAAAAGTTATGCATTTTCCAAAAAGTACTTTATATTCTAGAAAAAGTACTTGCATGTTGCTTTCAAAGATTTGTATTTTTCAAAAGCGAATAACATCTTTTTCAAAATTATGCATTTTTTCAAAAATGCAATATATAAGTAATTTCTGCATTTATGCATTCAAAATACAATGCTTTCAAAATTTCTGCACCAAGTATTTTTCAAAAAGAACCTAAATATTCATTATTGGTGCAAGTATTTTCTTAAAGTTTTTTGATGTATGACAAAGGGGGAGAGGTGTGCTTAAGTTAGAAAAATTCTAGAAAATTTTTTCCCAAAAATCAAAAATAGAGTTTCCATGCTTATATCAAATTTTTTTCTTGTTTTTATCCTAAAGGATAGTGAGTTAGCCCCTTAAACCAATCTAACTTAAGTTATTGTCAAACATCAAAAAGGGGGAGATTGTTGGTGCAAGTTGCATCAATGATGTTCCTCTTGAAGTGTTTTAATGTTTGACAATATACTTGAGTCAGTGATACACTAAATAGATAAAGGGGAGTAAGAGAGAAGTAACCTTAGCTGAAGCAAAGTCCTAGTTAATCTAGGCATTGAAACCCAAAGTCCCAGCGAAGGGCTGCTGAGCACCTAGCGAAGGGCTGCTAGGTATCGAAACCCCAAGACATAGCGAAGGGCTGCTAGGCACCTAGCGAAGGGCTGCTAGGTATCGTAACCCTAAGACCTAGCGAAGGGCTGCTAGGCACCTAGTGAACGACTACTAGGCATAAAAGACCTAGCGAAGGGCTGCTAGGCACCTAGTGAAGGACTACTAGGCATAGAAGACCTAGCGAAGGTTTGCTAGGCACCAGGCGAAGGACCGCTTGGTAACAAAGACCTAGCGAAGGGCTGCTAGGCACCTGGTGAAGGACTGCTAGGAAATGAAGACTTGGTCCGAAGGACTAAGTAACTTAGCTGAGCGATGACTAAGGACAGGAGTAGAGACAGGTCAGGGTTTGGGCGTCTCGAGATCCGGAGTAATCGGAAGCTAAGTAAAAGTCCACCCAAAGGGCTGGGTGGCAACCGTCTCCTGAAAGGTGTAGGTGAAGGGCGAGTTCTCGGGGATGGGAACTTGTGCCGGTTCGACCTAGGGTTTCGTGCAAATCCGAAGTCCGAACCAAGTCCTTAAGTTTAATATTATATGCATATATGCTTTGTGTTTGTGTATCTTGCAGGTAACAAGAACCGGAGACAAAGCAAGTCTTGCAGTGTTAATGCAGGGTGCTGCCCCAGTGTTAGGGGCGCCCCCAGTGTTGGGGGCGCCCCCATGCAGCCAGGGCGCCCCCAGCAAGGGGGGCGCCCCCAGGCAGTAGTGAAATGACAGTTTTCGTGAAGCAGGGTGACAGGTGTCAACCGGGGCGCCCGGAGCGTCCGGGGCGCCCTGATTAGTAGCTGTTTTGCTGTTTCGAAGTCAGAACACAGGATAAGCCTCCACGGGGGCGCCCGGAGCATCCGGGGCACCCTGGTCAAAGATCTTATCCCCTGCAGCGAGGTAGGCGCAAGGATAAGTGTTGACCGAGTCTTCCGGGGCGCCCCCAGCGTCCGGGGCGCCCCCAGGAGGCCTATATAAGGGGCCTCGACCCCTCAGCTTCAGACACAACATTCCAGATTGATTCTAATCATTTCGACCAACAACAACGTGCTAGAAACAAGGATCTACGACCGGGAGGCTCCAGGAGGAAGTGCGCGGCACTTCGGAGGTCCAGATCGGCCAAGTTTCATATTTGTGTTCGGTTTGCTTTTAATTATTCCGCACTTTAACATTCAATATCCTTTTGATTGTAATTGCAAACTGTAAGACGGGTTTTCTCCGCCTCCAGAAATTCCGGAAAGGAGACCAATAGTGGACTCACGCCGAGTACATAGGCCTTGGACGTACTGACCCTGGGGGGTCGGGAACCAAGTAAATAATCCCGCTGTGTCCTTGTTTTATTCGTTCTGTTTGTTTTCCGCTGCTACTAACCCTGAGTCCAGAACGAACTAAAGTTTTCTACGAAGTTTCCGCGAATAATTTCCACAGTCGATATTCACCCCCCCCTTTATCGACGGCACCGGTCCTACAGAGTCTACCACGTATTTCTGCTTGACACTCCTCCATACTATGACTCCACCTCTTAAATAAAACATATACCCTGAGGTAGACTTACTTTTGTCCTTATCTGATTGGAAGTTTGAATCCGTATAACCCACAGGGAGTAATTGGTCTGCCTAGTAAACCAGCATATAATTCATAGTCCTTCTCAGGTACTTCAGTATATGCTTTACCGCAGTCCAATGTCCCTGACCATAGTTACTCTAATATCTGCTAACCATGCCCATGATAAAGCAAATATCCGGTCTCGTACACAACATAGCATACATGAGGTTTCCTACAGCCGAAGCTTAAGGAACCGCCTTCATCTGCTCTATCTCCTTTGATGTTTTAGTACACATCTCCTTAGATAGAGGAACTCATGCCTGAAAGGTAGAAAACCTTTCTTAGAGTTTTCCATGCTAAAACGAGCTAAGATAGTGTCTATGTATGAAGCTTGAGATAAGCAAAACATCATTTTCTAGCGATCCCTTAGAACTTTGATCCCAAGGATATGTCCCTCTTCTCCCAATCCTTCATATCAAACTGTTTGGGCAACCATACCCTTATGTCTGATAATACTAATGGTTATAGCTCGGTTTGTTTCCTAAGCAACCATGGGGTCGAACATGGGAGACCTCTCTATGTCTATGGATTAAAAATTTAATTTGAATCGAGACCCGTCTCCCAAACGACCGTCTCGTCATCAATCAATTAATTCAAGTTACAACTTAGTCGAGAGTATGACCTTGTAACTTTCCGAATTAATCGATCATGGAAAAGATAACGATTGGATCACCGGTTTTTATGTTTATCTTCGGGGTACATGACATGATTAATTATCAATATTAATTAACATATAATTAAACAACAACAATTAATCAAGACACATGTAATAATAAAAACATGAAATAACAATGAAAATAGGAGGAGCTAAAGAAGGAGTATACCTTGTATTTTACCTCGCAGTCTTCTACCATATGACCCTCGCCTCTTGGACATCGTGTGTGCGATGATCTACCAAGATGTGAAGTCACCGAAGGACTCAAATTAATCACTTTTCTTCAAGCTTCTTCCAAACACCAACACAAACCCTAGAAAGCTAGGGTTAGCTTACGCCGACCACCTTTCCACCTCTCCTCCTTGCACCGCCGGCCTCCTCAAGGTCCCAAGGTCCACTGGCCAAAAGGCAGCTCCAAGAGGAAGGTTAGGAAGATGAAGAAGAGAAAGAAAAAGGGAGAACAAATCTCCTCTTCCCCCCTTAATCACCCGTAGCCACCCTTCTTCCTCCTTCTACTTGCGCGGACCACAAATAAGGAAAGAACTCTTTCAAACATGTGCCACCTGTGACTAAGCTTCTCCCTAAACTCCTGGAATTTCTCCCGGCCATAGGAAGACTCCTGCCACGGGAGAGGAAGCAATGGAAGTGGAGGAAGATGATGAAAAATCCAACCTACGCTCTCCTTCTTCCTCTTCCTAGTTGCGGCGATAAAAGGAGCCACCCACCCTTTGCTCCACCGGATCCAGCCACTCCAGGGAGAGCTCCGGCCAAAGGAGAGTAGAATGGAAGAAGAAAACCGGAGGAGAAGAGGCTTATCCCTTCTCTTCTTCCCTTTGTTGCCGCTGGCCACACCAAGGGTTGCCGCAACCCTAAGAGAGAGAAAGGGAGAGGGTTTGGGATGATTAATTATGGATTAATTCCTTAATTCATTAGCCTTGTATCATGACTCCTATGGGGTATTTATAGGGCTAAGGTAGGGACCATGAGGAGGAGTTGATTCTTGGCCCGCTATGGATCTAAACCCGATCCATTAATGGAGATCCATTCTACTAAAGGATCTCATTGAACTTCCTCACCAACCCCCATATTTTCATATGAGCTCCATCTATTTTGAATCGTCCATCTCCCCATGTTTAAGATATCAAATGCCCGATAATTAATTTAAATTACTGTCAATTTTAATTAATTATTCTCTTGATCCTTGACTAGTACTACTCAACATTTACATCATGTCGGACCATAGTCCACTTGCAAGATTCGATATGATGATCCTTTTGAGCTCATCAAGAGGGCATCATCATCCCGACTAACCAGGACATGCATTCAGTCAATAATCAACGGCACACCATGTAGATAATATTATTACCCGACTTACCGGGCCTATCGATCTAACAGAATAGATCTCGCTCATTGGTAAATCAATGTAATAATAATTAAATACATGTGCCCATTATTATTTTAGGATTTAGAGATCGTACTCCATAATATAAACGGAGGTCCTACTCAATGCACACAAAGTGCATTATTGTAATTCTATGGTTAAGATAAACCACACCTAATTATACTACAACAATCACGATGGTTTGTCTAGCCCTATCTCGGTTGTGAGCCTCTTTCTTATACTTCTACAAGGAACTTGATAACATGATCTTCTGTGTGTCACCACGCACCATGTTATCAACAATGCAAAGTATGAGATATTTTGCGCATATACTAATATAAATTTGCACCGTGTGATTTTGCGATTCTCTTTTAAAATGTAGATGTACTTTAACCAAAAGCAAGGCTTTTGGTATACATCCTAACAATCTCCCACTTATACTCAAAGACTTTGTTGTTTATAAAATGTCATACATCTGACCCCTTGATCCTTCACATGCCTAAACGCTCTCGCTACCAAGGCCCTCGTGAAAAGATCTCTCTAGGTCATCCTCTGACGTAATCTAGGCAACAACAACTTTTCCTTTCTTGAATGGTACTTGTGCTCTATGTGTTTACTTGCCTTATAGACTCGTAATTCCTTCGAGTTTGCAACTGCACCATTTTAATCACAACAAAATGTGATAGCCCTGAACAAACCAGGAATTACATTGAAGTCCATCTTGAGGTTCCTAAACCATGTAGCTCTATTGGTTGTCTAAGAGACTGCCATCCATTGAGCGCCCATGGTGGAGTCTATTACGCAGCCGCTGCGCGACATTCACCCATACAGTGGTTCTACCTCCTAAAAGTAAACACAAAACCCCAAGGAATACATATATTTACCCCTTATCCTGATTAGAATTCTGTATCCATATAACCCATAGGATATTTGTCTGTCCGGTAAACCAGCATATAGTCCTTAGTCCTTCATAGACACTAATATATGCTTGTACCACAGTCCAATTTCCTTGACCTAAGTTACTTCAATATCTGTTAACCATGCCCTTGGCACAACAGATATCTGGGCTCGTTTTTAGCATACACGAGGCTTCCTATAGCTGATGCTAAAGGAACCACCATTACCTGCTCTATCTTCTTTGATAATCTGAACATATTGTTGGGACCGGGTGCATATTGACATGGATACGGGTTCGTAATTTTAAAATTTAATTACGTACAGCGGAAGGTTTAACATAAATAATTTCTCAAATTATTTTAACTACGTATCTAGCATGCAACCTTATGTTGTGGAGACATGATCATACATTTAAAATTTTGCAGAAAGTAAACTAATTTACTTAATACCTCGCGTAACTCGTAGAAAGGGACGAGATCCAATCATAGCGTCCCTTGGAAGCTCCGCCTCTATTCGCGTCCACGCCGGGTTTTCTTCGGGATGACTTCGCAAAGCCACGAGTTTCGTGCCGACAAGAACTACTAGATTCTCCAAAGGCACGACAAGAATACCAAGAGAGAGATGAAAAACTAACCACCAAACGAAGAACGGAATCAAGATTCCGGGAGGAAGGAAGGTGTCGCGCCCGCTTCTTCTTCTTCTTCGGCTTCTTCTTGGTGGTGGAAGCTCACGGCAAAGGGGGAGGGGTCTAGGGCCGGCGGCACTAGAAGAGGGAGAGGGAGAGAAGGAGAGGGAGAGAGGCTAGGCAAGAATCATTGATCTCTTAGATTAATCTCCAAGCCTTGCCTTGGTTCCTTTATATAGTAGCCTCTCAATCGCCAAGTCTCCTTTTTATGGAATAAATTTTCATAAGAAATTTATCATATATGTTTTTCTATGAATTATTCCATCATGCCAAGTTTTTATCATAATTTAATTTATAATAAAAATAACCATGTCTCCCTTTTTATTATGGAAATAAATTTCTTTATATAAATTTCTTTATCATGGTAAATCAATCCATTATTGATTTTAAAAAAATAAAATAAACCAATCCATGGTTCATTTTAATTCGATGGAAAATAAATCTCTTTATATAAATTTCTTTATCCATAATTTTATAAAACAAACCACGCTCGGTTTATTTTATAATTTGAACAAAAAATTCAGTTTTCCAATTTTGTTGTGGCCGGCCAAACAAAGAGGGTGGGGACCCTCTTTGGCCGGCCAAACCCAAGCTAAAACCATACGAATTAAACTCATTTAATTCGTCCAATAAGTCTTCAAAGACTAAGCCATTTTATGCTTCCGATGCGTCTCTGAAAAATTCAGATTCGACTTATCTCTCTTGATCGGAAAATCCAATTTTCAACTCATTTTAAATCCCTCGGATCACTCGTAGTGCGTGTGACTAAATAGGCTTTCGATTTATGTTGGTCGTCTATAATTAACCAATTATAGAACGATCATGAGTGGCACCTAGTAGTACATCATGATCCCCAATTAATCGAAAGATCAACGGTTGACCTCAGAAATAATTCTGAAACCCTTCAGCAGCTATAATGAGTCGTGCCCCATTCCCTTCACCATCTTATACCCACTTGGTTCAGGACACGGTCTATGTGTGTCAGTCCCCATTAGGCTGACTACGTCACACCTAGCCCAACCAATGTCTTTCTCGTCTAACGGATTCTAATTACTCTCATGTTTCTTAGAGATTCATACTCGGAACATGTTATGCTCTGGCCAGAGGCTTCGAGTAACAATCCGACGATAGGCCTTGGGTATACATCTCCTCGCAAGGAGTGGTGAATCCTTTGTAGGCTGTTCAAACATCTTCGGGCACTTCGGCTTATACCCAACCATCTTGGGTCCACACCTCCTTGGAGATGCTTGCTTAAGATGTCAAAGTATAAGTCTTCATGACTAAGATGACTTGAACACCGCAAGTCAAAGGAACATCGCACTTAAGCTACAGTAAGAACTTCATTGACATATCAATATGTAGATTACCATATGAAGTCTTACAGCTAGTCACTCCAATGAACTAGTTCCCTTAACTAGCATTCATGTTTATCTCTGGACATCCCAATGTCACTAGCCAGTGAGAATCAGCTGATTAGAGAATAACCCATGCTAGTCTCAACAGAATTGATAGTGTCCGTATTTATCAATTCATCGACTAGGGACAATTTCAATACTTCACAATTGCACATGTAGAGATAATCACTAGTTGTGAATTCATCACAAATTCTCTCATGCTGTGAATTGTATTGCAGACATTCAGTAAATGAGTTTAAGATCTCAATCAAATACACGAACATGTATACTCAAATAGTGAATTATTCATTTATTAAAGTAAATGATTACAATCATAAGGCGATTGCCTTAGGACACTTCTCTCATATTACTAACAAACTCCCACTTGGCCTAATGCCAATCGCTACGGTATCCAATACACAGGCTCTAACATGACCCTCAAACTTGCTTTGTGGCAAGGCCTTATTTAAAGGATCCGCTAAATTCCTTTCAGTGGGAATTTTCTCAATTTGTATATCATTCCTACTTATAATCTCTCTGATCAGATGTGTAACGCCCGCTTTTTTTTTCCTAAAGCGGCGTTACGTTAACATACTTAGGGCATGTAGACATCATAATGTAGCGGAAACTTTTAAACTTAATCCTACATCCACTTACTACCCTTTCTAACACCATAACATGGGAACTTAGCATATAACTTTACACTTAGCATCATATCATGTCATACTTAGCATCATGTCATACTTAGCATCATATTATAGAGTCATATTCAAGCACATAATAGTAAAGGTAAAGTTCTATCATAAAACGAGCAACCATATCGCTCCTTGGCCAAGTCACTATCACAGACATTCTTTGATGCCCTCCTGCTGCTTCCTTACTGTCCTTTTGCATGATCTGCGGTATAAGACAACAAGACTATAAGCGCACAGGCTTAATAAGACTCTTTCCTACTCACAAAAACCATTCATCATTCAATCATGAGCATATAAGACATTAGTATACTTAGTGCTTTACTTAGAACATAAGCCTTTTCATCACTTAGCACACCTTCGTCATGACATAAGCATAACTTCATCACATTCATAGCATGGCATAGTGCTGGGCGTAAACATAGACATAATACACATAATCTCATAAACATTCTTAGCATGGCATGAACCTAAATAAAATCATGGCGTCCTAAATCAGCTTAACATACTTAAGTCATGGCATCATGAATAATTATGGACAGAATTAAAATCATGGCATTCTAACTTAGCATAAATATAAGTAAATCATGGCATTCTAACTTAGCATAAATATAATTAAATCATGACATCCTAAACTAGCATGAACATAGATAAAGCATGGCATTCTAACTTAACATAAAACTAGTTAAATCATGGCATCCTAAACTAGCATGTACATAAATAATCATGGCATCCTAAACTAGCATAAACGTAAGTAAATCTGGCATTCTAGACTAGCATGTACATAAATAAATCATGGCATCCTAAACTAGCATAAACATAAGTAAATCATGGCATTCTAGACTAGCATGTACATAAATAAAACATGGCATCCTAAACTAGCATAAACATAAGTAAATCATGGCATTCTAGACTAGCATGAACACAATCAAATCATGGCATCATATATTAACACGAAATATAAACGAAATCATTTGCATAAACATACATTGCATAAACTTACTTTGCATAATATTCTTATCATAAATATAATGCATAACATGGATGGATGCATGTGGCAATTGCATATATATATATATATATATATATATATATATATATATATATATATATATAGATGCTTAATCATTAAAAACATGCCTTTAAAATATCATAACATTCATTGGGCCCTGGCTTGTACCACATTCATTCATCATATGCGCGCATCCCTAAGTAAATACGAGGTAGCTAATCTCGACCTACTAGGGTAAGGACAGCTTCATCGGTAGTCCCGAACCGTAAGGACATCATCATCGGTAGTCTAGAACCGTGGACAGCATCATCGGTAGTCCAGAACCGTGGACCTTACTTAGGTCCGGTACAAGCCCATAAAATAAAATATAATGCTTTCACATGCTTTCCATTCATCATCATTCATTCATCATACTTGTCATTCATCATCATTCATTCATCATACTTGTCATTCATCATCATTCATTCATCATACTTAACATCATCGTTATGCCCTAAAGGCATGTACTTTAACCTCATTCATAAGACATGGCACACTTACATCTAATTCATAAAACATGGCATATCATTCATAAACATGGCATATCATTCATAAGACATGGCATACTTACATATTATTCACAAATCATGGCACATGTCTAAACATCTATGACTTAACATATAATTCATGACATACAAACTAAGGGTTTAGTTAAGCATCTTTGGAGATTTAATTCAATCCTAGCCCTAGGTTATGTCCTTGGCCGAAAGTCCCCAAGGAACTTTAGGTCCATGAAACTTCACATAACCTCCCAACTAACATCCCGTACATACATACTAGGCCATAGGGAACATTTAATCCCATACTTAAGGCCAACCCTAATCCTTTGACCCAACTCTTGCTCTTGGCCGAAACTTCAAGGCCATGGGGCATGGAAAAATTTCCAATAAAACCCCAAATCAATTGCTTAAACCCCAACCATACCTTACCATAGGGCCATTGGGACCCTTACTTGAAATAAGCCCTAACTTTCCACCCTATTAGGGTTCTTGGACGAAACCTATAAGGTCTCTAGGCCATGTGAAACATTCACATAAAGACCCTCCATCTCTCTTATATCGTGATAAAACATAAAACATATGCGTGAGGTCTTAAACCCAACCCTACACATGGGTCCTTCATGTTGGCCGAAACCCTAGGGCATCCTAGGGTACCCCAAAAATTCCCAAAAATTATACTTAACCTCTAAACATCATAAGCGAACATTAAATAACATTATACAGATTTTTAGCATCATTATGGACCCTAAAACATGGTGGCCGAAACCATAGGGTTTCTAGGGTGTTGATTATATTCCTTTCATGTTGGCCAAAACCTTAAGGTGTCTTAGGGTACTCCAAAAATTCCCAAAAATTATACTTAACCTCTAAACATCATAAGGGAACATTAAATAACATTACACAGATTTTTAGCATCATTATGGACCCTAAAACATGGTGGCCGAAACCATAGGGTTTCTAGGGTGTTGATTCTATTCCTTTCATGTTGGCCGAAACCTTAAGGTGTCTTAGGGTACTCAAAAAATTCCTAAAAATTATACTCAACCTCTAAACATCATAAGGGACATTAAATAACATTATACAGATTTTTAGCATATTTATAGACCTAAAAATCATGGTGGCCGAAACCCTTAAGCATGAGTGTCTTGGTTTTCCTTCCTTTCAACATCAAATTCGAAAACCAACCACTATATCATACTAAAAATCATAAAAAATCATAGGGAACTATTATACCATAGGTGAGGGAGTCTTACCTTGGGATTTATTGATTTTTTTAGACCTTAAAAGAGAAAGAACTTGTAGAACTCTTGACCCTTGATCCCTCCTTGCCCTTGCACTCTTGTGAAGACTTTAGATCTAGGAGATGGAACCTTGGTGGAAACTTTTCCAAGGGGAAAACCTCTTCTTGGTGCTCGGCAAGAATGAGGGGAGGAAGGGGTTCGAATATGCAAGTAATGGGAAGAAGAGGTAACTCCCAAAACCCCCCTTTAATAGCCCATTAAGAAGGTAAATGAAGAGTCTCTCCATGACTCTTCATCTTCTTTCTAATCTTAACTTACATCCACTTCATTTCCTCATAGAAATCCCTTACTAGGTGAGTTGGTTAAGGCTTACATGGTTGTACAAGAGGTCCAAGGTTCAATCCTTGGCTCATGCACCTTTATTTTTATTTTATTTTTATTTCATTTATTTTATTTCCTAAATTCCGAAAATCCCCCCTTAAAATCACCCATAATTATGCCAATATTCCTAAATAAAATTCTTTTATATTTATATTAATTCTACCTAATTTATATTAATTTTACCTAATTAATATCCATTTTTGGAGCCCATTTAAAGCTCATTGGCACTTAGTTTTCTCAATTTAAATGAGAAAACATGGATTTCTAGGCCCAATTTTACAAAATTATTTCTGAGCCCCTCGGAAAATTATCTAGACATACTCAATATTTTAAGAAAATATTAAGAGAATTTTTCGGGTCGTTACAATCCCCCATACCTCGTGAAAGTTCGTCCTCGAACTTAGAATAACTCCGGGTACTTGCGCCTCATCTCGTCCTCGCGTTCCCAGGTAGCTTCTTCGAACCGTTGACTTTGCCAAAGGACCTTGACTAAGGATACCTCCTTACTCCTCAGCTTCTTGACTTCGCTGTCCAAAATCTTGATAGGTCTGCTCTCATAGCTTAGGTCCTCCTGCAGTTGTACTGTCTGCGGCTCGATCACTTGGTCCCTATTTGGGATACACTTTTTAAGCTGGGACACATGGAATAGGTTATGGATAGCTGACATCTCTGAAGATAGCTCCAGCTCGTATGCCACTTTACCAACTCTTTTCAGAATCAGGTACGGCCCCACATAACGCGGACTTAGCTTTCCTTTCCTCCCAAATCTTGTCACCCCTTTCATAGGTGCCACTTTCAGAAACACTCAATCTCCAACATTAAACTCCAGGGGTCTATGCCGGACATCGGCATAACTCTTCTGCCGGCTCTGAGCAGTTTCTATCCGTTGTCGGATATTCTGTATAGCTCGGGTGGTGCTGTTGATGATATCCGTTGTGAGCCCCATCTCCTTCTTTTATTTTATGGAGACTCAGATCCCCATTTTGTTTTATGTCTTCACTTAGCGCTAGCATTTCCTTAATGTAATTTTGACACCATTGTGTGATATGATTGGTCACGCATTGTTATTATCCAGCTCATAAACATGAGATTGAACCACATTCTTAACAAATTGTATTACAACTACCCAGACTTTATTGGTTCCCACAAGACAACAGGACTCAATGCAGTAGATGGGCTGCCATCAGGCCCATAACAAAGTACATCATGGCATTCACTGCCGTTCCCTCATTCATCCCTCCCGGACCTACCTCAGGATCTTCCACTGTCTCCATCGGATCCTCTTCCTCTACCTCGGGAACCTCCTCAACCTCTTCAGGATCTTCCCCAAACATCCCGGGGTCTTCCTCAAACATCTCGAACATCTCGGGGCCTTCGCCAAACACCTCGAGATCGTCCTCGCTCATCGGGTCTTCCTCAAACATCTCGAGCATTTCGGGGTCCTCCTCGAATGGCTCGGGGTCCTCCGCGTACATCTCAGGATCCTCTTCGACCGGCTCGGGATCCTCCTCGGGGTCCTCTTCAAATGGCTCGGGGTCCTCCTCGTACATCTCGGGCTCCCCCTCCGAGTCCCCCAGATCTTCCGGAAACTCATGGCGGAGAAGCTGCCTACACAATTCCGTATACGAGATACGGCATCCGTGCTGTCCCCAGATCTGATGGGCGACCTCCCTTGCCCGATTGGGCAATGAGCGCAACAGGGCTCCGATCCTATGATCATCCACGACTGGAAACCCTTCCTGCTCCAGTTTCCAGAATAGCCGATCCAAAAACCCCATGTTGCCTTGAATTCCAAGGGTCGGACTATACTCAACCGTCTCTATCCGCTCCATCAATACGCGGCACCTCTCAATGTAGTTCTCCTGCGACATCTGGAATTGGAAAAAAAAATGACATAGTTAGTACCCAACTGACTGAGCCAGTACAAAACCATTTCTTTTTTTTTCAATTCACAAACATACACAGAGGAAACACACACAAATCCATCTCTTCTACCCTAGTGATTAAAATATATAACCTCTTTCCTACCCCGGGAATTCTAAGTATTTAATTCATAAAATAAGATAAAGTATCATTCGTCGTTACATATCGTAACGTACTTTTCATCATAACTACCGTTCATACTTGCGTATCTTAGAATCATAAAACATCTTACTACTATCAGATATGTAAAGAGGTACTTACTTGGAAGCTGCAGGAAGAGGGCTTGATGTGTGTGTAGTGAGATGGTTACTGCTCTGATACCAACCTGTAACGCCCGCTTTTTTTTTTTCCTAAAGCGGCGTTACGTTAACATACTTAGGGCATGTAGACATCATAATGCAGCGGAAACTTTTAAACTTACTCCTACATGCACTTACTACCCTTTCTAACCCCATAACATGGGAACTTAGCATATTAACTTTATACTTAGCATCATATCATGTCATACTTAGCATCATGTCATTCTTAGCATCATGTCATACTTAGCATCATGTCATAGAGTCATATTCAAGCACATAATAGTAAAGGTAAAGTTCTATCATAAAACGAGCAACCATATCGCTCCTTGGCCAAGTCACTATCACACACATTCTTTGATGCCCTCCTGCTGCTTCCTTACTGTCCTTTTGCATGATCTGTGGTATAAGACAACAAGACTATAAGCACACAGGCTTAGTAAGACTCTTTCCTACTCACTAAAACCATTCATCATTCAATCATGAGCATATAAGACATTAGTATACTTAGTGCTTTACTTAGAACATAAGCCTTTTCATCACTTAGCACACCTTCGTCATGACATAAGCATAACTTCATCACATTCATAGCATGGCATAGTGCTGGGCGTAAACATAGACATAATACACATAATCTCATAAACATTCTTAGCATGGCATGAACCTAAATAAAATCATGGCGTCCTAAATCAGCTTAACATACTTAAGTCATGGCATCATGAATAATTATGGACAGAATTAAAATCATGGCATTCTAACTTAGCATAAATATAAGTAAATCATGGCATTCTAACTTAGCATAAATATAATTAAATCATGGCATCCTAAACTAGCATGAACATAGATAAAGCATGGCATTCTAACTTAACATAAAACTAGTTAAATCATGGCATCCTAAACTAGCATGTACATAAATAATCATGGCATCCTAAACTAGCATAAACGTAAGTAAATCATGGCATTCTAGACTAGAATGTACATAAATAAATCATGACATCCTAAACTAGCATAACATAAGTAAATCATGGCATTCTAGACTAGCATGAACACAATCAAATCATGGCATCATATATTAACACGAAACATAAACGAAATCATTTGCATAAACATACCTTGCATAAACTTACTTTGCATAATATTCTTATCATAAATATAATACATAACATGGATGGATGCATGTGACAATTGCATATATATATATATATATAGATGCTTAATCTTTAAAAAAACATGCCTTTAAAATATCATAACATTCATTGGGCCCTGGCTTGTACCACATTCATTCATCATATGCGCGCATCCCTAAGTAAATACGAGGTAGCTAATCTCGACCTACTAGGGTAAGGACAGCTTCATCGGTAGTCCCGAACCGTAAGGACAGCATCATCGGTAGTCCCGAACCGTGGACAGCATCTCGGTAGTCCAGAACCGTGGACCTTACTTAGGTCCGGTACAAGCCCATAAAATAAAATATAATGCTTTCACATGCTTTCCATTCATCATCATTCATTCATCATACTTGTCATTCATCATCATTCATTCATCATACTTGTCATTCATTATCATTCATTCATCATACTTAACATCATCGTTATGCCCTAAAGGCATGTACTTTAACCTCATTCATAAGACATGGCACACGTACATCTTATTCATAAAACATGGCATATCCTTCATAAACATGGCATATCATTCATAAACATGACATATCATTCATAAGACATGGCATACTTACATATTATTCACAAATCATGGCACATGTCTAAACATCTATGACTTAACATATAATTCATGACATACAAACTAAGGGTTTAGTTAAGCATCTTTGGAGATTTAATTCAATCCTAGCCCTAGGTTATGTCCTTGGCCGAAAGTCCCCAAGGAACCCTAGGTCCATGAACTTCACATAACCTCCCAACTAACATCCCGTACATACATACTAGGCCATAGGGAACATTTAATCCCATACTTAAGGCCAACCCTAATCCTTTGACCCAACTCTTGCTCCTGGCCGAAACTTCAAGGCCATGGGGGCATGGAAAAATTTCCAATAAAACCCCAAATCAATTGCTTAAACCCCAACCATACCTTACCATAGGGCCATTGGGACCCTTACTTGAAATAAGCCCTAACTTTCCACCCTATTAGGGTTCTTGGCCGAAACCTATAAGGTCTCTAGGCCATGTGAAACATTCACATAAACACCCTCCATCTCTCTTATATCGTGATAAAACATAAAACATATGCGTGAGGTCTTAAACCCAACCCTACACATGGGTCCTTCATGTTGGCCGAAACCCTAGGGTATCCTAGGGTACCCCAAAAAATTCCCCAAAAATTATAACTTAACATCTCTAAAACATCATAAGGGAACATTAAATAACATTATACAGATTTTTTAGCATCATTATGGACCCTAAAACATGGTGGCCGAAACCATAGGGTTTCTAGGGTGTTGATTCTATTCCTTTCATGTTGGCCGAAACCTTAAGGTGTCTTAGGGTACTCCAAAAATTCCCAAAAATTATACTTAACCTCTAAACATCATAAGGGAACATTAAATAACATTACACAGATTTTTAGCATCATTATGGACCCTAAAACATGGTGGCCGAAACCATAGGGTTTCTAGGGTGTTGATTCTATTCCTTTCATGTTGGCCGAAACCTTAAGGTGTCTTAGGGTACTCCAAAAATTCCCAAAAATTATACTCAACCTCTAAACATCATAAGGGAACATTAAATAACATTATACAGATTTTTATCATATTTATACACCTAAAAATCATGGTGGCCGAAACCCTTAAGCATGAGTGTCTTGGTTTACCTTCCTTTCAACATCAAATTCGAAAACCAACCACTATATCATACTAAAAATCATAAAAATCATAGGGAACTATTATACCACAGGTGAGGGAGTCTTACCTTAGGATTTCTTGATTTTTAGACCTTAAAAGAGAAAGAACTTGTAGAACTCTTGAACCTTGATCCCTCCTTGCCCTTGCACTCTTGTGAAGACTTTAGATCTAGGAGATGGAACCTTGGTGGAAACTTTTCCAAGGGGAAAACCTCTTCTTGGTGCTCGGCAAGAATGAGGGGAGGAAGGGGTTTGAATATGCAAGTAATGGGAAGAAGAGGTAACTCCCAAAACCCCCCTTTAATAGCCCATTAAGAAGGTAAATGAAGAGTCTCTCCATGACTCTTCATCTTCTTTCTAATCTTAACTTACATCCACTTCATTTCCTCATAGAAATCCTTTGCTAGGTGAGTTGGTTAAGGCTTACATAGTTATACAAGAGTTCCAAGGTTCATTCCTTGGCTCATGCACTTTTATTTTTATTTTATTTTTATTTCATTTATTTTATTTCCTAAATTCTGAAAATCCCCCCTTAAAATCACCCATAATTATGCTAATATTCCTAAATAAAATTCTTTTATATTTATATTAATTCTACCTAATTTATATTATTTTACCTAATTAATACCCATTTTTGGAGCCCATTTAAAGCTCATTGACACTTAGTTTTCTCAATTTAAATGAGAAAACATGGATTTCTAGGCCCAATTTTACAAAATTATTTCTGGGCCCCTCGGAAAATTATCTAGACATACTCAATATTTTAAGAAAATATTAAGAGAATTTTCTGGGTCGTTACACTCAGCATACGACGCGACTGACTTCTGCGCAACAGATTGAGAAAAATTGCGATCCGATGATGCCGGCACCAGAGATGCTTTCACTATATCTGAAGGTCCCAAAATAGGGTTTACAATATTCGGCAGCCTCACAGTCTCTGGCGCCACACCTCCAGCGACAAGGTTCTGATTAGAAACATCACAAGAATTAGGCAAAATAGGTGGGACCAGCCCAGTGGAGAGAAGAGGAGGATGCTCCGAAGTCATCGCCGGCGACACTAGCCCGCCGGCGGCAAAGCCGCCAAAGAAAGAAGGACGTGAGAGGTAGTCTCGCGGGAATCACCTTCAAATCGCCCTTTGGAGAGAGAATCGCCTAAAATATCTTGTGAAATGCCTACATTGTTTCCAGGAACCTGTCCGAAATTAAATTAGATGAACTATTTTCTGAATTAGAATTACATGAGCAAACTAATGCTACTTTGGTCGAGAAGAGTATTGCTTTTGTTGCAGGAAAAACTCCAGGAAGATCTCAGAAGAAGAAGCTACAACCAGTATTCGAGTCCGACTCAGATTCGGAGTTTGACGACGATGAAGGAGATCGTCCAAAATTGGTCCGGTTAGCTTGCGACTACTACAAGGATCTCAAAAATCAAACAAACAAGAAGAAGACAAATCGGAAGAAGGAAAGATCCATCTGAACCCTCGACGAGCCAGAAGAACAAAGGTAACATAACATGCTACGAGTGCAACAAGAAGGGACATTTCAGATCAAAGTGCCCCAACCTGAAGGAGAACAAAAAAGCTCGAAAGAAGAAGGCTCTTCAAGCCATGTGGGACGAATCGTCCTCAGAAGAAGAAGAAGAAGCCCCGTACTCGAACCTCCTTGCTTTGACCGCCTCGGAAGACATCGACTCCGGAACAGAATCTGAACTGGACGAAGACGTCGACGCCGGAAAGCTCTCGATCTCGAACGACGGAAAAATCACGGTAAGAGGTTATCCTGAATCCGAACTTTACGATTTAATTTCATATTTGTGATACTGGTTACATTGTCACCTTCACCAACTCTGACTGCCTGATTAGTAACTTATAAGACTCAGAGGTAATACTTAAGGGTAGTAGGAAAAATAATGTATACACGATCAATCTACCTGTAGTACCCAAATGTTTTCTAATTCAATTAGAAGAAACCAATATTTGGCATAGAAGACTAGGTTACACCCATACTAAATTAATTTCAAAAATAACTCAACTTGGATTGATTAAAGGTGTACCTAAAATTAAGAACTTTGATAATACAATTTGTAATTCATATCAACAAGGTAAACAAACCAAGTCAACCCATAAACCAACAAGTCAGACCTAACCCAAGCCACACTTGAGCTGCTACACCTAGACCTATTTGCTTCACATGGAGCCAAGTCACTAAGCGAAAATCGATACTGCTTAGTAATCATTGACGATTACTCTAGGTTTACCTGGGTTAGGTTCTTGAAAAGTAAAGATGAAACATTTAATTCATTTAATAATTTGTGCAAAATGATAGAAAATCAAAATGATACAAAAATTAAAAGACTTAGGAGTGATCATGGGGGAGAATTTGAAAATAATAAATTTGAGGAATTTTGTAAAATCAATGGGTACATCCATGAATTTTCTGTTGATGCAGTCTGGCTCGATTGTTGTTTTGGTGTTTACATCGATTTAAGGTTTGATTTAAGTTTGGTTGAACTAATTGTGGTTAAGTCCTGGTGAGTGAAGCCAGGTGATTGGAAATCCCGGTGAGTGAAGCCAGGTCCTGGTGAGTGAAGCCAGGTGATTGGAAATCCCGGTGAGTGAAGCCGGGTCCTGGTGAGTGAAGCCAGGAGTTGGAAATCCCGGTGAGTGAAGCCGGGTCCTAGTGACTGAAGCCAGGTGTTGCAAATCCCGGTGAGTGAAGCCGGGTCCTGGTGAGTGAAGCCAGGAGTTGGAAATCCCGGTGAGTGAAGCCGGGTCCTGGTGAGTGAAGCCAGGTATTGGAAATCCCGGTGAGTGAAGTCGGGTCCTGGTGAGTGAAGCCAGGTGGTGAAAAGTCCTAATTCGGAAGATTGGGTGAAAAAGTCCTAGCTTGGAGGGTTAGGTGAAAAGTCCTAACTTGGAGGGTTAGGTGAAAAGTCCCAACTGGAGGGTTAGGTGAAAAATCCTAGCTTGGAGGGCTAGGTTGGATGAAGTTCTAACTCGGAAGGGTTGGGTGAAATGTCCTAGCTTGGAGGGCTAGGTGAAAAGTCCTAACTTGGAGGGTTAGGTGCAAATTCCCAACTTGGAGAGTTAGATTGAAAAATCCTTAGCTTGGAGGGCTAAGGTGAATGAAATCCTAGCTTGGAAGGCTAGGTCTGCGTCCCTGGATCGGTCTGGTGACCGATCAAGGAGTTGGCACACTGCTCCTTCGTGGATCGGTCTGGTGACCGATCCAGCGATGTCTGATCGGTCTGGTGACCGATCAAGGAGTGTGTGTTTCACTCACTGCACAACTCCTGATCGATCTGGTGACCGATCAGGGAGCGAACAGTGAGTTGAGTTCCCTTGCTAATCAGGTCCAGAACGGTCCGGTGACCGATCAGAGACTTAGGATTTGATTAAAGAATCACTGTTCACTCAAGCCTAATTGGTCTGGTAACCGATCAGGCTGGAGCCTGATTGGTCTGTGGACAAATCAGGAGTGTGCAGAAGACTGCTGGATCGGTCTGGTGACCGTTCAGGCTCCTACTTGATCGGTCTGGGGACCGATCAAGAGCAGAACTTTAATTCAAATATGCTGTCAGAAGTCTGTTTTCACTGCCGATTCTCTGCTACTTGCTGATTTCTTTTTAATATGCATTGCTAAGCCTCTGTTGGAGTGTGCAGGTGATTCAAACACTCAAGGAGGGTCAATGGGAGGCTTTCCTTGGAGCAGTTTTGGATCTATTATATTTTCAGGTCTCAACGGCATCTAGCGCAACTGGCAACTGACGAAGGCGCGTCTGGCAACTGACGGAGGCTCAGCTGGAGGAGTGTCCAGTGGACTGAGTGCTCAGAGAGGTCTGTGGGTCAGGGTGTGAGTCAGTGGTACTGATGGAGCTGGCGACGTTGAGCCGGAGCTTAAGAGACAAAGCTGGATGCAGAGGAGCGGGGCGAACAAGATAGAAACTTGGGAAGTTTGGCTAGGCTGTGTTCGTGCTCTCTGTTGCTTTGTGCTTGAGTGATATTGTTACATCTTTGTGAGCTTGTCTTCTTGAGTGTCTCTGTGCTTAACTTGTATCTTCTTGAGATCACTTGTGGAGAGGTTTCTCCACCGAGAAGGAGGCTGCTACTATTCGGAGTTCACCGGGGCTTGATCTGCCGACGATCAAGGGATCGCCCACCTCACGGGCATGCCAAGGAGTAGGGGCAAGTTATCCCCGAACCTTGTATATCGAGGTGTTAGCGTCGGTTTGCTTTCCTTTGCTTTGGGTTGTTGTTTTTAGTTTTCTATTTATGCATTTGCTTCCGCTGCCTAACTCTGAAGTGCAGAATAGATTTGATAAGTTCAAAAGTTTTGTGTCCGACTAGATTCACCCCCCCCCCCCGCTCTCTAGCCATCCGGGTTCCAACAAGTGGTATCAGAGCCTGGGGCTCTGTTCAAGGCTTAACATCCGAGAGCTTACAACAAGATGGCTGGAAGAGAAGGAATAAGCACAAACCGACCTCCACTCTTCGACGGCACAGATTTTCAATATTGGAAATCAAAGATGGAGTTTTATTTGAAGACAAACATGAGCATATGGTTCTCCGTCAAAGAAGGTTTTATCTCTCCAAGAGATGTTGAAGGAAAAGATCTCGATTTCTCAAGTTGGTCGGCTGAGCAAATAAGAATGAGTGAAGCAAATGCCAAAGCGGTGGTCACTTTGCAATGCGGGTTGACCAAGGAGGAGTTGATCAAGGTGGGTCCTTTTACAAGTGCTAAAGATCTATGGAGCAAGCTCATTGAGCTCCATGAGGGAACTCAAGATACAAGGACTGCCAAGAAGGACCTCCTTCTCAGCCAACTTCAAAACCTCACCATGGGAGAAAATGAAAAAGTAAGTGAACTCCATGGATGGTTTAAAGAAGTGTTGAATGGTCTCCACTCCATTGATGAAAAGATAGAAAACAGAGACCTAGTGAGGTATGTACTCGAAGCCTTCCCTAGGAATACTTTGTGGTCATCCATGGTGGATGCTTACAAGGTTTCCAAGGACTTATCTTTTGTTAAGTTAGAGGATTTGTTTTGTGAGATGGAGCTACACGAGATCTCTAACACAAGCCCAAAAGAGAAAGGGTTTGCTTGTGTGATAGGTGACAAAAGAAAGGAGAAGAAGAATGAAGAGGGGGAGAAGAATTTCCATCATTTTGCCTTCATGGCAGTAGAGAATTCAAGTGAAGGAAGCAGTGATGAATCTTCAAGCTCCTCAACCGCGCCTTCATCATCTTCGGATGATGAAGAGGTAATCTCTCCCGAGTTAGATAAGTGCTATAGAGCTATAGCGTGTCTAACTAAGTTGCTTAAGAAGTCCAAGAACAAGATTAAATCATTAAAGGTAGAGGTAGAAAAATTGAAAACCTCTAAGGATGAGGTAATTGATGTTATGCATGATAAATCCCTTAAGGATGAAAATAAGAACATAAAGAGCGAAGTTGAAAACCTCAAGAATGTTCTTGAGAAGTTTTCAACAAGCTCTAAAACATTAGATATGATACTCAACTCACAAAGGGCGATGTGCAACAAGGTTGGTTTGGGTTACCGACCTAAAGAACCAACCTTTGTATCATTAATGTCAAGAACCCAATTTAGATCATCAAATGATTCTAGGCTTCAAAAGGTTAGAAAGAAATTGATTAAGGCATGGGTGCCTAAGTCCCTCATTGTTGATGCATTAGGTCCCAAAATTTGGGTACCTAAAACCTCCATATTTCGAATTGTATAAGCATTGTTTGAGGGGGAGCATCTATCAACATAGGTTGTTGATAAGTGGTGCTCCAAACCAAGGCTAAGGTTACACTAGTGTCAAAATAAGTTAACAAGCCTTGGAAATTATTTTTAGATATTGCATGAAGGGTTTAGATTCACACATAACTTGCTCTTACCATGAATTGCTTAGGATAATTAGTTTTCTCGTTGCAATTTATATCTTACTGCAAGATATGATTTATGATATGCCATAACTCAAGCTTAAGGTGTTTTTGTTTGGTGAACACGATCAAATATGCCATGATTTTACAATGTGTGTTATTATCATTAATCTATGGCATGCAAATTTGATTTCAACTATGAACTTGATAGAAATGTGGGACTATGAATTCTTCGATCTAATCTATGAACTATCAATAGAATGGAGAATTAGGATTCTAGACTTGGGACAAATCTAGATCTATGAGTTATCAAAATTGATTGAAGCAAGCATGTTATGAATACACTTGGAACATAATTAATCATGCATAAGTGTAGTTTACGTTTGTGTTAAAGTTTTACTATGATCAGTTTTGTTTCCAAAACAAAGAGAAAAGTAACTAGCTCATCCTTGCCAAATAGCAATATGCATCTAGGGATTGTGTGCTATCCATGCTTATGATTTTGTAAGCTGTCCATGTTTATGAATTTTCTGGTTAAATGATTGTATGCATGCATGTTTTGGAAATCTTGTCATAGTTAGATACTAATTTGATACAAGTATGTTTTGAAAATTTGATCATACCTTGAGTGTCACGAAATTTGATCATACCTTGATACTCATGTTGTATGGGCATGTTTGGATAATCGATTATATTTTGATATTATCTTGATACAAACATGTTGGACAGAGTTGGGGATTATGAAAAATTGATAAATGTTTTGAACAAACTTGATCATCCATTGACTTGATACAAATCTATTTTGAAGTATCCAACTTAGATTTTGGGAACCAGATCATGCTTTGATACAAACATGTTTTGATACTCAATTTCATGCTTAGAAATTACTGATCATGCTCTGACACAAATCATGACTTATATTTTGATTAAGGGAACTCTTAGAATCAAATGGATTACCTCTATGCTTTGACACAAATCATGTTGATCATTTTGGGAAATGGATTTTAGTTAAGAGAAACCCTTTAGGATCAATGGGATTGAATCTAATTGAATTAGGGTTTCTGAAATCTTGGTTCTGAAATTGTACAATGAAACAAATCTGATCTCAGAGTTTTTAAAACTCAGAAACCTCTCTGTATCGAACCAGATCGGTCCACGGACCGATCAGGACACACTCTGATCGATCTGGTGACCGATCAGGAATCATTCTGATCGGTTTGGTGACCGATCAGATCAATACTGATTCTCAGATCAATCCAAATTGTATCAGACTACTCCTCAGACCAATCCCCCTTCATCAATTTTGATGAAGTATCAATAGAACTGAGTAGTAGGATGATGGTCAAGATACATGGAACAAAACCTAATACTGATTTGATACAAACCTATATTGGAATGTTCAAATTCATAAGAAAGGGTTTGTTGAGCCATGATTCTTGTTCTTGATGTCGTGTTTCAGAAATGTTTCTGAAATGTCGAATATTAATAGAGTCTACACCCCTATTGTGGAATGCAAATTGTTAATGCAGTCTGATCAGGAATGTATCAGAGTTTCAGGAATTTTTCTGAGATTTGATCGCTCCCCAGACTAATAAGAAATATTTCTGTATCAAGTTATCAACAAACCTGATTGGTCACGGAGACCACTCGGGACTATATATCAGATACAGATGCATTCCTTACTTGTCATATGAAACATATACATACTTGACCAAGATATTATTTGGAATATGTTTTCATATGCAATTCAAAAATCTACACTTATTGTTGTATGATGCATATACATTGTTGCCATGATACATTTATGGTATATGCCTCTCATATGCAATTCCAAAATCATAACTTGATTATTTTGGGTTTGGGGAGAGACCCGTGGTTTGAGGGGGAGGTATGTTTAAACTTAATAACCATACCCTTTTCGATGTTTGACAAAGGGGGAGAAATGGTTGATTAAGTTTAGGGTTATTATAGGGGGAGGATCTTGATTCCCTTACAATAATTGAACTGCCTTCAAAGTGATCATTAATGCCTAAACTTAAATCAAGTTAAATCGGGTTGTCAAACAACAAAAAGGGGGAGATTGTTGATGCAGTCTAGCCCGATTGTTGTTTTGGTGTTGACATCGATTTAAGGTTTGATTTAAGTTTAGTTGAACTAATTGTGGTTAAGTCCTGGTGAGTGAAGCCAGGTGATTGGAAATCACGGTGAGTGAATCCGGGTCCTGGTGAGTGAAGCCAGGTGATTGGAAATCCCGGTGAGTGAAGCCGGGTCCTGGTGAGTGAAGCCAGGAGTTGGAAATCCCGGTGAGTGAAGCCGGGTCCTGGTGAGTGAAGCCAGGTGTTGGAAATCCCGGTGAGTGAAGCCGGGTCCTGGTGAGTGAAGCCAGGAGTTGGAAATCTCGGTGAGTGAAGCCGGGTCCTGGTGAGTGAAGCCAGGTGTTGAAAATCCCGGTGAGTGAAGCCGGGTCCTGGTGAGTGAAGCCGGGTGGTGAAAAGTCCTAATTCGGAGGTTGGGTGAAAAAGTCCTAGCTTAGAGGGCTAGGTGAAAAGTTCTAACTTGGAGGGTTAGGTGAAAAGTCCCAATTGGAGGGTTAGGTGAAAAATTCTAACTTGGAGGGCTAGGTTGGATGAAGTTCTAACTCGGAAGGGTTGGGTGAAAAGTCCTAGCTTGGAGGGCTAGGTGAAAAGTCCTAACTTGGAGGGTTAGGTGCAAATTCCCAACTTGGAGAGTTAGATTGAAAAATCCTTAGCTTGGAGGGCTAAGGTGAATGAAATCCTAGCTTGGAAGGCTAGGTCTACGTCCCTGGATCGGTCTGGTGACCGATCAGGGAGTTGGCACACTGCTCCTTCGTGGATCGGTCTGGTGACCGATCCAGCGATGTATGATCGGTCTGGTGACCGATCAGGGAGTGTGTGTTTCACTCACTGCACAGCTCCTGATCGGTCTGGTGACCGATCAGGGAGCGAACAGTGAGTTGAATTCCCTTGCTAATCAGGTCCAGAATGGTCAGGTGACCGATCAGAGACTTAAGATTTGATTAAAGAATCACTGTTCACTCAAGCCTGATTGGTCTGGTGACCGATCAGGCTGGAGCCTGATTGGTCTGGTGACCGATCAGGCAGGAGCCTGATTGGTCTGGGGACCAATCCGGAGTGTGCAGAAGACTGTTGGATCGGTCTGGTGACCGATCAAGCTCCTCCCTGATCGGTCTGGGGACCGATCAGGAGCAGAACTTTAATTCAAATATGCTGTCAGAAGTCTGTTTTCACTGCCGATTCTCTGCTACTTGCTGATTTCTTTTTGATATGCATTGCTAAGACTCTGTTGGAGTGTGCAGGTGATAGCAGGTGATTCAAACACTCAAGGAGGGTCAATGGTAGGCTTTCCTTGGAGCAGGTTTGGATCTATTGTGTTTTCAGGTCTCAACGGCGTCTGGCATAACTGGCAACTGACGAAGGCGCGGCTGGCAACTGACGGAGGCTCAGCTGGAGGAGTGTCCAGTGGACTGAGTGCTCAGAGAGGTTAGTGGGTCAGGGTGTGAGTCAGTGGTGCTGATGGAGCTGGCGACGTTGAGCCGGAGCTTAAGAGACAAAGCTGGATGCAGAGGAGCGGAGGCGAACAAGACAGAAACTTGGGAAGTTTGGCTGGGCTGTGTTCGTGCTCTCTATTGCTTTGTGCTTGAGCGATCTTGTTACATCTTTGTGAGCTTGTCTTCTCGAGTGTCTCTGTGCTTAACTTGTATCTTCTTGAGATCACTTGTGGAGAGGTTTCTCCACCGAGAAGGAGGCTGCTACTATCCGGAGTTCACCGGGGCTTGATCTGCCGACGATCAAGGGATCGCCCACCTCACGGGCACGCCAAGGAGTAGGGGCAAGTTATCCCCGAACCTTGTATATCGAGGTGTTAGCGTCGGTTTGCTTTCCTTTGCTTTGGGTTGTTGTTTTTAGTTTTCTGTTTATGCATTTGCTTCCGCTGCCTAACTTTGAAGTGCAGAATAGATTTGAAAAGTTCAAAAGTTTTGTGTCCGACTAGATTCACCCCCCCCCTCTCTAGCCATCCGGGTTCCAACATTTTCATGCCCTAGAACTCCCTAACAGAATGAAATAATTGAGAGAAAGAATAGAACCCTTCAGGAAGCCACTAGGACTATGCTCAACGAGTATAACCTGACTAATCAATTTGGGTAGAGGCAGTAAATACAACCTGTTATATACAAAATAGGGTCTTAATTAATAGAAGGCACAATAAGACACCCTACGATATTTATTATCATAAATTACCAAATTTACTTTACTTAAGGGTTTTTGGGTGCAAAGTCCATATTTTGAACACTAAGGACTACATAGGTATGTTTCAATCAAAATCAACACCAGGGACCTTTTTAGGATATTCAACAACAAGTAGAGCCTATAGGGTTTACAATAGACAAACCCACAAAATTGAAGAAACTACCAACTTAATCATTGATGAAGAAATTGAAACAAAGTATATTGATAATCAAAACCTAAACAATTCAAATCTAGATCTAGAAGATACTGAACCATTAATCGAACCATTAATTGACTCATTAAATGAACTATCAATTGAACCAACTACTGAGGCATCAACTGAACCAATAGTTGAACCAACCCAAGTAGTTGAACCGATCACTGAACCAAACCTTCCAGCCAGACCTAAGGCTGAACCTAGTTCTAGACAAACAAAGAACCCAGACTTAATCATCCTTCTAACCAAATCTTGGGTGATACAGCCTTAGGAGTAAAAACTAGGTCTTCTTATAGAAATCTTAGTCAAATTGCTCTAATTTCAAAAATAGAACCTAAGACTATAGAAGAAGCCCTACTTGACCCAGATTAGATTATAGCAATACATGAAGAACTAGCCCAATTTGAGAGAAACCAAGCTTGGAACTTAGTACCTAAACCTGAGGGTAAGTCAGTTATAGACACTAAGTGGGCATTTAGAAACAAGCTAAATGACCAAGGGGAGATTGTGAGAAATAAAGCCCGCTTAGTAGCTAAAGGGTTTAGTCAAATCGAAGGGCTAGATTATGATGAAACCTATGCCCCTGTAGCCATACTTGAATCAATTAGGATGTTATTAGCTTTTGCAGCCCATAGAGGGTTTAAACTGTACCAAATGGATGTCAAATCTGCCTTTCTTAATGGGTTCATAAAAGATGAAGTTTACATAGGGCAGCCTCCAAGATTTGAGGACTTAGCCAACCTGAATATGTGTCCAAACTTAGGAAAGCCCTTTACGGTTTGAAACAAGCACATAGGGCATGGAACGAAAGATTATCGACCTACTTAATTTCTAAAGAATTTAACCAAGGCCAAATTGATTCAACCTTATTTGTTAAAACCTTAGAAAAAGATATATTTATTGCTCAAATATACATAGATGATATAATATTTGGGTCAACAAATTCTAACTTTTTAAAAGAATTTGTCAAAATTATAGAGAGTGCGTTTGAAATGAGTTTGGTTGGTGAGCTAAACTTTTTCATAGGTCTCCAAATAAAACAAACCAGGGATAGTAACTATGTTCATCAATCCAAATATGCAAAAGAGTTAATTAAGAAATTCAAAATGGAAAACTCTAAAAGCTTAAGTACACCTATGGTCACAAATGTCAAAATAGATAATGACCCTAAAGGTAAAATAGTTGACTTAAAGCTATACAGAAGTATAATTGGGAGCTTATTGTACTTAACTGCTAGTAGACCTGACATTTTGTTCGCTGTAAGAATGTGTGCTAGATACCAAACCTATGCTAAGGAATCTCACCTAGCAGCAATAAAAAGAATCCTAAGGTACATTAAGGGTATCCTAAATGTAGGTATTTGGTATCCTAGGACTTCCAATTTTGAATTATCATGATACTCTGACTCTGACTATGCCTGTTGCAAACTAGATAGAAATAGTACAAGTGTGAGTTGTCAATTATTAGGACACAGTCTAGTCAGCTGGTGCAATGAAAGCAACACTGCGTAGCCTTATCCACGACTGAAGCAGAATATGTTGCCCTAGGAGAGTGTGTTGCACAACTGTTATGGATGATGCTCACTCTTAAGGATTCCCAACTAGATTATACTCAAACCAAAGTGTTTATTCACAACATAAGCTCAATAAATCTGACTAAAAATCCAATTCATCACTCCCGAATGAAACACATTGAAGTCAAACATCATTTTGTTAGGGATCACGTAGCCAAGGGCGAAATTGTACTTATTCATGTGGACACAAAATCTAATTTAGTTGACACATTTACTAAACCCTTACCTGAGTTTAGCTTACTAAGAAGGCAGTTAGGGTTGTGCATAGTAGAATAGGACTGTTCTAATTTCTTTTCAAAAACCTTTTAGATTTTTATTTTTTTTATTTCATATCTTTTGAAAAATCATTTCTTTTATTAAGTCTTGAAATTTAAAATTGTTTTCTGACTTAAAATTTTCTTTTATTAACCCTAGAATTGCATGGACCTATAGATCTAGAAGCCAGCATCTCACAAGCACATTAGGACACTTTATTTGATAACCTAGACTGGGTTGAGATGCTTAGGTCTATTACTCAAAATACTTTAAGTCAGTGCATCTAGAGTAGTTGGGGCGATAAATATAATTGAACAGCAATCAAGTTAAGTGTTCAAGCTTAGAAAATATAACTTGATCTGATCACTTAACATGACTAACCCCAGTGAAAACTACTGTTATATAACAGTTAGTAAGTAGCTAACTGGGTTAGACAGGACCCGAACAAGTTTAGTTTAATTGGTTTGATCCTTTTTGCTTGGGTTCAATAGAATTGGTTCAATACGGATTTAAAATTGTTTTAACTGGTTCTGATTCGAAATTGATTCATAATTGATCTTCTATCAAATTTTTTTTTGATATATGGCAAAGGGGGAGAGACGAAAGAAGAGAGTAAAAATTTCAAATTTTTAATTTTTTTTCAAAAAGTAAAGTTAAATTTTTTGTCAAAAAGTAAAGTTAAATTTTGAAGGGCATTTAGGCATCATATTTTCAAGTGTAGATTTTTTTCAAAAATATGTTTTCCATGTGCACAATAATATTTTTCTAAGTAAAAATTTTTTTCAGGTGCACAAAATCCTTCTAAGTGAAATTATTTTTCCAAGTGCACAACAATATTTTTCTGAGTAAAATATTTTCATGTGCACAAAATCCTTCTACGTAAATTTTTTTGTTTTGGCACAAATTTTTAAGTAAAAATATTTTCTAAATGCACAATTTTTTCTAATGCACAAAATTTTCTAAGTCAAATTTTTCTAAGTGCACAAAATTTTTCTAAGTCAAATTCTCCTAAGTGCACAAAATTTTTCTAAGTCAAATTTTTCAAAGTGCATAAAATTTTTCTAAGTCAAATTTTTCTAAGTACACAAAATTTTCTAAGTCAAAGTTTTCTAACTTCACAAAAATTTTTTAAGTAAATGGTTTTTCGAAAATTATTCTAAGTGAAAAACTTTTCTAAAGCAAAATTTTTCTAAGTACAAATGTTTTGGCAAAAAGTTTTTTTATGTTTTAAATGGAAAATCTTTGTGTGTATGCAAATGCTTTGCAAAACACTTAGTCAAAATTTAAACACTTAGACTTTTTGAAAAACTACATATCATTGAAAGCTTCAGGGGGAGAATTTCTATTTTAGGGGGAGCTTAGTAAATATTTTTCAAAAAGTCATTTTCATAGATTAAACATGCTTGTTATATATGCTTTAAATGATTTAAACATAACTTTTTGAAACTGGTTGCCATAAATCAAAAAGGGGGAGATTGTTGGTGCCGAAAGCACCAAGATCAAACTTGTGTTTTGATAATGACAAAGGGCTTATAAGTTAAGGTTTTATTGTGATCTAACGAAGTTATTCAAGTGTGCAGGAAAAGTCCTAGGTACATTAGGCACGAAGTCCTGATTCTAGGAATTGGGCAATAAGTCCTGGCCGAAGGCTGGGCACCTAACTCCTGACATAGGGGTTGGGCAATACATCCTGGTCACAGACTAGGCATGATGTCCTGATTCGAGGATTTGGGCAATAAGTCCTGGTTGAGGGCTAGGCACCGAAGACCTGACCAAGGGTTGGGCAATAAGTACTGGTCGCGGACTGGGCATGAAGACCTGATCCGAACTTCATTTTGTACTACTTTTTTGGAATATAGAATTGCCCATCAAAAACGGTCAAGGACCATGGGCCTTGGAGTAGGAGTCGATCTTAGACTCCGAACCAAGTAAAAATCAAAGTGTTAGCATTGATTTGATTTTTTTCACTGCATAATTGCTCTTTTTAATTCGAAAAGATTTAATCGATATTCACCCTCCCCCCCTCTATCGATTCTAAACAATCCCTCATATACACCGAGTCCTTCGGCTCCCTTCCCATGCAATCATTCTCAACTGCTACATCTTCCAATTGACTTCTTGTGCCCCTAAGCTCCTGCACAATTAGACACAATGATCAAACCAATGGGACCTAACTTAACTTGGTTGACCATATCAAAATTATCTCAGGGTACTTACACATATATCTATGGATACCATATCATAACAAACACTATCAAAATATTTACTACTAATTGAAAAACGTACAAGGCATCAATTGTCTACTGTTACCTAGATGCCTTTATTCAACGATGACAATTTATATGGCTTAGGATGACAGTCCATCTTCAATTGTAATTTTGGATAACCTCCTCGGATACCACATTCTCACAACTACCATTGTCGATGATCATCTTGCAAACTTTATCAACGACTGTGTAAGTGGTGTAAAAAAATATTGATTCTCCACCACTCATCCCCTAAATCAACATTAGGAGTTAGCAGACATTTGTGCACAACCAAAGTCTAATAGACATCATTGTTAAGACCAAATGAATTTAGATATCTTCACAATGATATGATATTGTTCACTTTGAGCCTAAGTCCTCATGATTTTATTTTTGGGCTTTATCAAAAAGGCTTCATGTTAATGGATATATCTTTTCCTTATAAGTCCATGATCTTTAAATCTATTTTTAATATGGAACTTTGCTTGTAACCTTACAACCCCAACAATCACTGTACATCATATCGTCAGCTTCATACACTAGTTCGCTAATTGTTATTGTCTCTTCTTCCACGTCTCCCTAGATCATAATTTTTGCCTTTCTAAATAGTAGTATCATGTTTCCTACATTGGTTGGCCCTATCCTCTTGTTCACCACAACAATAACACCTGACAGGGTCTTAGAATTAACTTGTTGTGGTTGTTGCTATGAAGGACGAGAATCCTGAAGGCAAAAGAATAGACTGTTTTGGTAGGCTCTACCCACTGGCTTCTAATTTTGCTGCATTTCAACTGCCAATGCATGCTGGTAGACCTTTGAAATTGTCAACAATGAATGAAGACTGAGGACATCTTGCAAGGCCAGCGTAACCCACCTAAGTATCATTCCACCATCTGCTTCTCCATCTCGAATAAGTCCTTTTAGACAATCAACTAGAAGAACTCCTTAGTATATTCATCAATCGATCTCATGTCCTATCTCAATGAGTGAAGTCGCTAGAATAGATATTGGGTGTAGCCAAAATGAAGGAAGTGGTCCTCATTTTCTTCCTCATCTTCTCACAGATAATTATTTTGGATTTGCCCGATTTGTCTTGTGTCACTTATGTTCCCACCATGCCAATGCTCGAACCTTTGTTGGTGCAATCGGCTTCTAGGGTTTTGATGTTTATTTAACAATATGTTTATTGGGGCTTGGTCAAACTTGACTTAAGCAGGTGATAAGTCTACCAAGTGACTAGTCCTAACTGGAGGTTAAGCAAGAGGAGTCCTGGTGAGTGAAGTTGGGCCCTAGTGAGTAAAGCTAGGTTGGAAAAGTCCTAGTAAGTGAAGTTAGGCCCTAGTGAGTAAAGCTAGGTTGGTGAATTCCTGGTGAGTGAAGTCAGGCCCTAGTGAGTGAAGCCAAGTAGTGGAACGTTCTAGTGACTAAAGTTAGGCAATAGAAACCCTAACGTAGGTAACCTTAGATGTCTTGAAGGAGTGAACTCCAAGCAATCATGATTGGATGGTTTCCAGTCGACCATCAACCAGACTAGCAGATCTTGGTAAATCTAAGAATAGGTTTATCAATACTATTTGTTTTACTATTATTGTTGTTGTGCTAATCAAGTTTTGCAGGAAAAGTCTTAGTGGATCAGGCGATCAGACATTAAGCAGATTAAATCCAAATAGATCTGGAGGACCCGATGTTTGGCAGGTGAGTTCAGGTAAGTCTTGGAGGAGAGTGTTGTGAGGTCGTGTCATGAGGGGGCAGCCTTAAGTGATGATCCAACTAGATAAACCTATGGAGTTTTCTAAGTTGAGATCAGGATAGGTCTTACTGTCGTTTACTCATGCATATTATATATTTGTGCCTAACTCTATTTTGCAATGTTAATCCATTACATGTTAGGGCACCTGAGAGCCTCTGGGGCATCTATGTTGCTGATGTGGCGACACTAACCAGCGTGCGCCAACTCGACCTCGCCCAGGTTAAGTCCATTTGCATAGGGGTGCCAGAGACCTCTCGGTGCCTGTGTTCTTGAGCGTCCGAGACCTCTCAAGGACTATATCTCGGGCACCCGATTCCTCTCGGGGCCCCAGATGTGACCAGTCTCATCTTCTTTAGCTGCAACACAGGGTTAGTCCGAAAACAAATAATATATAAAATAAGTACATGTATGACAGCCAGTGTTTGTCCGATCCTGACTTTGGATTTCAATAAAATCCTAGGTCAGACCTACCGTGTTGGTGCAAAGTACATCAGTGATGTCCTCCTCTAAATATTTCAATGTTTAACAATATGCTTAAGTTAGTGATACATTGAACAAGAGAAGGATAGTCAAGAAAATAGTACCAAAGTGAAGGAAAGTCCTAGTTAACCTAGGCAATAAGTCCTGGTTCGAAGAATTGGGCACTAAGTCCTGATCATGGATTGCACACTAAGTCCTGGCCGCGGGCTGAGCACCTATGACCTGACGAGGGTTGGGCACGAAGTCTTGGTTTGTGGAATTGGGCAATAAGTCCTAGCCGAGGGTTGGGCACCGAAGTCCTGATGAGTGAAGTTTGGCAATAAGTCCTGGTCGTGGACTGGGCACGAAGGCCTGGTGAGTGAATCTGGGTAAAAGTCTTGATAAGTGAAGTTAGACAATATGTCCTGGTCGTAGACTGGGCACGAAGTCCTGGTCGTAAGATTGAGTAAAAGTCCTGGTGAGTAAAGCTGGGCAAAAGTCCAACCGGATGGGTCGGGTGGCAAAACTTCTCCTGAGAGGAGTAGGTCAAAGGCGCGCTCCCCGAGATGGGAACATCGGTGTCAGTTTGACCTAGGGTTTCATGGGAAATCTGAAGTCAGAACCAAACCTTTAAGGCTAACGATATACATGTGTTTGTCTTGTGTTTTTGTATCTTGCAGGTACCTAGAATTGGAGGCAAAACAGGCAAACACACACAGGAAACAGCTGGAAAGCTGCTCCTGGGTGCCTGAATGGACTCAAGCGCCCTAGGGCACCCAGGCGCCCTGGATGCCAAGCGCCTGAGTAATTCAGGCACACTGGAGGTCTAGGGCGCCTTGGATCAATGGCTTATCGGCTGCTGTGATTTCAACACGAGGATCAGGTTTGACCAAGGCAACTAAGGCGCCCCCTTCAACACAGGCGCCCAATAAGGAGTCTATATAAAGGGGTTCGACCCCTCAACTCATAACACCAATTTCGAGATCATTCTGAGCATTCCGAGTGATAATAAAACGCTAACGACGAAGCTCTGCGACCAAGGAAGCTCCGGGAGGAAGTGCGCGGAACTTCGGAGTTCCAGATCGGCCGAGTCTTCGACTCTCTGTTTGGTTTGATTTATTTTATGCACTTAATTTCTTTTATATTTTTTTATTGTAAATCTTGCACTGTAAGACAGGTTTCTCCATCTCCGGAATGTCTGGAAAGGAGACCATTAGTGGACGGGTGTTTCCCGTGCTTAGGCCTTGGACGTACTGACCCTCGAGGGTTGCGAACCAAGTAAAAAATCCCGTGTGGACTCTGTTGATTGCTTTTTCTTTCTGTCTATTTTTTCGCTGTACTACTAACTCTGTGTCCAAAATGAACGATCGAAAGAAACGGTTTTCGTAGAAATTTTTACAAGTCGATATTCACCCCCCCCCCCTCTATCGACGGCACCGGTCCCCACAAGTGGTATAAGAGTCTGGTAGCTCTTCACCGTACTAACAACCGACGGAGCAAAGATGCTAGGAGTTGAGGGGGAGCCCAGGGGTGAATCAGGTACATTTTTGTAATTATGGTCAATTTCAAATTTCATATTACATGTTTCAAGTGCAGGGAGAGAGGACACTATAAAAATCAGTGTACTACTCGTAAGACTCGTTCTTCACTACCGGCGGCAAAGGAAGTAGCAGCACCAGGAGTCCGGAGGAACAAAAGTCAAATAAAGTGCTTCAAATGTCAAAAGCACGGACACTACAAGAATAAATATCCGACCAAGGTACGAAAAAATTATGCTCGTAAAGATTTTCAAATTCCTGCACTGTCATATAATAAGTTAGATAATTTTTTTAAAAAATTAGAATTATTGCAAAGTCAAATCAATATCTTGCATGACCAATTATCAAATGTAGATAATATTAAAATATCAGAAAGTAACCATTTAATCTTCAATGTCAATGCAATAATTTCTAAAGTTAATTTTGAAAATTTTAAGGATAATACTGAAAATATTTTTGAAAATTTTAAGGATAATACTGAAAATATTTCTGAAAATTTTAAGGATAATAGTGAAAATATTTCTGATAATATTAAGGATAATTTAGAAATTAATTTTGAAAATATTGAAAATAAGTCTGAAAATATTGAAGATATTTCTGAGGATAAGGATAATTTTTCTGAAGATATTTTTGTGGATGAGGATGAAATTATCTTTGATATTTTTGAGGATAGTGGAGATGAAATCTTTTAAGATAATAATTTAATTATTAATTTTTTGGATAATCCCGAAGATAATTATGGAACATTAACTGGTAGCCCTGAAAACTACTCCACTTATTATGAAGATATAGAAGGATATAATCTTGATGATGAGGAAGAGGAGAAAGATGAATTTTCTAGGATCAAGGCTACAATTAATAAAATTTACAAAAATTCAAACAAAGCAGAAGTGTTAGAAAAGCTTGATAAGTTAAATGAAGAAGAAATAATGGATAAATCAGATATTTTTGAAATAATGAAAATGATGGAGCTAAACCCGCAACTATTGATTAACCCAGAAATTTTAAAAATTAAATCAAATTAATAACTTAAACTCAAATTAAATAAAACTTACCCAAACTGCAATAATTAATTTAATAAAATTAAATATGTCAAAGTGGATTGACATATTCGCAGGTTCACACGATATGTATCAAATCAGGAATTTGATACATTATTAGAAACTTAATCAAAAATGCCTTGACTTGATTGAATCATGCATAAATGCCATGCTCATGCATTTGCTTTTTGTATATAAATGTCATGTCATTCATGTTTAATTTTATGCATGATTTAGAGCGGTTAATTAAGGACAAAAGACTTATTTGAAACATGAACAACATAGTATTAGGTGGAGGTGAGATGATAGTACATTAGGGAATCCCTTCTAATAAGGTTAAGTGAGGTACGGTGTACCCTACTTGGTCTGTTTAGTCTGGTGGAACTAGCCGAAGCTACCGATCCAAAACCTAAGCTAGTTAGATCAAAATTTTTCAAGAAGTAATTTGAAAATTGACTTTCGGTAAAAGGCTTTGTCAAGAAAAGGGTTGTTGCTCCAATAAGGCTACGGCCAAAGAAGGCCTCTATGCCTCGCCAAGACCTGGAAGGCGATTATCAAAACTCAAATTCAATTTACTATTTGATAAATTTGAATCTAACACAAGTTTCGATTAAATCTTAGATTTAATGATAATCCAAAGGAAAATTATTCAAGCATCTCACGATACACCCATAAGACAAACATGCTTGCTTGTACTGAGACATTTAGAATGGGTGAGATGTTAAGGACTAATAAATTAAAAAATGCTTTTCAAAAATTATTTTTCAAAATTCTTAGAATATTTTTCTAAAAATCTATTTTCAAAATAGTGATTGAACATAATAATATTTTTATGGATTTTATGCTTGTCTGATTGTTTATATATTATAAATTTTCAAAATTATATCCTTTTAAAAAAGTATTTGACCTACACAATTAAACACAAGTCTTTAGGTCAACACTAAAGACCCTTAAGACACTTAGATAGAGTCAGACGGTGTCAGATACAGGGGGAGTTCTTTTTGGGTTCTTTTTCAAAACCTTATGCTTTAAAATATTAGCATCTCAAAATAAGGTTTTCAAAAATTGTTTCAAAAACCGTGTTACATCACTATCATTTTAAAATATTTTTCAAAAATTGTGCTTTAAAAAACCTTATCATTTCAAAATATATTTTCAAAAATTACAAAATATCCTCTCAAAATTTGTGCTTTAAAATTATCCTCAGTTCAGAATGCACATTAAAATGTTTTTCTTATCATTCAAAATATATCCGTCAAAAGATTTTTTATTATGATAATTCTTATGATAGTCAACAAGCCTCGTAGGACTGGGTCAAGTTTAGGGGGAGGTCAAATTAAAAGAATTATTGAATATTTCAAAATAATATGTTTTCGTGCGTTGTATTTTCAAAATCCTTTTGAAAACATAAGTAATTTTTCTTTCAAAATACTATCATTTCTATCACTTTCAAAATTTTTTTGGCATATAAAATCTTTTTGGAATACTTCTGAAAATAATACTTACTTGAATTTGGAGAATTTCAAGGACACTTAGGGAAACGTTCTTGTAGTTAACAAGGTTTCCTAGGATTGTGTCAGACTGGAAAAGAAACCAAGTCAAGTAAAATATTATGTTTTAAAAATAATATTTTTCAAAAGTACTTATATTTTTCAAAAAGTTGATAATATTTTTCAAAAGTACTTGTATTTTTCAAAAAGTGCATAATATTTTCAAAAGTACTTATATTTTTCAAAAAGTTCATAATATTTTTCAAAAGTACTTGTATTTTTCAAAAAGTGCATAATATTTTTCAAAAGTACTTATATTATTCAAAAAGTTCATAATATTTTTCAAAACTACTTGTATTTTTCAAAAAGTACATAATATTTTTTCAAAAGTACTTGTATTTTTCAAAAAGTGCAGAATATTTTTCAAAAGTACATATATTTTTGAAAAAATGCATAATATTTATCAAAAGTACTTGCATTTTTCAAAAAGTGTATAATATTTTTCAAAAGTACTTATATTTTTCAAAAAATATAACGACCCGGAAAATTCTCTTAATATTTTCTTTAAAATATTGATCATGTCTAGATAATTTTTCGAGGGACCTAGAGATATTAGTACGAATCTTAGCCTAGAAATCCATGATCTTTCTCATTTAAATTGAGAAACTAAGTACTAATGGGCCTTATATGGGCTTTTCAGTACCATGGTTATTGGTGGAGTTTGGGCAAAATTTAATATAAATATAAATAGATTTTAATTAGGAATATTAGCATAATTATGGGGCATTTTTAGGGGAATTTTCAGAAATAATGGAAAATAAAATAAAAATAAAGTGCATGGATCAAGGATTGAACCTTAGACCTATGGTACCACCATGCATGTACTAACCAATTCACCTAGCAAGGGAGTGCTAGTAGAAGATGAAGTGGATTTTGGTTAAGACTTAGAGGAAAATGAAGAGTCATGAAAGGAAGAGACACCATGACTCTTCACTTGCCTCCTTAATGTGGTATAAAGAGATGGCATGGGAGTTACTTTGCTTCTTCCACCAAGTCCACCATTCTCCCTCCTCCTTCTTCTTCCTAGCCGAAACCCCAAGGGGGGGATTTTCTCTTGGGAAAAGTTCCCAAGAAGGCTTCTCCTTCAAGATCCAAGGTTTTGTTCAAGGTTACAAGGGTTAGAGGTGGTCAAAAGGCAACAAGGTCTTCATCCTTCTCTCAAATCTAAGGTCTATAACCAAGATAGTCTAAGGTAAGACCCCTTCACCTGTGGTGTAATGGTTTTCTTGATATGGATATGATCTAAGCTTTTTGTTTGAGATCTAAGATGAAAAATCCATGAAGGAGGACTTAGTGTTTCAGCCACCTCCAAGTTTCCATGGCTAGGATTAGTTTTAACTCTCTAATGATGGTTCTTATGTCTCCTTATGATGTAAGTGAAGTTAGTGGTGATTCATATGAATTCTTACATGCTTAATAGTTCTTATAAATTTCGGCCAAGAACCCTAATCCATGGTTGGACCTTGATCTAACCATTCAACATGTTAATTTTGTTTCCCTATGATATGATGGATAGTAATTGTGTTTTATAAGAATTTTTCCATGAATTTTATGGACCATTAGGATTCGGCCAAGAGAAAATCTAGGGTTTAGGGATTAGGGTTAGCCTTAATTAGGGGATCAAGTGTTTTTCTATGGCATTTTATGTTTGTATGGGATGTTATTGGTGATCTATATGAATTTTTCCATGGACCTAGGGTTCCTTAGGGTTTCGGCCAAGGCCATAACCAAGGGTTTGGACTGGGTTAAGACCACAATGATGCATGTTTATAGGGTACTATGATGTATGTATATGTTTAAGTATGTTGGAAGAATCTTTATGCCAATCAAAACCCTAGCTTATGGGTCATGACTTGTATGTTAGGTTATTTGTTATGATGATTCATAAATGTTTAGACCATGTGCCATGAACCTAAGGAAATGTATCATGTATGAAAGGATCTAGGCATGTTTTCCTATGTATCATGACCATGTATATTTTTATGAATTAAGATACTAATTATGTAGGTATGCCATGAGATAGGAATGATATGTATGTATGCCATGATCTATGAATGATATGTATGATTTATGAATGATATGTATGCATGTCATGTTATGGATGAAAATGATGAATGAAGTTAAAGTTCATGCCTTCGAGGCATAATGATGATATGGAATGAAAATGATGAATGAAGATAAGATTCATGCCTTCAAGGCATAATGATGATGTTAAGCATTAAGAATGAATGATTATGCTATGAATGTTTTATGAATGAAGAAGCATGTGAAAGTATTTTATTTTATGAATGGGCTTATACCGGACCTAAGTAAGGTCCACGGTTCTGGACTACCGATGAAGCTGTCCACGGTTTTGGACTACCAATGAAGCTGTCCACGGTTCTGGACTACCGATGAAGCTGTCCACGATTCGGGGACTACCGATGAAGCTGTCCTTACCCTAGTAGGTCGAGATTAGCTACCTCATTTTTACTTAGGGATACGTGCATATGATATATGAATTTTTTATTGTAACGACCCGGCCCGTCTACCGGCCTATTTACCGGCCCATTTACTGGTCCTCACGACCGTCGTACCGTCGTACCGTCGACCATCGACTGTGCTGTTAGTGATATGAGAGAAGTGTCCTAAGGCAATCGCCTTATGATTGTAAATATTTATTTTAATAAATGATAATTCACTATTTGAGTATACATGTTTGTATTTGATTGGGATCTTAAACTCATATACTGAATGTCCGCCATACAATTCACAGCATAAGAGAATTTGTGATGGGATCACAACTAGTGATTATCTCTAAATGTGCAAATGTGAATTGTTGGAAATATCCCTAGTCGATGAATTGATAAATACGGACACTATCAATTCTGTTGAGACTAGCATGGGTTATTCTCTATTCAGCTGATTCTCACTGGCTGGTGACATTGGGATGTCCGGAGATAAACATGGATGCTAGTTAAGGGAACTAGTTCATTGGAGTGACTAGCTATAAGACTTCATATGGGAATCTACATGTAGATATGTCAATGAAGATCTTACTGCGGCTTAAGTGCGATGTTCCTTTGACTTGCGGTGTTCAAGTCATCTTGGTCATGGAGACTTATACTTTGACATCTTAAGCAAGCATCTCCAAGGAGGTGTGGACCCAGGATGATCGGGTATAAGCCGAATTGCCCGAAGATGTTTGAACAGCCTACAAAGGATTCACCACTCCTTGCGAGGAGATGTATACCCAGGCCTATCGTCGGATTGTTACTCAAAGCCTCTGGCCAGAGCATATCATGTTAAGAGTGCGAGTCTCTTAAATACATGAGAGTAATTAGAAATCCAAAGGACGAGAAAGACACTACTTGGGCTAGGTGTGACGTAGTCAGCCTAGTGGGGACTGAGACCATAGACCGTGTCCTGAACCAAGTGGGTATAAGGTGGTGAAGGGAATGGGGCACGATTCATTAGAGCTGCTGAAGGGTTTCAGAATAATTTCTTCTGAGGTCAAACCGTTGATCTTTCGATTAATTGGGGATCATGATGTACTACTAGGTGTCACTCATGATCGTTCTATAATTAATGGGTTAATTATAGACGGCCAACATAAATCGAAAGCCTATTTAGTCACACGCACTACGAGTAATCCGAGGGATTTAAAACGAGTTGAAAATTGGATTTTCCGATCAAGAGAAATAAGTCGAATCTGAGTTAGTCAGAGGCGCAATGGAAGCTAAAAATGGCTAAGTCTTTTGAAGGCTTTTTGGGCGAATTAAATGAGTTTAATTCGCGGCGGTTCGGGTTGGTTTGGCCGGCCAAAGAGGGTGTCAAAACCCCCTTTGGTGGCCGGCCAATAAAGAGGAGAAAAACCAATTAATTTTGGTTTAATTAATAAAATAAATCTAGTGCGATTTATTTTATAAATTATGGATAAATAAATTTGTATAAAGAAATTTATATAAATAAAATTTGTAGAAATTTATTCTTTTATGGAAGATTAAAATAATCCATGAATTGGTTTATTTTAATTTTATAAAATCAATTATGAATTGATTTTTCCATAATAAGAAAGTTTATAAATTTCTTATAAAAATTTATTCCATAATTTAAAGAGAAGAAGAATTAGTTTTATTATAAATTGGTTTATAATAAAGACTCGGTTTAAATGGAATAATTAATAAGAAAGTTTATAAAATAAATTTCTTATAACTAATTTCGTTAATTCCGTTAATTCGGTTTAGAGGGAGACTTAGCAAAGGAGTTGCTACTATATAAAGGAACCAAAGGCTAGCCCTTATTCTTAACTAATTAAGAGATTAATTATTCTCTCCCTCTCTCTCTTAATCTCTCCTCTCTCTCTCCCTCTCTTCCCTTAGGGCCGGCGGCCACCCTAGCTCCCCTAGGGCTGGCGCCCAACCTACATCCAAGGTGGTGGAGGCCGTGAGCTTCAAGAAGAAGAAGGAGAACCCGAACACGAAGAAGAAGAAGCGAATAGCGACTCCTCTCTTCTCGGAATTCAATTCCGTTACTTCGTTGGTAAGTTTCCATCTTTTCTCTCTTGTTATTCTAGTTGTGCCTTTGGAGAATCTAGTAGTTCTCGTCGGCACAAAACTTGTGACTTTGCGAAGTCATCCCGAAGAGAACTCGGCGTGGATGCGAATAGAGGCGGAGCTTCCAAGGGACGCTACGGTTGGATCTCGTCCCTTACTTCGAGTTACGTGAGGTACTAAGTAAATTAGTTTACTTTTCCGCAAAATTTTAATTTATGATCATGTCCACACATCATAAGGTCGAATGCTAGATACGTGGTTAAAAATAATTTGAGAAATTATTTATGCTAATTCTTCCGCTGCACGTAAATATTAAAAATTTTACGAACCCGTATCCTTGTCAACATGCACCCGGTCCCAACAGTGGAATCAGAGCCGGTTAGTGTTCGACATAATCATATAATTGTTTTGCGGAAAACTTTGTCATAATCTCAATTTTGAAAAAAATTTCAATTATGGAAATTTTCCAATTATTATAAATTTTAGATTTAGGAATTTCAAAATTTGGAAATCCTCATGAAATTTCGTAAACGTTTGAAATATCCTAGTTTCTGAAATTTTATGATAATTGAGAAAACATCCATCTTTGGAAACTTTCCAATTTTGGAAATTTTCTATTTTGGAAATTTTCCAATTTTGGAAATATGTAAGTTTTCTTTGTACCAGAAACTTACAATTATTCTGAAAACCTATTATAAAATCTCGCAATTTTGGGCACTTTCTTTTAAGAAAGTCTAGACAAATTTATGGATCATTAATTGACAATTAAATTCGAATTGGTTTTAAATTATTAACAAAATTCTTTATTTTAGATTGAGCCTCGGGGAGCCGTCCAATTTAGAGTTAGTTGTTATAATTTAATTTCCCATTTTGAATAAAATTGTCATGTTTAATTTGGATTGAGCCTCGGGGAGCCGTCCAAATTGGATTTACGACAAATTTCTTTTCTTTGGGTATCTGAGCCTCGGGGAGCCACCCTTAGAAAACAATTTGTTGTAATTAATTAATCCATGAATAAAATATTTGATCAAATCTTGGAAATTTGATTTAAGAGGTGATGCTCTTTCATATTGTTGTCTCCAAAATTAATTAGGAAATGGTTTCCTATAGAGTTTTCTTAAATGAGATTTTCATGAAAATAATATGTGGTTGAATTAAGGGAATTGTCTCTTAATTTAATAAGATTTGATTTAGAGAAATCAAAGTCTTAAAGATATTATTTCTGAAATTGATTATGACAATTTAGGAAATTATTTCCCAAAACAATTCCTTGAATAAAGTATGAAATCGGGATTTGGAAATCCGGTTCCTAATCCAATTGATGAGACTTGATAAATTAAGTCACATACATACTTTATTAAGGAAATCGTTAGTCATGACATAATTATATGTCATGAATGTGCTTAGAAAAGAAAGGATGAGACCCAAAACCCCTTACAAAAATATTAAGGCTAACACCTTCCATTAATATGGTTAGAACCGGAGTTTTGTTTCTCGTTTGGGTTGATGGACACATCCATGCCCGGCTTGAACCTCAACATGTTCAAACCATGGAATTAGTTTATGAATAATATAGTTGGAATCAGAGGTCAATCCTTAGTTTTGGTTGTTGGACACATCCAAGCCTGACTAAACGGTTGAATGAGCTCCAACCATATTAAAACTATTTCTTGATTAATGGGTCAGCCTTAAGCTTGGAGCATCGATTTGTTGTGCCATAGCCAAGGTCGATGTAAAGAGAGGTGCAGTTGGGTGCTATGTATAATGTTGCATACTTGTTAATGAGTTAACAACCCAATGATTTATGCAAACATTCAATTAGTTGATAGCATAAAGTGATAGTTACATATATGTGATATGTAATCGGTATAATTACCTACTTTCATAGCTAAGAATAACTTGATGGCCACAGCCATGGTTGTTCTTATCTATGGTTGGATATCAACCTATTTGGAGATGTTCCTACGATCTCACGAATTGATAAAAAGGGTTATTCAATTCGAAAAATAAATAGGATTTTATTAATGTATGTTGATACATTCTTTATCATTCTTCTCATATAAGCTCAATTTGTATTTCTAGGATAATCACTCGATCATGTCTTCTCTGAATTTGCGTTCCATTTTGGACACCAATAAACTGACTAGGCCAAACTTCATGGACTGGCTTCGAAACCTGAGGATAGTCCTCAAGGCAGAGAAGCTTGCTTATGTCCTTGAAGATCAACTTCCAAAACCGTCCTCCTGAAAACGCAACTCCAGACCAGTTTCCTGAGTTGCTCAACCTGCTGAACACTGTAGAGCCTTCTGTGAAGCATGATCAGAAGATGGTACTGTTAGTTGGTTCCTCGAAGAAAGGTTCTAAGAGGAAGGCCAAAGAACAAAATAAAGGAAAGAAGAAAAAGGCCAAAAAGACTGAAAAGACACCAAAAGGCACTTGCCATCATTGTGGCAAGGAGGGTCACTGGCGAAGAAACTGCAAGGTTTATCTTGAGTCCTTGAAGAAGAAGGCATCCGATGCCCCATCCTCTTCAGGAATCTTCGTTATTGAATGTCACTCTATTTCCTCAAACACCTGGGTACTTGATACTGGGTGTAGCTCACATATATGTAATGACATACAGGGGCTAAGGAATAGAAGAAGACTCGTCAAGGGAGAAGCAAATTTGCGAGTTGGAAATGGAGCAAAGATTGCTGCTGTTGCCATCGGAACATATTTGCTAAAGCTCCCTACTAGACGTGTCTCAGAATTGGATAATTGTTATTTTGTTCCTTCGTTAATAAAGAACATTGTATCTATTTCATGTTTGAATGAAAAGGGTTATCATTTAACTTTTAGTAACAATTGTTGTTACATAACTTTAAATGGCGTTCTTTATGGTAATGGAACTTTGTGCAATGGTATCTACACGTTAGATTTATCCGGTGACGTTTTCAATATCGAAGTTAGCAACAAAAGTGCTCGAATAGATAATCGAATAGACTCCTACATGTGGCATTGTCGTCTTGGCCATGTAAGTAAGAAACGCATGACCAAATTACACCGATGTGGAATTTTAGAATCATTTGAACCCGGTTCATTTGATACATGCGAATCATGCTTAAAAGGCAAGATGGCCAAATTACCCTTTTCTGGAAAATGTAATCCAGTGGGAGAATTGCTTGGTCTAATACATACTGATGTATGTGGACCAATGTCAACTCTTGCACAAGGAGGCTATAGCTACTTCATCATCTTTATCGATGATCACTCACGATTCGGGTATGTGTTCTTGATGAAACACAAATCTGAAGCTTTTGAGAAATTCAAAGAGTTCAGAAATGAAGTAGAGAAACAGCTTGGCAAAAGTATTAAGATACTTCGATCCGATCGGGGTGGTGAATACTTAAGTCAAGAGTTTCAAGATTATCTTA
>JAGFNQ010004268.1:387866-515566 GCA_024364735.1 Boesenbergia rotunda | reverse complement strand
AGTGGCCGAAACCCTAAGGGGTTCTTAGGGTGCCCTAAAACTTCAAACATCATGCTTTTATACTTCACCTATCATAGATAACCATTTGCAAATATAAATCAAGTCTTTAACATGATTTCTAGCCCAAAATATGCCTTGGCTGAAACCTTCATGAGCCCTTTTCATGGATTTTTTTTCCAACATATCATGCCAATAAGACTTAGATCATGACATATAACTTTGAAAGCTATCATACCACAGGTGAGAGGGATTTACCATTCTTGATCTTGCTTACAAACTTCGAATAAAAGATAACAAGAGAACCTCCTTGTCTCTAAACTCTCCTTAGTCCTTGTATCCTTGTAGGGGGGCCTTAGATCTTCAAGATGGGGCTTATGTGAATTTTTTTCCAAGGGAGAAGAGGGCTTGAAGTTTCGGCTAGAAGGGGAGGAAGAAGAAAATGAAGAGGAGAAGGGAAGTTGTAACTTCCTTGCCACCTTTATACCATTTTAAAATGGGTAAATGAAGAGTCATGATGTCTCTTCTCTTGGTGACTCTTCATCTTTCCCAAGCCTTAACTATGATCCTCTTCATTCCCTCATAGCACTCCCTTGCTAGGTGAATTGGTTAGTGCATGCTTGGTTGTACAAGAGGTCCAAGGTTCAATCCTTGGTGCATGCACTAATTTTCTATTTTATATATATATTTTTAATTTATTTCCTATTATTTTCGATAATTCATTAAAAATTCCCCCATAATTATGTTAATATTTTTCATTAATATCCATCTATTTTTATATTAAATTCTACCAAAAAACCACCCATAATAATGGAACTAGAAAGCCCTTATAAGGCCCCTTAGTACTTAGTCTCTCAATTTAAATGAGAAAACCATGGGTTTTAGGCTAAGGTTCGTACTAATATTTCTAGGCCCTTCGGAAAATTATCTAGACATGCTTAATATTTCAAAGAAAATATTAAGAGAATTTTCCGGGTCGTTACAATCCCCCATACCTCTTGAAAGTTCGTCCTCGAACTTAGAATAGCTCCGGGTACTTGAGTCTCATCTCGTCCTCGCGTTCCCAGGTAGCCTCCTCGAACTGCTGACTTTGCCATAGGACCTTGACTAAGGGCACCTCCTTGTTCATTAGCTTCTTGACCTCCCGATCCAAGATCTGGATAGGTTGGCTTTCATAACTTAGGTCTTCCTGAACTGGTACCGCCTGTGGCTCAATCACTTGGTCCATGTTTGGAAGACACTTCTTAAGCATTGACACATGGAACACATTATGAATAGCTGACATTTTCTGAGGCAGCTCCAGTTCGTACGCCACTTTGCCAACTCTTTTCAGTACCAGGTACGGTCCCACATATCGCGGACTCAATTTCCCTTTCTTCCCGAATCTCGTTATCCCTTTCATCGGAGCCACTTTAAGGAATACCAGATCCCCAATATTGAATTCCAGTGGTCTACGCCTGACATCTGCATAACTTTTCTGTCGACTCTGTGCAGCCTCTATCCGTCGTCGAATGGTCTGTATAGCTTGGGTGGTGTCGTTGATGAGATCCGTCGTAAGCCCCATTGCCTTCTTTTCACCACCTTCGTACCAACAGATTGGAGACCTACATCTCCTACCGACAGAGCTTCGTAAGGTGCCATGCCAATAGTAGCTTGGTAGCTATTATTGTAGGCGAATTCCGCCAAACATAGATATCGGCACCAGCTCCCTTTGATGTCCAGAGCACAAGCCCGTAACATGTCTTCCAGCACTTGATTCACCCGTTCAGTTTGCCCGTCAGTCTGAGGATGAAAAGCTGTGCTGAACCATAATTTGGTGCCGAGGGATTTCTGGACACATTCCCAGAAATGTGAAGTGAAACGACCATCCCTATCTGAGATGATGGTCTTGGGAATTCCATGAAGTCGGATTATCTCCTTAGCATATAATTGAGCCAGTTGCTCAATTGAATAAGTCATCTTGATAGCTAAAAAGTGAGCAGACTTCGTCAACCTGTCCACAATTACCCATATTGCATCATATCCATTTGTAGTCTTGGGAAGTCCAGAAATAAAATCCATAGAGATATCTTCCCATTTCCATTCCGGAATCGGTAGTGGCTGCAGAACTCCTCCGGGTCGCTGGTGCTCTGCCTTCACCCGTTGGCAGGTCAGGCAAGTGCCAACATGCTGAGCCACGTCTCTCTTCATACCGGACCACCAGAATTTCTCTTTTAGATCTTGATACATCTTGGTGGATCCTGGATGCATTGAATAAGGGGTTTTGTGAGCTTCGACTAATATCGCTCTCCGTAGTTCCGGATCATTAGGAATACATAGACGATCCCCAAGATAAAGTACTCCCCCGTTGGCGATACGAAAACCATCGCCCTTTCCTTCTAGGATCTCCTGTTTGATTCTCTGAAGGCTAGGATCACCATCTTGTTTGTCCAATATGTCCCCAAACAGCGTCGGTGCTAGTGTCATGGTAGAAAGCCATCCGGAGATGATCTCAACCCCAGATCTCATAATTTCCTTTTCGAGTGGTCGGGGTAACCTAGATATAGACATCAAGGTGGCACTTGACTTCCGGTTGAGTCCATCGGCCACTTTGTTTGCCTTTCCTGGATGATATAAGATCTCACAGTCATAGTCCTTTACCAACTCCAGCCATCGGCGTTGTCTCATATTTAGGTCTTTCTGAGTGAAGAAATACCACAGACTCTAGTGGTCTGTATAAATCCTGCACTGTACTCCATACAGATAGTGCCTCCATATCTTAAGAGCGAAAACCACAGCGTCTAATTCCAGATTATGGGTGGGGTAATTCTGTTCATGTTCTCTAAGTTGCCTAGAGGCGTAGGCAATGACTCTGCCATTCTGCATAAGCACAGCTCCAAGTCCCAGTTTGGAGGCATCACTATACATGTCGAAGCCCTGGTTACCTTCCGGAAGGGTAAGAATTGGAGCACTTGTAAGTCTCCTTTTCAGCTCCAAGAAACTCCTTTCACAGCTCTCCATCCATTCGTATTTCTTATCCTGCCGGGTGAGAGCTGTTAAAGGGGCTGCAATCCTTGCGAAGTCCTTCACAAATTTCCGATAATAACCCGCCAGCCCAAGGAAACTTCTGATTTCGCTGGCGTTCCTCGGCCGACTCCAGTTTTTCACAGCTTCAATCTTTGCCGGGTCTACCATAACTCCATCTTTGGAAATAATATGGCCCAAAAACCCCACTTGGTCAAGTCAGAACTCACATTTGGAGAACTTGGCGTACAGTTGTTTTTTTCCGGAGAGTCTGTAGTACTATCCTCAGATGTTTGGTGTGCTCTTCTTGGTTTCTTGAATAAATAAGAATATCGTCGATGAAGATGATCACAAATTTATCGAGAAAAGATGAGAACACTCGATTCATAAGGTCCATAAACATCGCCGGAGCATTGGTCACGCCGAAAGGCATGACAACAAACTCAAAATGTCCGTACCTTGTTCGAAAAGCTGTCTTCGGAATATCATCCTGTTTTACTTTGACTTGATGATAACCAGACCTCAGATCAATTTTCGAGAACACAGTAGCTCCTTTTAATTGATCAAATAGGTCATCGATTCTCGGAAGAGGATACCTGTTCTTGATCGTTACATTGTTCAGTGCTCGATAATCTATGCACATTCGCATAGATCCGTTCTTCTTCTTCACAAACAGTACCGGAGCTCCCCAGGGGGAATGACTAGGACGAATAAGTCCCTTATCAAGCAACTCCTGCAGTTGTTCTTGAAGTTCTTTTAACTCAACCGGCGCCATCCGGTATGGTGCCTTGGAAATCGGGTTAGTACCAGGGACTAATTCGATCTCAAATTCCACTTCTCTATCAGGAGCTAATCCCGGTAATTCATCTGGGAATACCTCCGGGAACTCACATACCACTCTGACATTCTCCAACTTCTGATCCCTCGTTTGACCTACCTCAACCACATGTGCTAGAAAACCAGTATATCCCTTATCTAACATCCTTCTTGCCTTGAGAGTCGATAAGAATTTCTGAGTCCTTTTCCTTGGCTCCCCGATAAATTCAAACGTGAAATCTGCTTCGGGTTGAAAAACCACCCTTCGTTTACGGCACTCAATAGAAGCCCCATATTTACTCAGAAAATCCATTCCCATTATAACATCGTAGTCCTGCATGTCAAGTACTATCAGATCGCAGTAGAGTTCTCTTTCCACAATTCCGACTGGCACCGCACGCAATATGTGAGTGGATGTCATTATTTCTCCCGAAGGCAGGGTTGTTAAGAACTTGCAATCTAAAACTTGTGGAGACATATCTATCTTCTTAATGTAGCATGTAGAGATGAACGAGTGCGTTGCCCCAGTATCAAATAATGCAGTAGCATACTGACTGTAAATAAGTATCTGACCTGTGACAACCGTTGAAGCATTCGCAGCATCTTCCTTGGTGATAGAGAAAACCCTGGCATCCGCCATAGTTGATGGGGCCACCAATCCCTCCTGGTTCATCAGGATACTCTCCGGCTCCGCTTGTATATAATGCAGCTTCGCGGGTGCACCCTGGTACTGCACAAGCTGTTGGGAAGGTGCCGGATTCTTGGTAGGACAGTACGAGGCCATGTGCCCTTCTACTCCGCAGATGAAGCACCGGTTCGTACCCTTGCGGCATTCCCCGGGGTGCATTTTCCCGCATGTAGCACACAGGGGAAACCGGGACTGCTTATTTGCTGGGCCCCCTTGGGGGTTGTTCCATGGCTGCCGTTTACCAGTCTGGTTTCCTTTCCAATTCGCGTTGGTACACTGAGGTTTCTGACCCCCTGAGTGTTAATTAAAAAGGAAGGAACATTTAAGGAAAATGAAGATAACGAATCGAGAATCCCGGAGTGAACTTGATTCTTACTTTCATTTACTGCCTTCCTTTGTTGACTGATATTGTTCAGGTAATGTTCGGTGAGTAGGGCACTACTAAACAGCTCCTCTGCAGTCTGCGATCTGTTAACTCCGCCGACCACGTTCAGAGCTATTTCGGGCCGCAACATCTTTAACATAAGTCGAACCCTCTCCTTCTCAGTGCAAACCAGCTCAGGGCATAAGCGAGCCAAGCGATTAAATTTCTTCATGGCTTCGTTGACTGAGAGGTTGCCTTGTCGGAATTTCGTGAACTCGTCCTAGTGTTTATTGGTGACCCGCATGTTGAAGAATTCCTCGAAGAATTCTGACTCGAAATCCGCCCACGTCATCTGATTCACCAGTCTCTTGGCCTTGACCCTTTCCCACCACATTCTAGCATCTCCAGAAAGGCAGAATGACGCACATTTGATCTTTTCTTGTTCAGGCCAATCCAGCAGCTCCATTGTACTCTCTACGGTCTTGAACCACGCTTGAGCGTCCCATGGTTCACTGACCCCCGAGAAATTTTCCAGCTTCAGCCTCAACCACTGGATTAGATAAGCCTCTTGTCGGGCTACAGTGGTCAAACCTGACGGAGGGGTTTGTATAACCGTAGGCGCAACGGGTATAGTATTCTGGTTCGCCGGTGGAGTAGTAGAGTTTTCTTGTTGGTTCATCATGGTATTAATAGTTTGCTGCTGCTCAGTGACTTGACGCTGAAGTTGAGTCACTAATTGCATTAGGTCAGGTGAGGGAGCAGTCTCGTTGAGTCTGCTACTCTGTCTTCTAGCCATGCTTTCCTTCATAAAGGACAAGTATGGATCATATGAGTTATTATTATACCTACCCCATATTAAATTCTAAATTATTAAATTTTCATCAATAAAACAATGGAAAATATCATTCGTAGTCACATATTTTACAAGTACTTGTCATTATCTATCATAAGACACCATCCATACTTGCATATTCTAGAAACATAACATATCATAAGAGTGCTTACTATCATAAAATATACCGAAAAGTATTTACTTGGAAGCGGCAGGAAGGAGGCTTGATGTGTGTGTAGTGAGATGGCAATGGCTCTGATACCAACCTGTAACGCCCGCCTTTCTCCCACACCTCGTGGTGTGGCGAGATAGGCGTCGTTACGCTAAACATACATGTGCATAAAAAAAACAACATCTTAATGCAGTGGAAACATTTTTTTTTCTAAACATACTTTTAATCATGCAACTAAACACATGGAACATTTATACATGGCATCATATCATAACTTAACCATTCCATGACTTATTCATAATCATCATAAGCAGTATGTACTTATCCATAAACGTAGCATCATAAGTCTTAAGTCACCCATTAATCATAACCATAAAACATAGCATAAAATTTAAGAAAACATTGTTACACCCAAGACATGCATTATGTGAGAATATAAGAATCTTTTGCCAAGTCACTGCTACACCACACACATGCTTCTGCCTCTCCTGCGGCTTCCCTTAATAGCCTCTTGCTTGATCTGCGGTACGAGGAAAATAAAACTATAAGCACATATGCTTAGTAAAACCCTTTCCTACTCACTAAAATCATACGTCACTTAAACATAAACATATCAAGTATCTGGCATAGCGTAACCTCGAACATAAACATAAGCATAGTCATGGCATAAGTCATAAGCATATGAACGACTAACATAGCATGATTCCTAACATCACCATAGATCTACAACCTACTTAACATGGCATAAATCTTAACATACATGAGCATAAAACATACATACATGACATGAAACATACTTATACTTGGCATAATTCCTAACATACATGAACATAAGACATACTTATCATAACATAATTCTTAGCATACATGAACATAAGGCATATATACTTATATATGACATGAAATATGAGCATAAACACAAGCATAAAATATACTTATCTTGGCGCGATGCATAACATGGATGTATGAATGAGTCTAATGCATTTACTACATAAAGATGCTTAGTTTTGAAATCATACTTTTAAATGCTTTAACATAAACATAACATCATTGGGGTCCCCGGCTTGTACCACATACATATATCATAAGCGCGCATCCCTAAGTAAATATGAGGTATCTAGCCTCAACCTACTAGGGTAAGGACAGCATAATCGGTAGTCCTAGAACCGGGGTGTTCTTAAGGTGCCCATCCCTGTTGTACAGCTTCGGTAGTGCTAGAACCGTGGCCAGCTTCGGTAGTCCAGAACCGGGGCGTTCTTAAGGTGCCCATCCCTTGGACCCTTACTTCGGTCCGGTACAAACCTCATACATAAAAATAAACATGCATGCTTCATCATTCATACTTGTCATTCATACTTATCATTCATACTTATTTCATATCATCGTCATGCCTTCATCATTCATACTTATCATTCATATTTATCATTCATACTTAAGGCATAACCATCACCTTCATTCATACTTATCATTCTTTATTCACATAATAGGACATACATGCATAATCATGGTTCTAGTCATAACCTTATCCGGGTTCATCAAGCTTGCATGATCATGATACATAATAAATATACACCTCATACATGATACATTTCATCTAGCATGCATAATCCTAGTATTCATCATAAGACATGGATGATAAGCTACATATAAACCTAACACCTACTACTAGGGTTCATAGCATTCATCATAAAACATGTATATATCTTCATGAATCATAAATCCATTATAAGCATTTATCAATATTCATGCATCATTATATTTATCATAACCTACTTCTACATCAATTACATGCATTCATGGCATATGATCTAAATATTCATGATTAAAACATAACCTAACATCAACCATACAAAGTCATGTTATATAACACATAAACTAGGATTTTAGTCACATGGAGGCCCTTACATCATGCTTAAAAATGTACTAGCATCATTGTAACTTATAACATGCATTCTTGAGACCCGAACCCAAACCAAACCCTAAGTTTGGGGTCTTGGCCGAAACTTGAAGGAGATCTAAATTCATAGAAAATTTTCCTAGGTTAAGATTAACATCCTATACCTTGCATATCATACCATGGAAGACCAATTTAACCCTTGATTGGACTTAACACTAAGCCTTAGCCCTAGTACATGACTTGGCCGAAACCTATAAGGGTAACAAACCCATAGAAAATTTATACAAATCACTACTTTCATCCATACTATATCATAGCAAGACATACTAAGCATGCTTGGAGAATTGAAGATTAAACCTAGGTCTAATCTTGAAAGTGGCCGAAACCCTATGGGGTTCTTAGGGTGCCCTAAAACTTCAAACATCATGCTTTTATACTTCACCTATCATAGATAACCATTTGCAAATATAAATCAAATCTTTAACATGATTTCTAGCCCAAAATATGCCTTGGCCGAAACCTTCATGAGCCCTTTTCATTGATTTTTTTCCAACATATCATGCCAATAAGACTTAGATCATGACATATAACTTTGAAAGCTATCATACCACAGGTGAGAGGGATTTACCTTTCTTGATCTTGCTTACAAACTTCGAATAAAAGATAACAAGAGAACCTCCTTGTCTCTAAACTCTTCTTAGTCCTTGTATCCTTGTAGGGGGGCCTTAGATCTTCAAGATGGGGCTTATGTGAATTTTTTTCCAAGGGAGAAGAGGGCTTGAAGTTTCGGCTAGAAGGGGAGGAAGAAGAAAATGAAGAGGAGAAGGGAAGTTGTAACTTCCTTGCCACCTTTATACCACTTTAAAATGGGTAAATGAAGAGTCATGATGTCTCTTCTCTTGGTGAATCTTCATCTTTCCCAAGCCTTAACTATGATCCACTTCATTCCCTCATAGCACTCCCTTGCTAGGTGAATTGGTTAGTGCATGCTTGGTTGTACAAGAGGTACAAGGTTCAATCCTTGGTGCATGCACTAATTTTATATTTTATATATATATATTTTAATTTATTTCCTATTATTTTCAAAAATTCATTAAAAATTCCCCCATAATTATGTTAATATTTTTCATTAAAATCCATCTATTTTTATATTAAATTCTACCTAAAAATCACCCATAATAATGGCACTAGAAAACCCCTATAAGGCCCCTTAGTACTTAGTTTCTCAATTTAAATGAGAAAACCATGGGTTTTAGGCTAAGGTTCGTACTAATATTTCTAGGCCCTTCGGAAAATTATCTAGACATGCTTAATATTTCAAAGAAAATATTAAGAGAATTTTTCGGGTCGTTACATTCTCATACTTGATGCTTGGTAAGCCACGGACTAACCCCTTGTTGGCCAACTTCCGGATGTTCTTCATGTTCACATGTGCTAGCCTCCGGTGCCAAAGGGTGGACTCTTCTTCTCTTGACATGAGACACTTAGCAAAAGCATTAGTAGCACTTTTAAATGAAACCTGATAAATATTGTCTACTCTTGCTCCTACTAGTACCGTGTCCAAGGTGTCATGTTGTCTAACTAGACATTGACTTGGTTGGAAATCAATTGTGTAACCCGTGTCACACAATTGACTCACACTTAGGAGATTAAATTTCATCCCCTTAACTAGAAGGACATTTGAAATTCTAAGACATTCGGATATTTGAATGTCTCCTATTCCTATGACCTTAAGACTACCATTGTTACCAAATGATACATTACCTCTACTTTTCTTGTGAAGTGTGGTAAACAATGATCTATCCCCGGTCATGTGTTTGGAGCATCCACTATCAACGAACCAAGTTGATAGATGCTCCCCCTCAATCATAACCTACACAATTCGAAAAATAGAAGTTTTAGGTACCCAAACCTTGGGACCTAAAGCATCAACTAAACATGACTTAGGCACCCATGCCTTGACAACTTTCTTTTGAGTCTTGGGTGTCCTAGATTGTCTCATATCAGTCCTAGATATCAAAGACACGAATGAGGGTTCTTTGGGTCAGTAACCAATACCGTCCCTATTGTAAACTGCCCTTTGGGCATTTAGGATCATGTCTAGGGTCTTAGAGCTAGTTGAGAACTTCCCAAGAATATTCTTGAGCTTCTCAACTTTACTCTTCAATGATTTATTCTCTTCTACTAGCAAGTTATCATGCAAATCATTGACTTCCTCAACCTTAGAGGATTTCAAGTTATCAACTTCAAGTTTCAAAGACTTAATCTCATCTTCTAACAATTCAACATGCAAATCATCAATGTTATCATCTCTAGATAACTTCAATTGATCAATTTCTAATTGCAATGCTTTAACCTTATTCTTTGATTTCTTAAGCATACTAGTTAAACATGCAATTGCTCTATAACATTTTTCAAGCTCGGGAGAAGTTACCTCTTCATCATCCGAAGATGATGAAGCCGTGTTTGAGGAGCTTGAAGATTTATCACTGCTCTCCTCTCCAAGAGCCATGAGTGCCACTTGCCTTGTGCTCTTCTCCTCCTTCTCTTCATCGGATGAGCTTGAGGATGACTCATCCCAAGTGGCCTTCAAGGCCTTCTTCTTCTTCTTGGATTTCTCTTCTTTTCTTTTGGATTTCTCTTCCTTCTTCTTTAGTTTCAGACATTCATTTTTGAAATGTCCTCTCCTACCACACTCAAAGCAAGATGCATTAGTCTTATCAAGTTTAACTTTACTAGAGTTACCTCTACTCTTGAAACGTCGATTCCTTCGCATCATCCTTCGCACGAAGTTCGCCATCTCGGAGGAAGAAGAGTCGCTGCCATCTTCCTCAGATTCGGAAGAGGATAAAGACGAAGAGACCTCCTTCTTCTTCTCCTTCTTCTTCTTGTTTGACCGGTCACCTGCAACTAAGGCAATCCCCTTCTCCTTGGGGCCTTTGTTAGCCATTTCATGCAATTCCATCTCACAAAATAAATCATCTAACTTTACAATGGATAGATCCTTGGAAACTTTGTAGGCATCCACCATGGATGACCACAAAGCATTCCTCGGAAAGGCTTTCAAGACATACCTCACAAGGTCGCGATTCTCAACCTTTTCATCAATCGAATGAAGCCCATTGAGGACTTCCTTGAACCGACTATGAAGCTCATTTACCGATTCATTCTCCTTCATGGAGAGATTTTGGAGTTGATTGAGGAACAAGTCCCTCTTGGCGATCCTTGAATCTCGGGTGCCCTCATGCAGTTCGATGAGCTTGTTCCACAAGTCCTTTGCACTTGTGAAGGGACCAACCTTGATGAGTTGGTCTTTATTCATGCCACATTGTAGAGTGACAACCGCCTTCGCATCGGCTTCACTTTTCCTAGTTTGTTCAGCAGTCCACCTCCACGATTCGAGTTCTTTGCCTTCATCATCCTTAGGAATGGTGAATCCCTCCTTCACCGCGAACCAAGTATGGATGTCCATCTTCAAATAATATTCCATCTTTGATCTCCAATATTGGAAATCAGCACCATCGAAGAATGGAGGTCGGGTGGTGGAAAATCCTTCTCTCAAAGTTATCTTGTTGATAACTCTCGGATGTTAAGCCGTAAACAGAACCCCAAGCTCAGATACCACTTGTTGGAAACCGGATGGCTAGAGAGGGGGGGGTGAATATAGCCAATCTCTTGGACCTTTGGCACTTATCAAGATTTCTGCACTCAACTTATCAGTAGCACTGCGGAAGAAGCAAAGGAAAACGAAGCAGTGCAGTAAACTAAAAACAGAAATGAAAGCAAACAATGACAGCTACCAAGATCGCTAACAAGAGGGTTTACAAGGTTCGGGGATAACTTGCCCCTACTCCTTGGCGTGCCCTTAAGGTGGGCGATCCCTTGATCGTCGGTAGATCAAGCCCCGGTGTTCACCGAATATAACGCAACCTCCTTCTCGGTGGAGAAACCTCTCCACAGCGTTTCAAACAAGAATATAGATTTATGCTTAATGAAACACAGAGAATACTCTTACTCAGCACCTAGCAAGGACAAGAGCACAGCGAGCTTATCCCGAGCTCCACCCAGCGACGATCTCACGCAAGGACTCCCTCCTTCGTGTCTTCTTACTGTTGGACTCCAAGCTCCTTGTTCTTTCCTCCCAGCACTTACGTAAGAGTTGGTTGCTTCTCGATTGCAGTTGCTTGCTCAAAGTGATGAAGACTTCAGAAACACAGCAAGCAAGTTGTGGAGAAACACAAAGCGCAACAAGAACTTCAGCAAGCTCAACACAGAAACTGTCGAACACTTTTATCTCTCTGCTTCAGCCGAAGTCTTCCCTCCTTTTGTTTCTCCACCAAGCATCAGATGACACCATCCTGCAGCTTCCAGCTGCTCATCTTCCAACGCAAGCTACCACTGAGCTATCCCTAGACTCCCTGAGTTTCCCTCAGCCAAGCTCCAGTCTGCAGCTCGGTCGTTGCAACCTGAGATGGAAAAATGGACAAACCTGCTCCAAGGAAAGCTCTCCATTAACCCTCCTTGAGTGTTTGAATCCTCCCCTGTCACCTGCAGCTTAATCAGACTATTAGAGCAGTAAATCACATAGTAAATCAAATATCAGAGGCAAACAGCAGCGAATCGGATATGGTCAGACGCGATCAGAGCGTCTGACAGTGCAATTTGAATTAAAGTGATCGGTCACCAGACCGATCCAGGGCTTGTGGGTCGGTCACCAGACCGATCCACTGCTTCGCTGGGATTCCCAGCTCTCGCGGCTATACACACCTGATCGGTCACCAGACCGATCAGAGTAAAGCCTGATCGGTCACTCAGACCGATCAGGACAAATGAACAGTGATTCTGTAATCAGATCCTAAGTCCCTGATCGGTCACCGGACCGATCCAGGGTCTGATCAGGAGGAGAACTCACTCACTGTTCGCTCCTTGATCGGTCACCAGACCGATCAGGAGCAAGTCAGTGAGGAAGCGGCTTGCTCCCTGATCGGTCACCAGACCGATCAGGAGCCACACAGTAGGTTCCCAACCTCACTGTGCACTCCCTGATCGGTCACCAGACCAATCAGTCCTCGTTGGATCGGTCACCAGAACGATCCACGAAGAAGCAGCGTGCCAATATCCCTAATCGGTCACCAGACCGATCCAGGGACTCAAACCTAGCCCTCCAAGCTAGGGATTCATCCACCTTAGCCCTCCAAGCCAAGGATTTCACCATCTAACTCTCCAAGTTGGGAATTTGCACCTAACCGTCCAAGTTAGAACTTTTCACCTAGCCCTCCAAGCTAGGACTTTTCACCTAGCCCTCCAAGCTAGGACTTTTCACCCAACCCTTCCGAGTTAGAACATCATCCAACCTAGCCCTCCAAGCTAGGCACCTGACCCTCCAAGCCAGGACTTTTCACCTAATTCTCCAAGTTGGGACTTTGCACCTAACCCTCCAAGTTAGGACTTTTCACCTAGCCCTCCAAGTTAGGACTTTTCACCCAACCCTTCCGAAAAAGGACTTTCCAACACCTAGCCCTCCAAGCTAGGATTTTACACACCTAACCCTCCAGGTTAGGATTTTCCAAACCCTGCCTAATCGTCGATCAGGACTTAATCATAATCATCATAATCATCATAATCATCAACCTAAACTAAAATCGGTGTCAACACCAAAACAACAATCAGGGTCAGACTGCATCAACACTCGCAAGGAGTAGTGAATCTTTTGTAGGTTGTTCAAACATCTTCGGGCACTTCGGCTTATACCCAATCATCCTGGGTCCACACCTCCTTGGAGATGCTTGCTTAAGATGTCAAAGTATAAGTCTCCATGACCAAGATGACTTGAACACCGCACGTCAAAGGAACATCGCACTTAAGCTGCATTAAGAACTTCACTGACGTATCTATATGTAGACTACCATATGAAGTTTTGTAGCCAGTCACTCCAATGAACTAGTTCCCTTAACTAGCATTCATGTTTATCTTCGGACATCTCAATGTCACCAGCCAGTGAGAATCAGATGATTAGAGAATAACCCATGCTAGTCTCAACAGAATTGATAATGTCCATATTTATCAATTTATCGACTAGGGACAATTTCAATACTTCACATTTGCACATGTAGAGATAATCACTAGTTGTGAATTCATCACAAATTCTCTCATGCTGTGAATTATATTGCGGACATTCAGTAAATGAGCTTAAGATCTTAATCAAATAATCATGTATACTCAAATAGTGAATATTCACTTATTAAAATAAATGATTACAATCATAAAGTGATTGCCTTAGGACACTTCTCTCATATCACTAACACATATTTGCTTAGAAAATCTATACCCAATATAACATCATAATCCTGCATGTCGAGTACTATCAGATCGCAGTAGAGTTCTCTTTCTGCGATTCCGACTGGCACAGCACGCAGCATGTGAGTGGATGTCATTATTTCTCCCAAGGCAGGGTCGTTAAGAACTTGCAGTCCAGAACTTGTGGAGGCATATCTATCTTCTTAGTGTATGGCACAGAAATGAACGAGTGCATTGCCCCAGTATCAAATAATGCAGGAGCATACTGACTGTAAATAAGTATTTGACCTGTGACAACCGTAGAAGCATTTGCAGTGGTAATAGAGAAATCCCTGGCATTCGTCATAGTTGGTGGGGCCTACAATCTCTCTTGGCTCATCGGGGTACCTTCCAGCTCACTTGAATATAGTGTAGTTTCGCTAGTGCACCCTGGTACTGAACAAGCTGTTGGGGAGGTGCCTGGTTCTTGGTAGGATAGTAAGAAGCCATGTGCCCCTCCACTCCACAGATGAAACACCGGTTCGTACCTTTGCGGCATTCCCCGAGATGCGTTTTTCCGCATGTCGCGCACGGGGAAAACCTGGACTGTTTATTTGCTGGGCCCCCTTGTGAGTTGTTCCATGGCTTCCGTTTACCACTTTGGTTTTCCTTCCAGTTAGCGTTGGCACTCTGAGGTTTCTGACCCCATAGTGATAATGAAAGGGAAGAAATTAGAGATAATGAAAGGGAAGAATCGAGGATCCTGGAGTGAACTTGATTCTTACTTTCATTTAACGCCTTCCTTTGCTGATTGATATTGTTCAGGTAATGCTCGGTGAGTAGGGCACTACTAAACAACTCCTCGACGGTCTGTGGTCTGTTAACTCCGCCAGCCACGTTCAGGGCTATTTCGGGCCGCAACATCTTCAGCATAAGTCTGACCCTTTCTTTCTCGGTGCAGACCAGCTCGGGGCATAGGCGATCCAGTCGGTTAAATTTCTTCACGGCTTCATTGACTGAGAGGTTGCCCTGTCGGAATTCCGTGAACTCGTCGTAGTGTTTGTTTGTGACACGCATATTGAAGAATTCCTCGAAGAACTCTGACTCGAAATCCGCCCACTTCATCTGGTTCACCTATCTTTTGGCCTTGACCCTTTCCCACCACATTCTGGCGTCCCCAGAAAGGCAGAATGATGCACACTTGATCTTCTCATGTTCAGGCCAATCCAGCAGCTCCATTGTACTTTCCACTATCTTGAACCATGCTTGGGCGTCCCATGGTTCGCCAGCACCCGAGAAATTTTCCGGTTTCAGCCTCAACCACTAGATCAGATAAGCCTCTTGTCGTGCTAGAGTGGCAAGGCCTGTCGGAGGGGCTTGCGTAACCGTAGGCGTGACAGGTAACACCGTCTGGTTCACCGGTGGAGTGGTAGAATTTTCTTGCTGGTTCATCAGGGTATTAATGGTTTGCTGCTGCTCGGTAACCTGACGTTGAAGTTCGGTCACTAATTGCATCAGGTCGGGCGATGAAGTAGTCTCGTTAAGTCTGTTACTCTGTCTTCTAGCCATGCTTTTCTTCATAAAAGACAAGTAAGGCTAGTATAAGTTATTGTTATTCCTACCCACATATCAAACTCTAAAGTATTCGATATCATAAAGTAAGGTAAGGTATCATTCATATTTGCATATTCCAGAATCATGAAATAAAGTAAGGTATGCATAGAGGTACTTACTTGGAAGTTACAGAAAGAAGACTTGATGTATGTGTAGTGAGATGGCAACTTGCTCTGATACCAACCTGTAACGCCCGCCATTCCCGCCATACGATGTAGGCGGAAGGTGGCACTACGCGAATATACATATACGCATATGGATATCTTAATGCAGTGGAATAATTTAAAACTTTATACATATACGTTTAAACCATGCAACTAACACTTGAATCATGTGTACATGTCTTAGCTATCATTCTTAAATATGGTTACTTGGTAAATTTAGCATTGTCATAACATAAAAAGAATAAGACATAACATGTGAGACATAACATTTTTGGACATGCTTGCATTAAACATAACTTATCCTACCATCAAGCTTAAAGCCAACATAAAGTATAGCATGGAACTAAAGTTAACAATGCAAAACATAAGAATTTGTTCTTAGGAAAACCATCATAAAGTATAGCATGAAACTAAAGTTGAAGGTTGACAATGCAAAACATGAAACATATGACAATTATGAGTAATAGGATCTTTTCTTTTTCTTTTGCCATGTCACTTCCACACACACACACTTGCCCCACTTCCACACACACACACTTGCCCCTCCTGTTGCTTCCCTTAGCTTAGTATCCTCTTGCTTGATCTGCGGTATAAGAAAATGAAACTTATAAGCACATAGGCTTAGTAAGACTCTTTCCTACTCACTAAAACCATACGTCACATATAGTCAATGGAAAAACATAACGTGGAGAGTGTAACATAAAATAAAAACATATCATGAGAAGGTATTCATAAAGCATTTAACATGAGGAGGCATATAAATGTACATGAAAACGCATAATCATATAGAAGTGCTTAACATGAAATGAAAGTGCATAGGGCTCATGTCATAAGAAGTGCTTGACATAAATAAAAGCACATAACATATTTAACATAGAGAAGTTCTTGACATAAAACATAAGCATAGGACATACTTGACATGGCATAGATGCATAACATGAATGAATGCATGAGTTAAATGCACATAACATAAGGATGCTTATTTGAAAACCATAATTATAAATACTTAAACATAAACATAACATCATGGGAGGCCCCGGCTTTTACCACATACATACATTCATCATTTGCGCGCATCTCTAAGTAAATACGAGGTAGCTAGTCTCGACCTACTAGGGTAGTAGGTTACCATCAACCTAGGGACAGCTTCGGTAGTCCAGAACCGAGGCTTTCATAAGGAGTCCTTCCCTGTTGGACAACTTCGGTAGTCCCAGAACCGAGGACAGCTGCAGTAGTCCTTCACCGAGGCTTTCATGAGGAGCCCATCCCTTGGACCTTACTTGGGTCCGGTACAAGCCCATCCATAAAATAAAATAGCTTCACATGCTTCTTTTTTTTACATCATATTTCATCATTCATAGAACTTACATAGCATAGTTGAAAACATAAACATGATCTTAATACATGAAGCATGGTATAAAGCATACTTAGCATTTCAACATTCATAGTTAATGCATATCATCATTATGCCCTAAAGGCATGAACATCATCTTCATTCATAAGGTATGTCATGCACACATCATTATGCCTTAGAGGCATGAACATTATCTTCATTCATCATCTTCATTCATAAGGCATGACATACATACATAATTATGCCTTAAGGCATAAACATCATCTTAGTTCATAAAGCTTGCATGATCATGGTACATAAGGTAAACATGCATAAATAAGTTTTTACCTACATGGTACATATAACATAGCATACATGATCATGGTATCTATCATAAAGCATGCATGGGTAGGATCCATATGAACATGATACATACTACATAGGTTCTTGACATTCAACATAAAACATGCATAGGTCTACATAACCATATATCTATCATAATACATGTGTTCAAGGCATTTAACTTAATACATGCATAATTCCACATAAACATGATGCATACTTCACAACACATGTGTTCATGATATATGGTTCAAAACATCCATAATTAAAACCTACTAAAACATGACACATAATATAAGCATACAAGGTCATGATACCTAGCACATAAAGTTAGGGTTTTAGGCACCATAAAATTCATACAACATACTTGAAGATATATCTACATTATAATAAGCCATAAACAAGTACACTTGAAATCTTAGACTAACCCAAACCCTAGAATTGGAGCTTGGCCGAAAGTTATAGGTGGAGGTCCCATCATTCAAGTATCATGTGAGGTACCATAAGTAGCATAACACCCATACAATACATACAATGCCATAGGAAGCCATTAGAACACATGATTGGGGCTAACCCTAATTCCTAGCCCTAAACCTTGGTCTTGGACGAAACCCTAGTGGGGTCCTAAGTCCATGGAAAAATTCATATAATTTACAATTAACCTCCATTATATCATAGGGAATCATAATAAGCATGCTTGGAGGGTTAGATTTAATCCTAACCATGAAATGGAAGGGTGGCCAAAACTTCATGGGGGACTTAGGGTGCTACAAAAATTCCACAACTCATAATTCATTCTTTATTTATCATGAGAAAGCAGTAGGAAGCAGAAGTGAGGTTTTATCATCATCCCAAACCCTAATTTCATGCTTGGCCGAAACTTATAGGAAAACTTCACAAGAAGACTCCCTCTTGAAGATCTAAGTTCTTCTACAAGGCTACAAGGCTACAAGGGCAAAGGGGGTTCTAAGGTCAAGAATGTTTTCTTTTGTTTCTCTATTCAAGGTTTATAACCAAGATAAAGTGAGGTAAGACTCCCTCACCTGTGGTATAATAGTTTTGATGTTATCTTTCATGATTTAAGATTTTGTTTGGGCTCTATGTTGAGAAAACTATGAAATTAGGGTTCAATCCTTGGGGCATGCACTTTATTTTTATTTCATTTACTCTTATTTTTGGCAAGGCCCACATAAGAGCCCATCAAGAGTTATACTAATATTCCTAATTGGAATTCATTTCTATCTATGTTAAAATTCTACCCAAGGTCCACTAATATCCATGGTACTAGAAGAGCCCATGTAAGACCCTTTAGTACTTAGCTTTTTAATTTATATAAGAAATCATGCTAAGGTTTATGCTAGTATTCATATGTTACTCAAGAATCCATATAGGCATGATCAATATTTTAAAGAAAAATATTGAGAAGATTTTACGGGCGTTACAGATACTAAGCTAAGGGAAGCAGTAGGAGGGGCAATTGTGTGTATGTCAGTGACATGACAAAAGAAAAAGAAAAAGATCCTATTACTCATAATTGTCATGTCTTATGTTTTGCATTGTCATATTTAGTTTTCATGCTATACTTTATGATGGTTTTCCTAAAGAACAACTTACTAGGAAAATTTTATTACTTATGTTGCTTATAAACAACTTATGTTGATTTCTATATCGTGCTTTATTGCTATACTTATCATTACTAAATTATGATGTTAACATGCTATACCATGATGTGTTCGTTTAGAACAATATGTTGGCTTTAAGCTTGATGGTAAGATAAGTTATGTTTAATGCAAGCATGTTCAAGAATGTTATGTCTCACATGTTATGTCTTACTTTTTTTTTATGTTACGACAATGCTAAGTTACCAAGTAACCATGTTTAAGAATGATAGCTAAGATATGTCAACATGATTCAAGTTTTAATTGCATGGTTTAAACACATATGTATGAAGTTTTAAATTATTCTGCTGCATTAAGATCTCCATATGCGTATATGTATGTTCGCATAGCGCCGCCTTTCGCCTACGTCGTAAGGCGGGAAGGGCGGGCGTTACAACCAAAACTAGAACAAAACATGAATATGAGAGTAAGTGAGACTCAGACTCAACTAATGAAGAGGAAATAGTAAACATGGTAAGAAGAACGTTTACTGAAAAGAAGTTTAACAAAAGAAACCCCAAGAAAGTACAAAACACCTCAACCTTACCAAAATCGTAGATAATCTGCTATGGGCATAAAAAAGGGTCACTACAAGTACAAGTGCCCTAACCTAAAGGCGGAGAAGTCCAAATCTACAAGAAGAAGGAAAGTACTTAAAGCCACCTAGGATGAATCATCCTCGGAAGAGTCAAATTCGAAAGAACCAAAGCATTTAAGACAATTGGCACTTATGGCAAGGAACGAAGGTTCTGTGCTTGAGTTTGAATCAAAATCTAAGTTAGAGTTAGAGTTTGAGTCCAAGTCAAGCCACAAAGGACAACAAGAGGTCAATTTATTTTTAGAATTTGAATGACACAAAATTATTAAATGCTTATTTAAAAAATTGATTAAGGCTAAGTATTATATTAACTTGTTGCATATGGAGAATAACCATCTCAAAGAGCAAGTCAACTTGAATCCCTAATTGATCATGTTCAAGACGGAACTCCATGTTGGTGCTGGATGCACCATATCGAACCTTGTTTAGATATTGGCAAAGTGTTCAAAGTTAAGTATTGTTCGTGATCTAATCTGTTTCACTAAATGTGTAGGGAAGTCTTAGTTTACATAGGTATGAAGTCCTGATATGCAGGGTTAGGCATGATGTCCTAGCCGAGGGTTGTGCACCGAAAACTTGGTGAGTAAAGCTGGGCGAAGACTTGACTGAGGATTAGGCACTAAAGAACTGGTGAGTAAAGCTGGGAACGAAGACCTAACCAAGGATTTGTTGGATCGAAGAAAATGATAGAGGGGGGGTGAATATCGTTAAACACTTTTCGGATTAAAAAGAGCAGATACGCAGCGGAAAGAAATTAAATGCACGAGAACACAAGTCTATTTTTTACTTGGTTTGAAGTCACGGTCGGCTCCTACTCCAAGGCCCATGGTCCTTGACCATTTACTTTGGGCAATACTATAATTGCGCAAAAGGATTTATAAGTTAAGTACAAGAGTATTTCAGGAAATTGAAATTGCTACACTTTTTGTTACCAACGCCCGATGTGGATCGTATTTTGGAGCAGAGGTTCATCGTCGGCGCTGGGATCTCGAAGCAGAATTAGCCGGGGCGTAGCGCTTGAACGAAAAGCTTTGGAGCGTTAGAAAATAGTGATATTGAAGCCTTGGGGTCGAGCACCCTTTTATAGTGCTCACGGGGGCGGCTGACACGTGCCTTCAGCTGCGAGAACCTCTATCCGTAGCTCGGTCAGCGCTTATCCCCACCAATTCGGCCCCTGGTCTGACTGGGGCGCCCGGGACCTACTGGGCGCCTAGCTTGACCTGGTCCAATGGCTTCGTGGTTGATTTTCTTCGATGGCCTCTTTGGCTTTGACCTTGGGCGCCCAGGACCTCTTGGGCGCCTAGCCCAGTGTGGGTTCGAAGCAGTCTTGCTTCTTGCTGTTTTGGCCTTTTACCTTGGGCGCCCGGGACCTGCCGGGCGCCTAGCCCAGTTGCCTGCCCCCTTCCTCTGGGGCGTTCTGAGCTACAGAAACACCATCCTTCGGTCCCTGCAACCAAGGTTAGTTCCAAAACACACTATGCAAGAATGTTAGTCATTATTTACAGTCGTAGCTATCTTGGTTCTGACTTCGGGTTTCCCAAATGGAACCCTATGTCGAATCGACGCCTACTGTTCCCTCGACGGGGAACACGTCCTCACCTACTCCTCTCAAGAGAGTTTATCTTTTGCCAACCGGCTCCTCCGGTAGGACTTTTGCCCAATCCACCTGACCAGGTCTTCATGCCCAACTTCCGGTCAGGTCTTTGGTGCCCAGCCCCATGCCAGGACTTCGTGCCCAGTCTTCGACTAGGACTTCTTTGCCCGACTTCCGATCAGGTCTTCTTGCCCAGTCCTTGACCAGGACTTCTTTGCCCAGCCCTTTGCCAGGACTTCATGCCTAGTCCTTGACCAAGACTTCTTTGCCCAGCCCTTTGCCAGGACTTCTTACCTAGTGTACCTAGGGCTTCTTCTTGCACACTCAGTGAACAAGTTAAAACATAATAACATCTTAACCTCTGAACCCTTTGACATTATCAAAACCCAGGTTTGACTTAGGTGCTGCCTGCACCAACAATCTCTCCCTTTTTTATTTATGGCAACCCAGTTCAAAAAGTTAAGTTAAAGAAATAGGAGAAGTAACAAATTTAATTTTCTCCCCCTGGAAGAAATCTCCCCCTGAGTTTTTCAAAAATGCGTGGGGTTTTTGAAAACATTTCTAAGTCTTTGTTTATAAAATGAAAAAGATTTTTCAGGTTTTCAACACTTAAAAAATCTTCAAAAAGGGATTTTCAAGTTAGGAAAAATTTTTCAAAATTATTCTTGAGTTGGGCATTAAGAAAAATTTTCACAATATTTACTTTTAGCACATAGAAAATTTTCAAGAGAATTTTGAAGTTTCGACACTTAGAAAATTTTCCACTAGAGAATTTTGGAGTAAGTGCTTAGAATATTTTTGAAAACAACTTTGAGTTAAATACTTAGAATATTTTCGAACAAAATTTAAGTATAAACAGAATTTAAGTACAACGAAGAATTTTCAAATAGAATTTAAGTACTTAGAAGAATTTTCAAACAGAATTTAAGTACTTAGAATATTTTCGAAAAAAATTTAAGTACTTAGAGAACTTTCAAAGAGAACTTAAGTACTTAGAGAACATTACTTTTTGAAAAAAAACATTTAATTTGAAAAAAAAGTTTTAAATTTGAAAAAGGAGATAAAAGTTTTTGAAAAAGCATTTAATTTGAAAAAAGATTTAAATTTTAAAATCTTCTTTTCTCTCCTTTCCAATCTCTCCCCCTTTGTCATACATCAAAAAAAAATTATAGAAAAAAAAATTGAGTAAGGAAAGTAAAGTGCTATATTGAATCAATTCTATGCATAAACTGGACCAAATCAATTTAACTTTCCTTTCAGGTCCTGTCTAACTCAGTTAGCTACTTACTAACTGCTATAAACAGTAGCTTTCGCTAGGGTTAGTCAAGTTAAGTGATCCGATCAGGTTAGATTTTCTAAGCTTGACACTTAACCTGATTACTGTTCAATTGGTATTTATTGCCCCAATTACTGCAGATGCACTAACTTAAAGCATCTTGAATCAAGGCATAGACCTATGCATCTCAACCCAGTCTAGGTTATCAATCAAAAGTACCCTAAGGTGCTTGTGAGATGTTGGCTTCTAGATCTATAGGTGCATGCAGTTCTAGGATTAGGGCCTAAGCTAAGTTCATTTGCGAAAAAGCCCTAGTTTTGAAGGGGTAAGTTTTTGAAAAAAACTAACTCGTAAATTGTTTTAAATTTCAAAATAGAAATGACTATTCAAATAATTTAAATAGCAAATAAAAAATAAAACAGTTTTAAAAAAAAAATATAAGTAGAACAGTCCTATTCTACTAAGTATAACCCTAACTGCCTTCTTAGTGAGCTGAACTCAGACTCAGGTAAGGGTTTGGTGAAGATATCAGCTAAGTTTGACTTTGAGTCTACATGCTTAAGGACTATTTCACCCCTGGCTACATGATCTCTTACAAAATGATGTTTAACCTCTATATGTTTAGTTTTAGAGTGTTGGATTGAGTTCTTAGTTAGATTAATTGAACTTATGTTATCAATGTTGACTTGGGTTTGGGTGTAATCAAGCTGGAAGTCCTTAAGAGTGTGCATCATCCATAAGAGTTGTGCTACACACTCTCCTAAAGCAACATACTCAGCTTCGGTTGTAGATAGAGCTACGCAGTGTTGCTTTCTGCTGCACCAATTGACTAGACTATTTCCTAAAAGTTGGCAGCTTTCACTTGTACTCTTTCTATCTAGTTTGCATCTAGTATAGTCAGAATCAGAGTATCCTGACAAGTCAAAAGTTGAGGTCCTAGGATACCAAATCCCTACATTGAGAGTGCCGTTAATGTATCTAAGTATTCTTTTTAGGGCTGCTAAGTGTGTTTCCTTAGCACAGGTTTTGTATCTAGCACACATTCGTACAGCGAAAAGGATATCAGGTCTGCTAGCTGTGATGTAAAGTAAACTTCCAATCATACTTCGATATAGTTTAAGGTCTACAAGTTTACCTTCAGGGTCACTATCAATTTTTACATTTGTTGTCATAGGGGTACTTATGCTTTTGGAGTTATCCATCTTAAATTTCTTTATTAACTCCTTAGAATATTTAGATTGATGAACATAATTTTCATCCCTAGTTTGCTTAATTTGTAGTCCTAAAAAGAAGTTGAGCTCACCAACTAAGCTCATTTCAAATTCGTTTTCCATTATTTTTACAAATTCTTTTAAGAAATTTGAGTTGGTCGATCCAAAAATTATGTAGTCAACATAGATTTGGGCAATGAAAATGTCCTTTCCTATGGTTTTAATAAAAAGAGTTGAGTCAATTTGTCCTTGGTTAAATTCCTTAGAAATGAGGTAGGTTGATAGGCGTTCATACAATGCCCTGGGTGCTTGTTTTAGTCCATACAGTGCCTTATTGAGTTTGTAAACGTGGTCAGGTTTTTCTAAGTCCTCAAAACTGGGGGGTTGTCCTACATAGACTTCTTCTTTGATGAACCCATTTAGAAAGACTGACTTTACATCCATTTGGTAGAGTTTAAATCCTTTATGGGCTGCAAAGGCTAGCAACATTCTAATAGACTCAAGTCTGGCTACTGGGGCATAGGTTTCGTCATAGTATAACCCTTCGACTTGACTGAACCCTTAGCTACTAAGCGGGCTTTGCTTCTAGCTATTTCCCCTTAGTTATTTAGCTTATTCCTAAATACCCACTTAGTATCAATAATGGATTTGCCCTCAGGTTTAGGTACTAGTTCCCAGACTTGGTTCCTTTCAAATTGGGCTAACTCCTCTTGCATTGCTATGATCTAATCAGGATCAAGTAAGGCTTCCTCTATAGTCTTAGGTTCAATTTTTGAAATCAGTGCGATCTAACTATGATTTCTATAGGATGACCTAGTTCTGACTCCTAAGGTTGGATCACCCACAATTTGATCAGTTGGGTGACTGAGTCTGGGTTTCTTGGTTCTTCTAGAACTTGGTTTAGCCTCAGGTCCGGCTGGACGGTTCGATTCAAAATTTGATTCAATTACTTGGGTTGGTTCAATTGACTCAGTAGTTGGTTCAATAGTCAGTTCATTTAGAGGTTCAACTAGTGGTTCAATTGAGGGTTCAATAATTTGTTCATTATCTTCCTGATCAATATTTGATGGATTTAGATTTGGATTATCAGATTTTGAATTAGTTTCTTCATCAAATATTAAATTTGTTGTTTCTTCAATTTTGTTAGTTTGTTTATTCTAGACCCTATAGGCCCTACTTGTTGTTGAATATCCTAAAAATATTCCAGGGGTTGACTTAGACTGGAATTTCCCTAGGTAGTCCTTGGTGTTTACGATATGAACTTTGCACCCAAAGACCCTTAGGTAGTGTAGGTTTGGAAGTCTATGGTAATATAGTTCATAGGGAGTTTTATTATGTCGTTTGTTAATTAGGACCCTATTTTGGATATAGCAAGTCGTACTAATTGCTTCTACCCAAAATTGGTTAGTTAGGTTGAATTCATTGAGCATAGTCCTAGCGGCTTCTTGTAGGGTTCTATTTTTCCTTTCTACTATCCCATTTTGCTGGGGGGTTCTAGGACACGAAAATTCGTGAATATATCCGTTTATCTTACAAAATTCCTCAACCCTTTGATTTTCAAACTCTCCCCCGTGATCACTCCTAAGTCTTTTGATTTTGGTATCATTTTGATTCTCAATTACCTTACATAGGTCAATGATTTTCATCCTTAGTTTTTAGGAACCTTACCCAAGTAAACCTAGAGTAATCATCGATAATGACTAAGCAGTACCAGTTTTCGCTTAGTGACTTGGCTCCATGTGAATCAAATAGGTCAAGGTGCAGGAGCTCAAGTGTGGTTTGAGTTAGGTCTAATTGAATTTGTTTGTGATTAGACCTGGTTTGTTTACCTTAGTTGCATGAGTCACATATCATGTTTTCATGGTTCTTAATTTTTGGTATTCCTTTAATTAAACCAAATTGGGTGATTTTTGAAATTAATCTAACATTTGTATGACCTAATCTCCTATGCCAGAGGTTTGATTCTTCTAACTGAGTTAAGAGACATTTAGGTACTAAGGGTAGATTTATAGTATAAACATTATTTTTCCTAGTGCCCTTAAGCATGACTTCTAAGTCTTGCAAATTTCTAATCAGGTAGTTAGAGTTGGTAAAGGTAACTACATAGCCAGTATCACATAATTGACTTATACTAAGCAAATTGAATTTAAAGTTCTCAACCAAGAGTACCTTTTTAATTACAAAATCGGATTTGAGTTCAATGTTACCTGACCCAAAGACCTTGAGTGTAACATTGTTCCCAAATGCTACTGAGCCTAGGTTCTTGAACTTGAGTTTGGTGAATTTCAATTTGTCTCCAGTCATGTGTTTGGAGCATCCGCTATCCAACATCTATTGGTCCAAATCTTTATGTTCTTACACATAAAGAATTTATTGATTTGGATCCAATTAGAATTAAGGATAGCATAAATTGATTTTCACAACCTAGTCTGTCTCACCCAATCTATAGTTATCAATCACGTTAACCTTATGGGTTTTGTGAGACAGGTTTTATCAGAAGTAAAGATTTTATTTTTAAAAAAATTATTAATTTTGAAAGGTTGAATTAATTTTGAAAACAGTTTAATTGAATTTTAATTTTAAAAAGTGGTTGAATCTAGGATTAATTGAAATTTGTGTTAGATTCAAATTTGATAATAGTAAGGTGAATTTGGTTTTCAATAATCGGCTTCCAGGTCTTGGCGAGGTACTAGGCTTTCTTTGGCCGTAGCCTTATTGGATCATCAACCCTTTCCTTGACAAAGCCTTTTATTGAAAATCATCTTCAAGTTACTCCTTGAAAGATTTTGGTCTAACTAGTTTGGGTCTTGGATCGGTAGCTTCGGCTAGTTCTGCCAAGATGGCTTCCCTAACGTACTATCATCTCACCTCCACCCAATACTATGTTTCAAATTTCAGTTAATCATTTTAGTCCTTAGTTTAACTAGTACTAGGTCTAAGCATGGTAATTTACAGAAAATAAATAAATAATCAAGCATGGAATTCAAATTAAGAAAAGAATTTATCTAATTATAAAAATTATTTATAAGTTGGCTCCCCCTGGACTAAAGCCACGGTAATGATTAGGCAAGATGTGAATCTTGTCCTTGGGGATCCAATACTGGTTTGGTCTAGCTTGGTTGTTCAGGCAATGTTTGGGTACCCATGCCTGAACTTTGGGTCTAGATTGGTTCAATACAGCATAGTATGGCCTTTGTCTCGACTTAGTTCGATACCCTAACCCGGATCGATTTAGAACGGACTTCTATTTTCCAAGGATCATGTCAAGACCCTTATAACCCGAAGCGAATCGTTCTAAAGCCGCTCTAAGGTCCTTGACTTGAGTTTTCAAGGAGGAGTTCTCTTTCTCAAGCTTTTCAACTTGAGTAGAGGTTCCTTCTTGAACCTTCTCGGTCAAAGATCTAGAGTCAGCTCCCTCTTTCAGGAGTTTTACTTCCTGTCGGAGGGACTCGACTCAGATTTTGGCTTTGGCCAAGTTACGAGATAAGTAGGTAATTAACTTTGATAATTCTACTTCAGAGTAACCACTTACAGTTATTTTGTCATTCTCCGAAATTGAGAGCCTTCCATCGTCCGGCTCTGATTCTGATCCGGTGTCGATGTCTTCCGAAGCGGTCAAGGCGAGAAGGTTCGATTGTGGAGCTTCTTCTTCTTCTTCGGAGGAAGATTCGTCCCACGTGGCTTGAAGAGCCTTCTTCCTTCGAGTCTTCTTGGCTTCTTTTAGATTAGGGCACTCCGATTTGTAGTGTCCCTTCTTGTTGCATTCGTAGCACATCACATTTGATTTGGTCTTAGACGTTGAGGGTTCAGCTGGATCTTCCTTTTTTCGGCTGATTTTTCTTCTGTTGGTCTGATGCTTCAACTCCTTGTAGTAGTCCCAGGCTAGCCGAACCAGCTTGGGTCGATCCCCTTCACTGTCTTCTGAGTCTGAGTCTGAGTCAGACTTGGGTGCAGGTTGAGGCTTTTTCTTGGCCACCTTTCCTTGGGGTTTTCCTGTAATAAAAGCAATACCTTTCTCGGCCAAAGTGCAGTTAGTCTGCTCGTGTAATTCCAATTCTGAAACTAATTCGTCTAATTTAATTTTAGAAAGATCCCTAGAAACCTTGTAAGCATCTACCATAGATGCCCATAGAGTATTTCTTGGGAAAGCATTTAGGGTATACCAGATAAGGTCACGGTTTTCTACCTTGTGATCGATTATGTGCAGACCGTTCATCAGCTCCTGGATTCTGGCGTGGAGCTGGACTGCTGACTCGCCTTCGTTCATTTTGATGGCGTACAATTTGTTCAGCAGTAGGTCCCTTTTTCTGATACTGGTGTCGGAGGTACCTTCGTGCAATTCAATCAGCTTACTCCAGAGTTCTTTAGCACTGTTGAAGGGACCCAACCGGTTTAGTTCTTCTTTGGTTAATCCACATTGCAGCGTCTGGGTTGCCTTTGCATCAGCCTCGATCTTTTTCTTCAGCGAGGCGTCCCATTCTGTGTAGTGTTGTGCCACTCCTTTAGCATTCTTGGGGATTTCCAGGCCAGGTTGGATAATAATCTACATATCCACCTGAGTTTTCAGGTGGACTTCCATCCGACTCTTCCAGTAGGAGAAGTCATCTCACTGAAGAGTGGTGGTCTGGCTGTGCTGAAACCCTCTTGCATGGCGATTATAATTTCTGAAATAACAAAATAAAACAAGAAAATTCTGTCCCAAGACTTGGTCTTGGATTAGTAGTGTGGGAAAAAGTTAATTGGAAAAAAATGATCGAGTGGTGTTGTACCAACCTCGATTAATGAGAAAAATTCGAAAAAAGAAATTAAAATTTTTTGTAAAATTCGAAAAACTCTCAAATTGGTGGTGCACCAAATTTAAGCCACCCGCTCTGATACCACTTGTTGGATCGAAGAAAACGATAGAGGGGGGGTGAATATCGTTAAACACTTTTCGGATTAAAAAGAGCAGATACGCAGCGGAAAGAAATTAAATGCACGGGAACACAAGTCTATTTTTTACTTGGTTCGAAGTCGCGGTCGACTCCTACTCCAAGGCCCACGGTCCTTGACCGTTTACTTTGGGCAATACTATAATCGCGCAAAAGAATTTTACAAGTTAAGTACAAGAGTATTTCAGGAAATTGAAATTGCTACACTTTTTATTACCGACGCCCGATGTGGATCGTATTTCGGAGCAGAGGGTCGTCGTCGGAGCTGGGATCTCGTAGTCGGAGTTAGCTGGGGCGTAGCGCTTGAACGAAAAGCTTTGGAGCGTTAGAAAATAGTGATGTTGAAGCCTTGGGGTCGAGCACCCTTTTATAGTGCTCACGGGAGCGGCTGACACGTGCCTTTAGCTGCGAGAACCTCTATCCGCAGCTTGGTCAGCGCTTATCCACTCCGATTCGGCCCCTGGTTTGACTGGGGCGCCCGGGACCTCCTAGGCGCCTAGCCCAGTGTGGTTTCGAAGTAGTCTTGCTTCTTGCTGTTTTGGCCTTTTACCTTGGGCGCTCGGGACCTCCCGGGCGCCTAGCCCAGTTGCCTTTCCCCTTCCTCTGGGGCGTTCTGAGCTGCAGAAACACCATCCTTCTATCGCTTCAACCAAGGTTAGTTCCAAAACACACTAAGCAAGAATGTTAGTCATTATTTACAGCCGTAGTTGTCTTAGTTCTGACTTCGGGTCTCCCAAATGGAACCCTAGGACGAATCGACGCCTACTGTTCCCTCGACGGGGAATGCGTCCTCACCTACTCCTCTCAGGAGAGTTTACCTTTTGCCAACCGGCTCCTCCGGTTGGACTTTTGCCCAATCCACCTGACCAAGTCTTCGTGCCTAACTTCCGGTAAGGTCTTCGGTGCCCAGCCCCTTGCCAGGACTTCGTGCCCAGTCCTCGACCAGGACTTCTTTGCCCGACTTCCGGTTAGGTCTTCTTGCCCAGTCCTTGACCAGGACTTCTTTGCCCAGCCCTTTGCTAGGACTTCTTGCCTAGTCTACCTAGGGCTTCTTCCTGCACACTCAGTGAACAAGTTAGAACACAATAACATCTTAACTTCTGAACCCTTTGCCATTATCAAAACAGGATTGAGCTTAGGTGCTGCCTGCACCAACAGGATTGAGCTTAATGATTGACAACCAGAGTTGTCTAGTTCCGACTTTGGATTTCAAATGAAATCCTAGATCGAACCAACGCCTACTATTCCCTTTCCCAAGGAACGCGTCCTCACCTACTCCACTCTGGAGAAGTTACCCGATGCCAACCTGGACCTCCGGTTGGACTTTTGCTTGGCCTCCGAGACACTCGGATCTCGAGATGTCTGATCCTCAACCCGTCTCTACTTCTGTCCGTAGTCCTCCTCGACTAAGTCATTTGCCCAATCCTCGACCATGACTTCGTGCCCAATTCCTCGAATCAGGACTTCGGTGCCCAACCCTCGGTCAGGTCTTCGTGCTCATTCCCAAAACTAGGTGTTCTTGCCCAGCTTGACTCTTCATGACTTCATCTACCTAGCTTCACTCACTAGGACCTAGCTTCACTCTCCAGGATTTCATCCACCTAGCTTTACTCATTAGGACCCAGCTTCACTCACTAGGATTTCGTTCCTTGATAATAACTTCTTTGCTAGTCATCATAATCCTGACTAGACTTCTCTCTGCCAAACATTAAGTCCTGTTTGGCTTAGTCCAAATAGGTTTAATCACTTTGCCAAATATCAAGTCATGTTTGGATTATCACTTGGTCAAACTGACCAACCTGGGTACTATTCACTTTGCCAAACATCAGGTCTTGTTTGTCTAACCCTTTATCAAACTGATCAAACCTGGGTTTACCCTACTAAACATCAGGTCCTGTTTGGCTTAACCCTTGATCACTTTGATCGAACGATGATCTATTGTCAAACATCGAAATACTAGAGGTTGACTGTTCAAGACTGATGCTCTTTGCACCAACCAAAATAGTAAAGAATAAAGTCCGCTTAGTATCTAAAGAATTTAGTCAAATTGAAGGATTGGGTTATAATGAAATCTATGCACCTGTAGCAAGATATGAATCAATTAGGATGCTTTTATCTTATGCAGCCCATAAGGGATTCAAATTATATCAAATGGATATTAAGCCTGCCTTTCTAAATGGATTTATAAATGAGGAAGATTATGTAAGTCCACCTCAAGGTTTTGAGGACTTGGAACATCCTAGTTATGTTTTTAAACTTAAAAAGACCCTTTATGAACTTAAACAAGCACCTAGAGCCTGGTATGAAAGAATATCAAATTACTTAATTTCTAAGGGGTTTAACCAAGGTCAAATTGATCCAATCGTATTTGTTAAATCCTTAGAAAATGATATTTTTATTACCCAAATCTATGTAGACGATATAATTTTTGGCTCAACCAATACAAACTTTTTAGAGGATTTTACAAAAGTAATGGAAAGAGAATTTGAAATAAGCCTTGTAGGTGAGTTAACATTTTTCTTAAGACTTTAAATTAAACAAACTAAAGATGAAAACTATGTTCACCAATTTAAATATGTAAAAGAATTAATTAAAAAATTCAGAATGGAAAAATCTAAAGACATTAATACCCCTATGACAACTACTGTCAAAATAGATAATGACCCAGAAGGAAAACTAGTGGACTTGAAGCATTGTTGATGTGTTATAGATAGCCTACTTTACCTAACTGCTAGCAGACTTGATATTTTATTTGCAGTAGGTATTAGTGCTAGGTACCAAACCTGTGCTAAGAAATCTTACTTAAGTGCTGTCAAGAGAATCTTCAGATACATTAAAGGCACTCTAAATGTAGGAATTTGGTATCCTAGGACTTCTAATTTTGACCTACTAGGCTACTCTAACTCAGATTATGCAGGGTACAAACTAGATAGAAAAAGTACTAGTGGAAGTTACCAGATGTTGGGTCACATCTTAGTTAGTTGGTGTAGTATAAAGCAACACTGTGTTGCATTTCCACAACTGAAGCTGAATATATAGCCCTGGGAGAATGTGTAGCTCAACTACTATAGATGATGCATACCCTTAAGGACTTCCAATTGACCTACTCTAACACTAAAGTCTACATTGATAATATTAGTTCAATTAATCTTACAAAAATCCCATTCACCATTTCAGAACTAATCATATTGAAGTAAAACACCACTTTGTTAGGGATCATGTAGCTAGGGGCGAAATTCTACTTACACACATAGAAACAAATTCTAACCTAGCTGATATTTTCACTAAACCACTACCTGAGTCTGAGTTTAGTTAACTAAGAAGGCAGCTAGGAATGTGCTCAGTAGAATAAGCTTATTTATTCACCTATGTTTTTTTAATTAAAATTATTCCTGTCATTTTTCTAATCATTTTTCAAAAACTATTTTTCCAAAAATTCATATTTTTGAAATCATATTATTTTAACTTTTTGTTTTATTCTTTCATCTTAGTTTTTCAAAAAAGTACCCCCTTTAAAATTAGGGATTTCTTCGTTATGGACTTAACTTAGGACATAACCCTAGTTTGTATGCTTCTATAGATTTAGAATTCAGCATCTCATAAACATATTAGGATACTTTGATTGACAACTTAGACTAGGTTGAGATGCATAGGTCTATGCGTTGACTCAAGATGCTTTAAGTCAGTACATCAAGAGTAGTTGGGGCAATAAATACAATTGAACATCAAACAAGTTAAGTAATCAAGCTTAGAAAGTCTAACTTGATTAGACTACTTAACTTGACTAACCCAAGTGAAGCGACTGTTTTATAATAGTTAGTTAGTAACAAACTGGGTTAGATAGCGATCCAAGGAATTTAGATTTGATTATTTTTCAAATTTTGTTAAAATTATTACATGGTTTAATTTTCTGAGACTTAAATTATGCTTGGACTCAAATACGAATATTAACTTGATTCAAATTCTGATCTCTAGTATTAATTATGTGTTATTGCATAATTATTTCATAGTTTGCCACTTACAACTTAGCATCTGCTTTCTTAAAAATAACTCTTGATATTTTTTTCTTAGAACTATTTTTCAAAATTTTCTTATATTTTCAAAACTCACAAGCTCTGATACACAATTTCTTTCTCCTTAAATCAAATTTTTAAGAAAATAAAAAGGTGGAGAGTGGGAAAAATATACTTTCAAAGAATGTTTTGATATATGGAAAAGGGGTAGAGTGGAAAATGTAAAGTTAAAAACCTTTACCGCTTTTCAAAAACTTAGTTTATCAAAGATATTTTCACTTTAACTTAGAGTTAAAAATCTTTTCCTTTTTCAAAAACTTTTGTTTCACTTTAATTTAGTGTTTTACTTAGAAGTTTTCAAAACATTGTTTTAAAAATTTATTCTTTAAATTATTTTTTTTTCAAAATAATGAACATTCTCAAACTTAGAATTTTTCAACGAAATTAGAGAATTTTTCAAATTGAAAATTGCATGTTTTTCAAAAGCTTCAAGGGGAAAATTTCAAATCAAGGGAGAGCTTTATGCACTATTTCAATTTTGCAAGGTTTTCTTTTTCAAAAATTGCAAATGTTTTAAAAACAAGGGGGGGATCACTTATAAAGGGGGAGAGCTAAAAGGTTATCTATAAATTTCTCAAAGCCTTAAGAAAATTGCATTAATCTATTTGCTTAACTATGTCTTATTTCTTGCTTATATATTTTTTAATTTAACTTTTGAACTGGATTGCTATAAATCAAAAAGGGGGAGATTGTTGATGACGAAAGCACCAGATCGAACCTGATTGGATAATGGCATAGGGTTCAAAGTTAAGTTTATATTGTGATCTAATGGATTCTCTAAGTGTGCAGGAAAGTCCTAGTTTACTTAGGCATGAAGCCTTGACCTACAAGGTTGAGCACGAAGTCCTGGTCGAGGACTGAGCACGAAGTCCTAGCCGAGGGCTGGGCACCGAAGACCTTACTGAGGTTGGGCATGAAGACCTAGTTCAAGGAATTGGATATGAAGTCCTGGTCGATGACTGAGCACGAAGATCTGATTTGGATGATCGGGCAGAAGACTTAGCCAAGCGAAGACTACGAACAGAAGTAGGGATGGGTCGAGGTACGAACGTCTCGAGATCCAGGAGTTTCAGAGGCCGAGCAAAAGTCCATTCGGAGGAGCCAGTTGGCAAAAGGTACCTTCTCTAAAGTGGAGTAGGTGAGGACGTGTTCCCCGGAAGAGGGAAGAGTAGGCGTCGGTTCGACCTAGGATTTCATTTGAAATCCAAAATCAGATCCAGACATCTCAAGATGTCAATCATACATTTATTATATATATTATTCCTGGACTAACCTTGATTGCAAGCTAAAACGATCAGCTGGCTACTATAACGCCAGCCTTTTTCCCACACCTTACGGTGTGGCAAGAGGCGGCGTTACACTAACATACATAGGGGCATATAAACATCTTAATGCAGCAGAATAATTTTTTTTCTATTTTTTTAAAACTTATTACACATGCGTTTACCCATGCAACTAATACTTGAATCAGGTATATATGCCTTAACTATCATTTATGAACATGGTGACATTGTAACTTAGCCTATTAACAGCATACGTAGCATCATGATATAAACATTCCATAACTTATCTATAAGCATCATAAGTAGCAAGTAACTTATCCATAAGCATTATAAGTAGTAAGTTATTCTTTAGGCATAACTATCATAAGTATAGTATAGAACCTAAGGAGGCGTTTCAAAACACAAGACATGCAACAAGTATAAATAGAAGAATCCTTTGCCATGTCACTGCCACACACACACTTTTGCCCTTCCTGCAGCTTCCCTTAATACCCTCTTGCTTGATCTACGGTATAAGGAAATAAGACTATAAGCACACAGGCTTAGTAAGACCCTTTCCTACACACTAAAACCATACGTCACATAAAACGTAATCATATGAAACATTTAACAGGACATGGTTCTTAACATGAAACGTAAGCATAAAAGACATTTAACATGGCATGGTTCTTAACATAACCATAAGCATATTCATAACACAATTCATAAGCATACTCCTAGCATAAATCATAAGCATTTTCCTAGCATAAATCATGAGCATATCATAAGCATATTCTTAACATAAATCATGAGCATATTCATAACATAAATCATGAGCATATCATAAGCAGATTCTTAGCATAAATCATGCGCATATTCCTAACATAAATCATGAGCATATCATAAGCAGATTCTTAGGATAAATCATGAGCATATTCTTAACATAAATCATGAGCATATCATAAGCATATTCTTTGTAACGACCCGAAAAATTCTCTTAATATTTTCTTAAAATATTGAGCATGTCTAGATAATTTTCCGAGGGGCCCAGAAATAATTATGTAAAATTGGGCCTAGAAATCCATTTTTTCTCATTTAAATTGAGAAAAACTAGGTACTAATGAGCTTTAAAGGGGCTCCAAAAGTGGGTATTAATTAGGTAAAATTAATATAAATTAGGTAAAACTAATATAAATATAAAAGAATTTTATTTAGGAATATTGGCATAATTATGGGTGATTTTAGGGGGGATTTTCGGAATTTAAGGAAATAAAGTAATAAAATAAATGAAATGAAAATCAAAGTAAAAATAAATGTGCATGAGCCAAGGATTGAACCTTGGACCTCTTGTAAAACCAAGAATGCTTTAACCAACTCACCTAGCAAGGAATTCTTATGAGTAATTGAAGTGGAGGTTGGTTAAGAGGTAAAAGGAGGTGAAGGGTCATGGAGAGGCTCTTCATTTGCCTCCTTGATGGGTTATAATGAGAGGAGTTTTGGGAGTTACTTCTTCTCTCAATCAAGTGCATTACCTCTCCTCTTCATCCCTCATTCTTGCCGAGCACCAAAGGGAGGAGTTCCTTGGAGAAAACTTCACAAGATGTCTCATCTCTCAAGATCTAAAGTTCCTACAAGGTGACAAGGTCTAGTTGTGGTCAAGAGATACCAAGTCCTCTTCCTTCTCCTCTTTCAAGGTTTGAAAAAAAAATAAAGAAATCTAAGGTAAGACTCCCTCACCTGTGGTATAATAGTTATCTATGATTTCCATGATTTTTAGTATGATATATGGGGTAGTTTTGGATGTGATGTTGAAAGGAAAGAAAAACCAAGGTCCTTAAGTTTATGGATTTCGGCCGGCATGATTTAAAAGCCTATAAATTTGCTAAAAATCTGGATAATATTTTTTAATGTTCCCTTATGATGTTTATCAAGTAGATATAATTTTTGGGAATTTTTGGAGTACCCTAGGATACCCTAGAGTTTCGGCCAACATGAAAGAAGCAAAACCCAGAACCTTAAGTTCAAAGGTTTCGGCCACTATGTTTTAAATGTCTAGAAATATGTTAAAAATTATGATAATGTTATTTAATGTTCCCTTATGATTTTTAGAAGTTAATTATAATATTTGGGAATTTTTGGAGTACTCTAGGAGACCCTAGAGTTTCGGCCAACATGAAAGAAGCAAAACCCAGAACCTTAAGTTCAAAGGTTTCGGCCACTATGTTTTAAATGTCTAGAAATATGTTAAAAATAATGATAAAGTTATTTAATGTTCCCTTATGATGTTTATAAGTTAAGTATAATTTTTAGGAATTTTTGGAGTATCTAGGAGACCCTAGAGTTTCGGCCAACATGAAAGAAGCAAAACCCAGAACCTTAAGTTCAAGGGTTTCGGCCACTATGTTTTAAATGTCTAGAAATATGTTAAAAATCATTATAATATTATTTTATGTTCCCTTATGATGTGTAGAGGTTAGGTATAATTTTTGGGAATTTCTGGAGTACCCTAGGACACTCTAGGGTTTCGGCCAACATGAAAGGGGCAAAACCAAGGTCCCTATGTTTATGGGTTTTGGCCACCATGATTTAAATGTCTATAAATATGTTAAAAATCATTATAATGTTATTTTATGTTCCCTTATGATGTTTAGAAGTTAAGTATAAATTTTGGGAATTTTTGGAGCACCCTAGAGGCCTATATGGTTCGGCCAACCCCAAGGACCCAAGGGTTAGGGTTGAGTCTTTAACTTCAAGCATATGTTTATGTGTTGCCATGATATAAGGATGAAGGATGGTGATTATGTGAATTTTCACATGGCCTTGGGACTCCACAAGTTTCGGCCAATAAGGGTTAATAGGATAAAAGTTAAGATTTATTTCAAGTAAGGGTCCCGATGGCCCTATGGTAAGATGTGATTTATGTTTATGAATGATAGGCCATGTTATGAATGATAGGCCATGTTTCCGAATGATATGTCATGTTTATGAATGATATGCCATGTTACGAATGATATGTCATGTTTATGAATGATATGCCATGGTTATGCAAGATATGCCATGTTTAGGAATGATATGCCATGTTTTAGGATAATACGAATGTATGTCATGCTCTATGAATGATGTGTACATATGTCATGTCTAAGAATGAGAATGATGTCACGACAAGTATGTTATGTCTATGTTCATGATAAGAAGGATGCCATGATAAGTATGTTATGATCATGTTCATGATAAGAATGATGCCATGATAAGTATGATATGAATGTCTTATGAATGATGAAGCATGCAAAGTATTTTACTTTATGAATGGGCTTGTACCGGACCCAAGTATGGGTCCAAGGGATGGGCACCTTAAGAACGCCCCGGTTCTGAACTACCGGAGCTGTCCACGGTTCTGGCACTACCGGAGCTGTGCAACAGGGATGGGCTCCTTGAGAACGCCTCGGTTCGGGGACAACCGACTATGCTGTCCTTACCCTAGTAGGTCGGGGCTCGCTACCTCGGATTTACTAGGGATGCGCGCTATGATGTATGTATGTGGTACAAGCCGGGGACCCCAAATGTTATGATGATTATGTTTAAGCATTTTAAAAGTATGATTTTAAAAGTTAAGCGTCCATATGTATATGCATTCCACCCATGCATTCATACATGTTATGCATTATGTTATGATAATGATGTGTTATGCTTATGCTCCATGTTAAAAGATATGTATGAGAATGAATGATCCATGTTATGATTATGGTAAGAAGATGCTCTTATGATATGTTAGAATGTATGCCTATGTTTATGCCATATAGGTTGGTTTATATCTTATGTTTATATTCATGCCATGTCCCATGCCATGCTAGGAAAGTTTATTAAGTTATGTTCATGCCATGTATGATGCCATGCTTAGAATGTTTAATTATGTTTATGCCTATGTTTATACTTTAGGCCATGATAAGAATGTTTAATTAGATTTATGCCTATGTTTATGTTTTATGCTATGATAGAAATGTTTATGATGCTTATGTTCCATATGATTATGAATGAATGACGAATGATTTTAGTGAGTAGGAAAGAGTCTTACTAAGCCTATGTGCTTATAGTCTTTTTCCTTATACCGCAGATCATGCAAGGGGACCATGAGGAAGCAGCAGGAGGGCAAGATTATATGTGTGTGATAGTGACTTGGCCCATGAAATCAAACGGTTGCCGTTATGCTAAGAACTTTACTTTTGTTAAGTATATGCTCGATTAGTGACTTATGGAAACTTATGACATGATGTTATGCATGATATGAAATGAACCCCATGATATGATGTTAAGCTTGTTATGACATGATGTTTAAGTATGAAGTCTATATGTCTAGTGTCCATGTCACTATGTTAGAAATGGTAGTAGGGGCATGTAAAGTTTAAGTTATTTCTACTGCAGTATGGTGTTACATGCCTTATGTATGTTAGCGTAACGCCGTTTTAAAAAAAAAAAAGCGGGCGTTACAGGTTGGTATCAGAGCCGTTACCATCTCACTACACACACATCAAGCCCTCTTCCTGCAGCTTCCAAGTAAGTTCCTCTTTACATATCTTATAGTAGAAAGATGTTTTATGATTTTAAGGTATGCCAGTATGAATGATATTTATGATGAAATGTACGTTACGATATGTAACGATGAATGATACTTTATCTTATTTTAGGAATTAAATATTTAGAATAATATAGGGGTAGAAAAGAAACTGATATTGACCATACTTGTCTTTTATGAAGAAAAGTATGGCTAGAAGACAGAGTAACCGACTTAACGAGACTACTTCATCGCCTGACCTGATGCTCAATATACCTTATATTATAACCTATTTTAGGTCACATCATAAGACAATCATGTATAAGTATCCTACCTTATACCTTGGGTCTAAGTTAGTCATAATACAATTAGTCATAAGTGTGACTCAACCTTATGTTCATAAACATGGTATTAATTGAGCGCCATCGTAATATTAGTAATTAAGGTGAACCTAGTATTAACATTATTATATCATATAAAGCAAATGGTAATAATATGAGAGGGTGTACTAATATCAGATTATTATAAATATAATTATAATACTAATTCCTTATCATATAAGTATTGTCATAATTCATCTATCATATAGGTTCTTAATATGAGCCTACATACAGGTTGACATGTATCATCTCAACCTATAAGTTATTACCTATACATATTATTCCATAAGCAATTATAGGTATTATACCTATAATTTATATGATAAGTAATTATAATTTATGATATTATGTATAACCTATGATATAGTCTCATGTAGGGAATTATATGATAGCCTACATACATAAGATTATAATACTCTCACCTATATTAGCGTATAGTATTAGTTCCATTATACTAATACTAATATAGTTAATGGTATAAGTCATACGGTATAAACTAAAATGATACGCATAGGGTAGTGTCCCAATTATATTAACACATATTATAGATTATGTGTCCACTATATTTTCATACTAATTATAAATATTAGTATTATCAACTATGTTTCACTATTATCTTATATATAATATATAAGATTACCTTAAGTTATTTTATGGTAATATAATAAATATGATCTCACTTATCATATAATAACCATTAACTAATATAATTCATAGCTCATGTCGTGAACTAATATTTTGGAACCATACTATTATTATGTTTACCCATAATTATAATAAGTATATAATTATGATATCTGCATATAATTACATCATAGGGCTAGTAATGACACTAGCTCAGTTATGACAATCATGTATGTCACTTATATCATCAAGGATATAAGCAATTAAGAAGCCGTGAATAAAGTACACATAATCATGTTAGTAATATTATCGGTTCCTTGAGTGGAAGAATTTTCCCTTATTCGATGCGCCCGGGATCCACCAAAATGTATCAAGACCTGAGGGAGAAATTCTGGTGGTCCGACATGAAGAGAGATGTGGCGCAGCATGTTGGTACATGCCTAACCTGCCAGCAAGTAAAGGCAGAACATCAGCGACCCGGAAGAGTTATGCCGATGTCCGGCGTAGACCCCTGGAGTTTGATGTTGGAGATTGGGTATTTCTCAAAGTGGCTCCTATGGAGGGAGTGACCAGATTTGGGAAGAAAGGAAAACTAAGTCCGCGCTATGTGGGGTCGTACCTGATTCTGAAAAGAGTCGGTAAGGTGACATATGAGCTGGAGCTGCCTCCAGAGATGTCAGCTATCCATAACGTATTCCATGTGTCCCTGCTTAAAAAGTGTATCCCAAATATGGACCGAGTGATCGAGCCGCAGACAGTGCAAGTACAAGAGGACCTAAGCTATGAGAGCAGACCCATCCAGATTTTGGATAAGGAAGTCAAGAAGCTGAGGAGTAAGAGGTACCCTTAGTCAAGGTCCTATGGCAAAGTCAACGGTTCGAAGAAGCTACCTGGGAACGCGAGGACGAGATGAGGCGCAAGTACCCGGAGTTATTCTAAGTTCGAGGACGAACTTTCACGAGGTATGGGGGATTGTAACGACCCGAAAAATTCTCTTAATATTTCCTTAAAATATTGAGCATGTCTAGATAATTTTTCGAGGGGCCCAGAAATAATTATGTAAAATTGGGCCTAGAAATCCATGTTTTCTCATTTAAATTGAGAAAAACTAGGTACTAATGAGCTTTAAAGGGGCTCCAAAAGTGGGTATTAATTAGGTAAAATTAATATAAATTAGGTAAAACTAATATAAATATAAAAAAATTTTATTTAGGAATATTGGCATAATTATGGGTGATTTTAGGGGGGATTTTCGGAATTTAAGGAAATAAAGTAATAAAATAAATGAAATGAAAATCAAAGTAAAAATAAATGTGCATGAGCCAAGGATTGAACCTTGGACCTCTTGTAAAACCAAGAATGCTTTAACCAACTCACCTAGCAAGGAATTCTTATGAGTAATTGAAGTGGAGGTTGGTTAAGAGGTAAAAGGAGGTGAAGGGTCATGGAGAGGCTCTTCATTTGCCTCCTTGATGGGTTATAATGAGAGGAGTTTTGGGAGTTACTTCTTCTCTCAATCAAGTGCATTACCTCTCCTCTTCATCCCTCATTCTTGCCGAGCACCAAAGGGAGGAGTTCCTTGGATAAAACTTCACAAGAAGTCTCATCTCTCAAGATCTAAAGTTCCTACAAGGTGACAAGGTCTAGTTGTGGTCAAGAGATACCAAGTCCTCTTCCTTCTCCTCTTTCAAGGTTCAAAAAAAAAATCAAGAAATCTAAGGTAAGACTCCCTCACCTGTGGTATAATAGTTATCTATGATTTCCATGATTTTTAGTATGATATATGGGTTAGTTTTGGATGTGATGTTGAAAGGAAAGAAAAACCAAGGTCCTTAAGTTTATGGATTTCGGCCGGCATGATTTAAAAGACTATAAATATGCTAAAAATCTGGATAATATTTTTTAATGTTCCCTTATAATGTTTAGCAAGTAGATATAATTTTTGGGAATTTTTGGAGTACTCTAGGATACCCTAGAGTTTCGGCCAACATGAAAGAAGCAAAACCCAGAACCTTATGTTCAAAGGTTTCGGCCACTATGTTTTAAATGTCTAGAAATATATTAAAAATCATGATAATGTTATTTAATGTTCCCTTATGATTTTTAGAAGTTAAGTATAATTTTTGGGAATTTTTGGAGTACTCTAGGAGACCCTAGAGTTTCAGCCAACATGAAAGAAGCAAAACCCAGAACCTTAAGTTCAAAGGTTTCGGCCACTATGTTTTAAATGTCTAGAAATATGTTAAAAATCATTATAATGTTATTTAATATTCCCTTATGATGTTTAGAAGTTAAGTATAATTTTTGGGAATTTTTGGAGTACTCTAGGAGACCCTAGAGTTTCGGCCAACATGAAAGAAGCAAAACCCAGAACCTTAAGTTCAAGGGTTTCGGCCACTATGTTTTAAATGTCTAGAAATATGTTAAAAATCATGATAATGTTATTTTATGTTCCCTTATGATGTGTAGAGGTTAGGTATAATTTTTGGGAATTTTTGGAGTACCCTAGGACACTCTAGGGTTTCGGCCAACATGAAAGGGGCAAAACCAAGGTCCCTATGTTTATGGGTTTCGGCCACCATGATTTAAATGTCTATAAATATGTTAAAAATCATTATAATGTTATTTGATGTTCCTTTATGATGTTTAGAAGTTAAGTATAAATTTTGGGAATTTTTGGAGCACCCTAGAGGCCTATATGGTTCGGCCAACCCCAAGGACCCAAGGGTTAGGGTTGAGTCTTTAACTTCAAGCATATGTTTATGTGTTGCCATGATATAAGGATGAAGGATGGTGATTATGTGAATTTTCACATGGCCTTGGGACTCCACAAGTTTTGGCCAATAAGGGTTAATAGGATAAAAGTTAAGATTTATTTCAAGTAAGGGTCCCGATGGCCCTATGGTAAGATGTGATTTATGTTTATGAATGATAGGCCATGTTATGAATGATAGGCCATGTTTCCGAATGATATGCCATGTTTATGAATGATATGCCATGTTACGAATGATATGTCATGTTTATGAATGATATGCCATGGTTATGCAGGATATGCCATGTTTAGGAATGATATGCCATGTTTTAGGATAATATGAATGTATGCCATGCTCTATGAATGATGTGTACATATGCCATGTCTAAGAATGAGAATGATGTCACGACAAGTATGTTATGTCTATGTTTATGATAAGAAAGATGCCATGATAAGTATGTTATGATCATGTTCATGATAAGAATGATGCCATGATAAGTATGATATGAATGTCTTATGAATGATGAAGCATGCAAAGTATTTTACTTTATGAATGGGCTTGTACCGGACCCAAGTATGGGTCCAAGGGATGGGCACCTTAAGAACGCCCCGGTTCTGGACTACCGGAGCTGTCCACGGTTCTGGCACTACCGGAGCTGTGCAACAGGGATGGGCTCCTTGAGAACGCCTCGGTTCGGGGACTACCGACAATGCTGTCCTTACCCTAGTAGGTCGGGGCTCACTACCTCGGATTTACTAGGGATGCGCGCTATGATGTATGTATGTGGTACAAGCCGGGGACCCCAAATGTTATGATGATTATGTTTAAGCATTTTAAAAGTATGATTTTAAAAGTTAAGCATCCATATGTATATGCATTCCACCCATGCATTCATACATGTTATGCATTATGTTATAATAATGATGTGTTATGCTTATGCTCCATGTTAAAAGATATGTATGAGAATGAATGATCCATGTTATGATTATGGTAAGAAGATGCTCTTATGATATGATAGAATGTATGCTTATGTTTATGCCATATAGGTTGGTTTATATCTTATGTTTATATTCATGCCATGTCCCATACCATGCTAGGAAAGTTTATTAAGTTATGTTCATGCCATGTATGATGCCATGCTTAGAATGTTTAATTATGTTTATGCCTATGTTTATACTTTAGGCCATGATAAGATTGTTTAATTAGATTTATGCCTATGTTTATGTTTTATGCTATGATAGAAATGTTTATGATGCTTATGTTCCATATGATTATGAATGAATGACGAATGATTTTAGTGAGTAGGAAAGAGTCTTACTAAGCCTGTGTGCTTATAGTCTTTTTCCTTATACCGCAGATCATTCAAGGGGACCATGAGGAAGCAGCAGGAGGGCAAGATTATATGTGTGTGATAGTGACTTGGCCCATGAAATCAAACGGTTGCCGTTATGCTAAGAACTTTACTTTTGTTAAGTATATGCTCGATTAGTGACTTATGGAAACTTATGACATGATGTTATGCATGATATGAAATGAACCCCATGATATGATGTTAAGCTTATTATGACATGATGTTTAAGTATGAAGTCTATATGTCTAGTGTCCATGTCACTATGTTAGAAATGGTAGTAGGGGCATGTAAAGTTTAAGTTATTTCCGCTGCAGTATGGTGTTACATGCCTTAAGTATGTTAGCGTAACGCCGTTTTAAAAAAAAAAAGCGGGCGTTACATTCTTAGCATAAATGCGTAACATGAATGGATGCATGAGTCAAATGCATATACATAAGGATGCTTATTTGAAAATTATACTTATAAATACTTAAACATAATCATAACATCATGGGGCCCTGGCTTGTACCACATACATACATCATGTGCACGCATCCTTAAGTAAATACGAGATAGCTAATCTCGACCTACTAGGGTAAGGACAGCTAGCTTCATCGGTAGTCCCGAACCGTGGATAGCTTCATCGGTAGTCCAGAACCGTGGACAGCTTCATCGGTAGTCCAGAACCGTGGACCTTACTTAGGTCCGGTACAAGCCCATTCATAAAATAAAATAATTTCACATGCTTCTTCATTCATAAACATACGTGGCATAATCATTCATTCTTAATGCTTACATCATCATTATGCCTTGAAGGCATGAACCTTATCTTCATTCTTCATTTTCATTCCATATCATCGTTATGCCTCGAAGGCATGAACCTTATCTTCATTCATCATTTTTCATTCATAAGACATGATATACATACATAATTATGTCCTAAGTATAAACATCATCCTAGTTCATAAAGCTTGCATGATCACGCTACCTCAGGTAAGCATGCATTACATACATGGCACATATCACATATCATACATGATCATGGTATCTATCATAAAACATGCAGGGGTAAGATTCGTAGGAACATGATACTTGCTAACTAGGTTCATAACATTCAACCTAAACATGGATAAGTCTACATAACTATCTTATACATATGTCCAAAGTGTTTATCCTAACGCATGCATACTTCTTCGACACATGTGTTCGTAACATATGATGGAAGACATTCATAAATAAATCCTACTTGAACAGAGTCATAATGCATATCATATAAACTTAGGGTTTGGACATTATCAGAAACCATACAACATCCTTGAACCTATTCACATACAATTACATACACTACCATAGGGAGTCATTAGAACCCTTAATTGGAGTTAACCCTAAGTCCTAGCCCTAATTCTTGTCTTGGCCGAAACCCTAGAAGGGTAATGTGTCCATGAAAAATTCACATACTTCACCATTAACATCCAATACAATACATACAATACCCTAGGGAGCCATTAGAACCCATAATTGGGGCTAACCCTAAGTTCTAGCCCTATTCTTGGTCATGGCCGAAATCCTGGAGGGGGTCTAAGCCCATGAAAAATTTATACCACTTACAATCAATATTCATAGGATCATAAGGAATCATAGATGACATGCTTAGAGGTTAAATCTAATCCTAACCATGGATTAGAGGTGGTGGCCGAAACTTGTAAAGGGTCCTAGGGTGCCATCAAAAATTTCATAACTCATAATTTATTCCTTATTTACCATAGAAAAACATTAGGAAACCTAAATAAAGTTTTAACATCATCCTAGACTTGGAACCATGCCTTGGCCGAAAACCCTAAAGGATCATCTCTCATGGTTTCCTCAACATATATATCTCCAACAAAACTTGAATCATGGTAAACATCAAGAAAAACTATTATACCACAGGTGAGGGAGTCTTACTTTGGTTTATCTTGATTATCACCTTGAATAGAAAAGCCAAAAGAAAACCTCCTTGACCCTAGACCACCCCTAGCCCTTGTAGCCTTGTAGGAAGCCCTTAGATCTTGAAGATGGAGTCCTTTGTTAAGCTTTTCTAAGGGAGACAAACCCTTTGTGGGTTTCGGCTAGGAGAAGGAAGAAGAGGGAGAGAAGGAGTTTTGGTGGAAGAAGAGAACAATGACTTAAGTGCTAAGTTGTCTCTTCCCTTCCCCTCTCTTGTATACTACATGAAGGGGGCAAGTGAAAGGGCATGGTGCCTCTTCTCTTGATGACTCTTCACTTCCCTAAGCCTTAACCAAAATCCTCTTCATTCTCTACTAGCACTCCCTTGCTAGGTGAATTGGATAGTACATGCATAGTGACACACTAGGTCCAAGGTTCAATTCTTGGTCCATGCACTTCTTTTTATTACTTTTATAATTATTTTTGCTAAGGCACATATAAGAGCCCACTAAGGTTTATGTTAATATTTCTAATTTAAATCCATTCCATTCATGATAAAATTTTACCTAAGGTCCCTCAATGGCCATGGTATTAGAAGGTCCCATTATTACTTAGCTAATCTACATGAAAAATCATGAATAATCATGCTAAGGTTCGTACTAGTATCTCTATATTCCTCGAAAATCTATCTAGGTATGATCAATATTTTTAAAGAAAATATTGAGAAAATTTTCCGGGTCGTTACAGCTACAATCAGGGGTGCCTGCGAGGACTCAAGCACTCGTGAGCCAGGCGCCTAAGAGGTCATAAGCGCCTGTGAGCCAGGCGCCTGAGAGGTCATAGGCGCCTGTGAGCCAGGCGCCTGAGAAGCCAAGTGCCTGAGAGGTCTCAGGCGCCCCAAAGGTGTTTCTCGGCATTGGCAAAAGATGAGTTGGCAGTCACTTGTGGAGGTGCCACGTCAGTTCCCAGGCGCCCGAGAAGGGATAGATTTTGGCCGAGTCAGTGGATAACGATGCGGCTAAATCGTCGACGTAAAGGGCACCCCTATAGCCTCTCGGGCGCCCGAGTAGCAATATAAAAGGGGTTTCTTCTCGTTGCTTCAAATAATCAATTTAAGCACTTGAAAACTCTGTGATAAAGCTTCCATGCTCAAGTTCTCTATGCCAAAGAAGTTTGATGATCGACGGCATGCCGCTTCTATAATAAAAAGATCATTTCATCTTTTAAAATGTCGTTGGTATAATTTCCATTTCATTTCTATACTTAATTCATTATACTTGTACCTCATTTTACAAATTATAGTATTGCCCAATGAAAACGGTCAAGGACCGTGGGCCTTAGAGTAGGAGTCGTCACAAACTCCGAACCAAGTCAAAACTAGCAGTGTTTTAATTTGCGAGTTTCTTTATTTTCACTGTGCTTACTCTCAATTCATTTCCAAAAATTATGTAATCGATATCCCCCCTCTATCAATCACAACCATCCCTCACAAAAGGTCATTCTTAACATATCCGAACTTGGGTATAGAACCAACTCACGATATAGATCTTACTTCTCAATTGTGAACGGAAATAGCACCCGAGTCCAAGCACGCGACCATAAACATTGCTTGACAAATCAAGCAGGACCAAACCACAATTGGATTCCCAATGATCAAATACATTACCTAGATAGTCCATATCGAGGCATCAGTATAGGGGGAGCCAATAGAAAAACCATTGATATTTTTAGATAATTCTTTTTGAATGCTTGTAAAAATTGATTGTTTGTTTATTTATTTATTTTTCTACAAATTATCAGGCTTATGACTAGAAATGGTTAGATAAAGACTAGACTTGATTGAAACTTGTACAACATAGTATTAGGATGGGATGAGCTAATAGTACGTTAGGAAAGTCTGTCTAAGATGTTAGGTTGGGTAAGGAGTACCTTATTTGGACTTTTTTGCCCGACAGAACTAGTCGAAGCTATCTCACCACATCCTCGATTAGTTAGTCCAAGGTATCTCAAAAAGTAAATTGAAAATACAATTTCTTTAAAATGCTTTATCTAGGAAAGGGTCATTGTTCCGATACTCAAGAAGGCTCTTATTCCTCGCTAAGACCTGGATGTCAATTATTGAAATTTATTTTAAAGTTACTACTTGTTAAACTTGAATCTAACTCAAGGTTCAATCAAATCATATATTTCACTTAAAATCAAAAATAAAATTTTTATACATCTCACAAAACAGATATGGTTTCCCTGTTTTGACACTTAAATGGGTTAGATGTTCAGGATCTAAAAAATTAAGTTCAACCCAACCAACATAACAAACCTAATATAAAACTTTTCACTATTTAAATCAAACCTAATAAAATTTTCAAACTTAACTTAATCTTTTCAAACTTCATAAATTTTTTAAACATAACTTAATTAATAAATTTTTAAACTTAATTTAATTTTAACGAAATAATTTTTTTTAAACATAATAAAAGCATAACTTAATCTTAACAAACTTAATAAAATTTTCAAACTTAATTCAAACATAACTTAATTAAATTCTTAAACTAAATTTAATTTTTTAAACTTAAGAAAATTTTCAAACTTAACTTAATTAAATTCTTAAACTAAACTTAATTTTTTATACTTAACAAAATTTTCAAACATAACTTAATTAAATTCGTAAACTAAATTGAATTTTTTAAACATAATAAATTTTCTCAAACATAACTTAATTTTAACAAACTTAATAAAATTTTCAAACGTTACTTAATTTTTTTATATAAAATTGTTAAACCTAACTCAATTTTTCCTAATTCTCCAAATTCGAACCCTTTAAAATGTAACTTAGTAAAATTTTTGAGGAAAATTCATATCTGCTTGTTTTTTTTCCTGGTGAGCGTTAGCCAGCCGGGTGCCTGAAAGGTCATGGGCACCCGACAGCTATCGAACCAGGCGCTTGGAAATTTCACAACCGCCTCATCGTGCTAATCGAAGGCGTCCATGGTTTTCAAAAACCAGGGGCGTGATGGTGCCCAATACTATGCCCAAAAGCAATGTGTCACGATGAGCACTCAAATTTAGAAATTTATAAAGTTGAAAACCCTTACTAGCAAAATTATATGTAGAATAGGGGTCTCAAGTCGTATTTTTTTTCAAGGACTAGTCGTGAGTGTTTGAATCAAGCTTGAAAATTATTTGTCGTTAAATGATTTGAGTTTTCGAGATAAAATGAGGGTTTTATTTTGCAAGTAAGATTGAAAGTAAAATTTGAAATGTAATTGACTTAACTAGTAGAGTTAAACTAGGTATTGCAAAAATTGAACTCAACACTAAGAAAATTGAACAAGGCAATTTGAAATCACAAGATTAGAATTTAAAACTGATATCTATTGCAGGAATGAAACTAAAACTGTATCTAATTCGGAAGTAAGGAATTGAATCAAGCTGTAAATTGAAACTAAGTATGTTTATGCAGGAAAATCTCCTGATCGGTCGGTAATCCGATCAGATGCAAGCCTGATCGGTCTGAGTGATCGATCAGGTGGAGTCTGGATCGGTCGACAGTCTGATCAGTAACTGTAAACAAGCTGATATAGAGCTAAGAACAGAATTCAGAAACAACAAAAGCAATTCAAAATTGAAATCTATTAACTACTGACTCCAGATTAGATTCGTCACCATGTTTAGCTTCCTGCCGTCACACAAGAATCAATCCAAGAACCCCTTAGATCGCAAGTCTTCAAATTCAAGCTCCTTCAATCGGTTGTGACGAATGGCTCTTCCACTCGATTAGCTGGTTGCACTCTAGCTTAGAATCCTTCAGCACAAGTCAGAGAACCCCTTAGACTACTCTGATGGATCCCGATCGACGAAGCCAGCGGTCGCGTGGAAATCGATTTGGATGAAGCAGAGCCTGGTGAGACCCTCACCGGAGCTGGCTGCAACAGATCCGAAAACCAACCTCCCGGAGACTCGACCCTGATGATTCGAAAATCTGGAGAGAAACTAAAACTGGAGTGGCTGCCTGCGATCGGAGAAGACGAATGGAGAAGAAACTGGAATTGAAAAGCGATCTCGCGACGATGAGCCCGGCGCAGAGAAAATTTTGATTTAAATTTCCACTTGAAAACATGAACGACCGTGATTGTTCTGATCTAATCCAACGGTCTGATCAAGTCAGATCGAACCCAAACTTCCCAAATCTTGATCAAGGGTTCTGATCTTCTTGTCCTTAACTCGGATCACTCAGATCTGAAGCGGATGGCTCAGATCTTCTCTTCTCTAGCTTGGACGATCTAGATCCTCTAGTGCTTGAGCCAATGACTGAATCAACTCTGATTTGGCCCAAACTTTCAAATCTTGATCCATGAACTTGATTAAGTCTATCTTGAGCTTGGATAGACCAGAAGTTGGCGGATGACTTAGATCTAACCGTTCTCTTGAATGGACGGCCCATGTTAATCCGATGCTTGATCCCTTTGATCCGGATCCAAATTCTAACCCATGTTTGACCCAATATGATCCAGGTTCATGATCATTTGAAACCTACAGAATGATATTAAATTTTAGTGCCAAAACAACTTAAATGTAGAAAGAAATGAATCTTAAGCTAAAATAGAGGTAATTCATGAAACCTTATACACATGCAAACTTAAGCATATAATAGTGGATCAAAACATGGATTTGAAGGCCTAATTTAATCAACAAAATGAAAGTTATCAACTCTCCCACACTTATTCTTAGGTGTCTCGCACAAGCTACTAAGAAACTAAGATGTATTCCCCTTAGATTATGCTCAATCATAGTAAGAAGCAATTGAAAAGAAATTACTTAGGGTTGTCAATTCTCAAAAATCTAAGCTCAATAGACTAGTATCTTGTCCTTAAATCAACAACTTACCATACTTCCTCCTTCATGACTCATTGAGATGAACTCAACACACAAAACCTTCCAAAGGGATTTTTAGTGGCTCTCTTCCTCAGTTCTACATTTCAATGAAAGTGGAACTCACTCAAACACAACATGTTTCTTGAACTACCATAAGCTTGCTTATTATCTACTCTCCACCATCATTCTTGCCTTGGATCCACATCTACAAAGGTTTATTAGAACACATTAAAGAGATATGAAATGAATAGAATGAAAAAGTAGTTCCATGAATTTTGATTCCAAAGACTCATGATAAAGGAAATAGAGGAATTTGATATGCTAAGAAAAGAAATAGGGTAAAGAAATATAGCATGAAGAAGAAATATGGTAAAGTAATGAAAAATAGAAGTCTTGGATACTCAAAATTATTTCTAATGCTCTTTTCCCTTTTGTGGTAGCCTCTTATGAATTCTGAGCCAAGGGAAGTGAGCATGAGCTGATTTGGAGGAGGTTCAATATTGAAGGGAGTATTCTGTTCTGTGCCAGCTTCACTGATCGGTCCATAGACCGATCAGACATTGCCTGATCGGTCTGGTGATCGGACTGGTCCTCCTTGATCGGACTGGTGACCGATCAGGGGCTGATCAATAGCCAAATTCCAGAATTCTGAAACTGTCTTTTTGCTGAATTTTCCTTTCTTCCAATCATCACTAAATCTTAACCCATCTAGCTTCTTATTCTCGACTTCAAATTCAAAAATCTATCCATCTTTTAAACCTTCATGATTTCCTTTGTCTTTTCTTTACTTTACTTTACTTTTCTTTTTTTCTGTTTTCTGTTTTTTTTTCAGTTGCTTGTTGTGTTTTTTTTCCTCTACAGCTTTGCTACCTCTAACAACCAAATTCTACTCCCTCATCTCCACTTCAGTGCTTGGCAATGATTAGAACTTTTTGAAAACACTTCCACTTGCCAATTCCATGTCTAAATGAAACTTTTGGTGGACTTGAAAAGTTTCACTAGTTACTAACCTTTGTAAGCCCCCATTCCTTTCTAAACTATCCTCATAGAGTTGGAACACCAAACAACATTCAGAAATCAAATTGTTCCAAAAGTGAGCTTAACTTTCCCATACTCACAACTCATCTTTGATACACCACTCCATCTATTTGGCACACTTCTCACTTTCTTTTCTTCTTTCTATTTTTTTTTACATTGTATCCTTCATACACTTCATTCCTTTAGTCCCATCACAACATTCGGAATCCACAACAATCCATCTAAAAATACATAAAAAAACAGATAATAAACATCATGATACATCACTTCTCACCAAAACCATTTAAAAGCACTAGCCACCTCCCCCACACTTAAACTTTTGTCCGTCTCGGGCAAAATAACATCAAAAAAAATCTCAAATAACCAAGTCTATAGAGAAATATGGTAATGAGTAGAAAAATAGGGAAAGGAATGAATTAAGCATGTATCAACAAGGATTATTGCAATGAGAAGGGAAGACAAAATGATTTACCTATATAAATGTGGTCCAATCATAGAAATATGATTTTGAAAGAACCTAAGCAAGTTCTAGAGTACAATCACATATGTGTATCTCAATAATAAAGCCAAATCCTCACTAGGTAAAAAGAATTCATCTCAAGTCATCACTCTAGAGTCCATAACTAAGTAGTACTCAAGCAACTAAGAATTTTCATCCATTGGCTCAAATCCTAAGTCTTGACAACCAAATTTAATTTTCTTTCAAGAGACTCTAAAATGATATAGAGAAACCCTAGAGGGATATATTTATTCCTACTCATGCAAAAATAAGGTGCCAAAATGGTAAAATGGTATCTAAAATCACTCTTTATTCATCCTACATTACCTAAACATTTATTATCAAAAACTCATTGGAAAAGAAAGATTGAACTATTTGAAAATAATAAAATGGTATTTACAATGAAATAAAACTTAAGGAAAAGAAAACTCCCCTTTAGGTTGGGTAGATAGCATCTTTGATGTCCACTCCATCCACCTCTAGCTCCTTTAGTTCTTCAAAGTACTTCTTGAGACGGTGGCCATTGACCTTAATCAACTTGAGCCTTGACTTGTACAATAAGACTTGTCACCAATTTGAAATTCTTTCCTCACTATGTGTTTGTCATGGAAGTTCTTGGTCTTTTCCTTGTAGATCCTTGAGTTCTCAAATGCCTCTAGTCTAATCTCTTCAAGCTCTTGAAGTTGAAGTTTCCTCTCTTCTCCCACCTTGGTAGCATCAAAGTTGCAAGCCTTCACCGCCCAATATGCCTTGTGCTCTATTTCCATAGGAAGATGACAAGCTTTTCCATACATTAAGCGGTAGGAAGACATACTGATTGGTGTCTTGAATGCCGTTCTATAGGCCCATAGTGCATCATCTAGCCTTTTGATCCAATCTTTTCTATTCGGCCCAACAGTTTTTTCCAAAATTGCTTTGATTTCTCTATTTGAAATTTCGGCTTGGCCATTTGTTTGGGGATGGTAGGAAGTAAAAACCTTGTGTACAACCCCATACTTGCTAACTAGGGCCATCATGTGTTTATTGAAAAAATGAGATCCTTGGTCACTTATTATAGCCCTGGGAATTCCAAACCTGCAAAATATGTGTGACCTGACAAAACTAACAACAACACAAGAGTCATCAGTCCTGAGGGAATGACCTCCACCCATTTAGAAACATAATCTACAGCAAGTAAAATGTACAAATATCCACAGGATGCAAGAAAAGGTCCCATAAAGTCTATACCCCAAACATCAAATATCTCACAATATAGCATAGTCTATTGGGGCATCTCATTTCTAGCTCCTATGTTCCCAGTTCGCTGACATCTATAACAATTTTTATAAAACACATATGCATCATGAAATAAAGTGAGCCAGTATAAACCACACTCTAACACCTTCCTAGCTGTTCTTTGTGGTCCAAAGTGTCCTCCACAGGCTGATGAATGGCAAAAAGTAAGTACTGAACAAATCTCATGGTCAGGTATGCATCTCCTAATTATTTGATCATTACAAAATTTTCATAAATACGGGTCATCCCACACATAGAATTTTGCATCGCTTTTGAGTTTATGTTTTTGAGCTTTAGAAAAGTGTGTGGGAAAAACATGTGCTACTAAGAAATTAACAAGGTCTGCATACCAATGTGACTCACCATGTACTGCAAGAAGGTACTCGTCCCTAAAGTCATCATCAATGGTGGTAGTGGATTCATCTCCTTCAATTCTGCTCAGTTGATCTGCAACAAAGTTTTCTTTGCCACTTCTATCTCTGATTTCCAAGTCAAACTCTTGGAGTAGAAGCATCCATCTGATTAGCCTAGGCTTAGCATCTGACTTCTTCAATAGGTACTTTAAAGAGGCATGATCAGAAAAAACAATAACATGTGAGCACAATAAATAAGGTCTAAAACGGTTTAAAGCAAAAACAATGGCAAAAAGCTCCTTTTCAGTGGTGGTGTAATTTTCTTGGGCAGCATCTAGGGTCTTGGAGGCATATCATAAGACATGAGGTGCTCCATCCACCCTCTGTCGTAGAACAGCTCCCACTGCAAAATTAGATGCATCACACATTAGTTCAAATGGCAAATTTCAGTCAGGTGATCTAATAATAGGAGTAGAGGTAAGAGCCTCCCTTAGCCTGTGAAAAGCTTCTTTGCACTTATCATCAAAACAAATATTAACATCTTTTTGCATAAGTCTTGTCAAGGGCCGAGCAATATCGCTAAAGTCTCTAATAAACCTGCGGTAGAAGCATGCATGTCCAAGAAAGGCACGAACATCCCATACGCATACGGGGTAAGATAAAGTAGATATAACACTAATTTTTGTAGGATCTACCTCAATACCTCTCCTAGAAACTATGTGTCTTAATACAATACCATGATCTACCATAAAATGTCATTTTTCAAAATTAAGCACAAGGTTAGTCTCAATGCAACGGTGTAAAACCCTAGACAAGTTATCTAAACATGAATCAAATAACATGCCAAAAACTGAAAAATCATCCATGAAAATCTCCATGCAATGCTCTGGTTGTTGGATCGAGAGAACCGATAGAGGGGGGTGAATATCGGAAAACGTTCAGATTTTAGAATTAGAGAAATTACGCAGCGGAATAAAACAATCGCGAACACAGGTGTTTTACTTGGTTCGGAGCCTAGGTCAACTCCTACTCCAAGGCCCACGGTCGTTGACCGTTTTCTGCGGGCAATTCTATATGTGTGCAAAACGGTTTACAAATAGATGTTACAATTGCAGTATAGTAAACACAAAAGTAAAAGATCGCTCTTTGTTACTGACGTCCAGTGTGGGATGTTTCTCAGAGCAGAGGGACGTCGTCGGCGCTTGTATCTCGAGTCGGGAGGTTTCTGGAGCAGAGCGCGGGAGCGGAAGAGCGTGATTGCGTTGAATGAAGTGTTGTTCGAAGCCTTGGGGTCGAGGGCCTATTTATAGCCCCTGGGGGCGCCCGGATCGTCGGGGGCGCCCCCCCCACGTGTCGGCCGATTCGACTTTCACTCGGTCAGCTTCTGATCCCTTCTAACTCAGGATCAGATTTTGACCAGGGCGCTCGGGACGCTGGGGGCGCCCGGGTTGACCGGGTCAGAGCTTATCCCTTGGCTTCGTTGGCTTCTGGTTCGATGGCATGCACAGGGGCGCCCGGGACGCTGGGGGCGCCCGGGAGCAGCGGGGGCGCCCTGCCCATGAGCTGCAGAAGCAGTTCCTTCGCTTCATGTGTTTTGTGTTTACCTTGGGGGCGCCCGGGACACTCCGGGCGCCCTGGTCAGCTGCTGCCTCACTCCTTTGAGGCTCTCTGAGCTGCAGACACTCGTTCCTTCGGTCCTGCATCCAGGGTTAGTCCAAAACACCATAAAACAATAAGATGTTAGTTTATACAGCCTTAGCTGTCTTGGTTCTGACTTTGGTCTCCATAATGGAACCCTAGGTCGAACCGACGCCTACTGTTCCCTCGACGGGGAACGCGTCCTCACCTACTCCTCTCGGGAGAATGTACCTGATGCCAACTGGCTCCTCCGGTTGGACTTTTGCCTAGCGGTCCTTCGCCAGGTCTTGGTTACCAAGCTGTCCTTCGCCCGGTGCCTAGCATTCCTTCGCCAGGTCTTCAATCCCAAGCTGTCCTTTGGCTGGTGCCTAGCAGTCCTTCGCTAGGTCTTCGTCTCCTAGCAGCCCTTCGCTAGGTGCCCAGCGGTCCTTCGCTAGGTCTTTGTATCCTGGCATTCCTTCGCCAGGTGCCTAGCATCCCTTCGCTAGGACTTCTTTCTGCACACTCAAGTAACTTTGTTAGATCACCAATAATACTTAACTTTGAACCCTTTGTCAATATCAAAACAAGGTTCGATATGGTGCTTCCTATACCAACACTAATAACTCACCAAATATACTTACCATGCACCACTGAAACGTTCCTGGAGCGTTGTAGAGTCCAAATGGCATGCGTCTGTAAGCAAATGTGCCAAAGGGACAAGTGAGGGTAGTCTTCTCTTGATCCTCTGGATCTATACAAATCTGGAAGTAGCCTGAGTACCCATCCAAGAAGCAATAATGGGACTTTCCTGCCAACCTCTCAAGCATCTTATCAATAAAATGGCAATGGAAAGTGATCCTTCCTCGTGACTTGGTTTAGCTTCCTATAATCAATGCATACTCTCCATGAATTTTTAACTCTGGTGGGCACTAACTCATTACTTGCATTTTCCACCACTGTAACTCCAAATTTCTTGGGCACCACATGAATGGGACTAACCCATTGACTATCAGAAATAGGGTAAATGATATCTGCCTATAGAAGTCGAGTCACCTCTTTCTTAACAACATGCAAAATGAGTGGATTAAGTCTCCTTTGTGGCTGCCTCACTGGTTTAACATTCTCCTCCAAAAAGATCCTGTGCATGCAGATAGCTGGGCTAATACCTGGTATATCTGATAAAGTCCACCCAATAGCCTTCTTGTGCTGCCTCAGGACTTGCAATAACTTTTCTTCTTGCTCTAATTCCAAGTGCTGAGCAATGATAACTGGAAAACTCTGCTCCTCTCCTAGAAAAACATACTTCAAATGATCTGGTAGTGGCTTAATTTCAATCTGGGACTGCTCACTAGGTATGGGTGATCCTTGGGGCTCAGTGCAATCCCTTACACTCACACACCTCTCTTTTGAGTCCTCTGAAATATTAATAGAAATAGGTGATCCTTGGGGCTCTGTGCAATCCCCTACACCTAGAAAATCCTCTCCAGCTGGAAGTAAGTCTGAAATAACCACTGAATCATCCTCCTCAATAGCAGATACAACCTCAGCCTCTTTTGAAATACCAACTCCTCTGGAATCCATAAATGAAGCTCCCTCAGCTAGTATATCTGTATCATCCAACTCCTCTAGAATGCTAATGCTCATAATAGAGTGGTCCTCTCTCGGGTGCTTCATGGTATCAAAAATACTGAATTGAACTATTGTGTCTCCAATTTCCATCGAAAGTGTGCCAGCATATGTTAGTATTATGAGAGAAGTGTCCTAAGGCAATCGCCTTATGATTGTAATCATTTAATTTTATAAATGAATATTCACTATTTGAGTATACATGTTTTTGTATTTGATTGAGATCTTAAACTCATTTACTGAATGTCCGCAATATAATTCACAGCATGAGAGAATTTGTGATGAATTCACAACTAGTGATTATCTCTACATGTGTAATTGTGAAGTATTGAAATTATCCCTAGTCGATGAATTGATAAATACGGACACTGTCAATTCTGTTGAGACTACCATGGGTTATTCTCTAATCAGCTGATTCTCACTGGCTGGAGATATTGGGATGTCCGGAGATAAACATGAATGCTAGTTAAGGGAACTAGTTCATTGAGTGACTGGCTGTAGAACTTCATATGGTAATCTACATATAGAAATGTCAATGAAGTTCTTACTGCAGCTTAAGTGCGATGTTCCTTTGACAAGCGGTGTTCATGTCATCTTGGTCATGGAGACTTATACCTTGACATCTTAAGCAAGCATCTCCAAGGAGGTGTGGACCCAGGATGGTTGGGTATAAGCCGAAGTGCCCGAAGATGTTTGAACAGCCTACAAAGGATTCACCACTCCTTGTGAGGAGATGTATACCCAAGGCCTATCGTCGGATTGCTACTCGAAGCCTCTGGCCAGAGCATGACATGTTTAGAGTATGAATCTCTTAAAGACATGAGAGTAATTAGAATCCGTTGGACGAGAAAGACATTACTTGGGCTAGGTGTGACGTAGTCAGCCTAGTGGGGATTGACACACATAGACCATGTCCTGAACCAAGTCGGTATAAGATGGTGAAGGGAATGGGGCACGATTCATTAGAGCTGCTGAAGGGTTTCAGAATAATTTCTGAGGTCAACCATTGATCTTTCGATTAATTGGGGATCATGATGTACTACTAGGTGCCACTTATGATCGTTCTATAATTAGTTAATTATAGACGGCCAACATAAATCGAAAGCCTATTTAGTCACACACACTACGAGTAATCCGAGGGATTTAAAACGAGTTAAAAATTGGATTTTCCGATCAAAAGAGATAAGCCGAATCTGAATTTTTCAGAGACGCATCGGAAGCATAAAATGGCTAAGTCTTTTGAAAACTTATTGAACGAATTAAATGAGTTTAATTCGTGAAGTCGGGGCTTGGGTTTGGCCGGCCAAAGAGGGTCCCCACCCTCTTTGTTTGGCCGGCCAAATTAAAAGGGGGAGAACCGAATTTTTTGGTTCAAATTATAAAATAAACCGCACGTGGTTTGTTTTATAAAATTATGGATGAATAAATTTATATAAAGAAATTTATATAAAGAAATTTATATAAAGAAATTTATTTTTCATGGAAATTAAAATAAACCTTGGATTGGTTTATTTTATTTTATAAAATCAATAACGGATTGGTTTACCATGATAAAGAAAATTTATATAAAGAAATTTCTTTCCATAATAAAAGGGGAGACATGGTTGTTTTTATTATAAATTAAGTTATAATAAAAACTTGACATAACGGAATAATTCATAGAAAAATTTATAAGATAAATTTCTTATGAAAAATTTATTCCGTTAAGAGGAGACTTGGCTATTAAGAGGCTTCCACCACCAAGAAGAGGCCGAAGAAGAAGAAGAAGCGGGCACAACTCCTTCCTTCTTCCCGGAATCTTGATTCCGTTCTTCGTTTGGTGGTTAGTCTTTCCATCTCTCTCTTGGTATTCTTGTCGTGCCTTTGGAGAATCTAGTAGTTCTTGTCGGCACGAAACTCGTGGCTTTGCGAAGTCATCCCGAAGAAAACTCGGCGTGGACGCGAATAGAGGCGGAGCTTCCAAGGGACGCTACGGTTGGATCTCGTCCCTTTCTACGAGTTATGCAAGGTATTAAGTAAATTAGTTTACTTTCTGCAAAATTTTAAATGTATGATCATGTCTCCACAACATAAGGTTGCATGCTAGATACGTGGTTAAAATAATTTGAGAAATTATTTATGCTAAACCTTCCGCTGCACGTAATTAAATTTTAAAATTATGAACCCGTATCCATGTCAACATGCACCCGGTTACAACAGTGGTATCAGAGACGGTTAGTGTTCGACATAATCATATAATTGTTTTGCAGAAAACTTTGTCATGATCTCAATTTTGGAAAATTTTCCAATTATGGAAACTTTCCAATTATGATAAATTTTAGATTTAGGAATTTCAAAATTTGAAAATCCTCATGAAATTTCGCAAACTTTTGAAATATCCTAGTTTCTGAAATTTTATGATAATTGTGAAAACTTCCCATTTTTGGAAACTTTCCAATTTTGGAAATTTCCTATTTTGGAAATTTTTCAATTTTGGAAATATGTAAGTTTTCTTTGTACCAGAAACTTACAATTATTCTGAAAACCTATTATAAAATCTCGCAATTTTGGGCACTTTCTTTCAAAGAAAGTCTAGACAAATTTATGGATCATTAATTGACAATTAAATTCGAATTGGTTTCAAATTATCAACAAAATTCTTTATTTTGGATTGAGCCTCGGGGAGCCGTCCAATTTAAAGTTAGTTGTTGTAATTTAAATTTCTAATTTTGAACAAAATTGTCATGTTTAATTTGGTTACGCTTCGGGGAGAGGACCAAATTAGATTTACAACAAATTCCTTTTTTTTTGGGTATCTGAGCCTCGGGGAGCCACCCAAAGAAAATATTTTGTTGTAATTAATAAATCCATAAATAAAATATGTAATCAAATCTTGGAAATTTTGAGGTGATTCTCAAACGATAATTTCCTTTTTTGATTTAAGAGGTGATGCTCTTACATATTGTTGTCTCCAAAATTAATTAGGAAAATGGTTTCCTATAGAGTTTTCTTAAATAAGATTTTCATGAAAATAATATGTGGTTGAATTAAGGGAATCTGTCTCTTAATTTAATAAGATTTGATTTAGAAAAATCAAAGTCTTAAACATATTATTTCCGAAATTGATTATGACAATTTAGGAAATTGTTTCCCAAAACAATTCCTTGAATAAAGTATGAAATTAGAATTAGGAAATCCGGTTTCTAATTCAATTAATGAGACTTGATAAATTAAATCACATACATACTTTATCAAGGAAATTGTTAGTACATGACATAATTATATGTCATGAATGTGCTTAGAAAGAAAAGGATGAGACCCAAAACCCCTTACAAAATATTAAGGCCAACACCTTCCATTAATATGGTTAGAACCGGAGTTTTGTTTCTCGTTTGGGTTGATGGACACTCCATGCCCGGCTTGAACCTCGGCATGTTCAAACCATGGAATTAGTTTATGATTAATATAGTTGGAGTCAGAGGTCAATCCTTAGTTTTGGTTGTTGGACACATCCAAGCCTGACTAAATGGTTGAATGAACTCCAACCATATTAAAACTATTTCTTGATTAATGGGTCAGCCTTAAGCTTGGAGCATCGATTTGTTGTGCCACAGCCAAGGTCGATGTAAAGAGAGGTGCAGTTGGGTGCTATGTATATTGTTGCATACTTGTTAATGAGTTAACAACCCAATGATTTATGCAAACATTCAATTAGTTGATAGCATAAAGTGATAGTTACATATATGTGATATGTAATCGGTATAATTACCTACCTTCATAGCTAAGAATAACTTGATGGCCACAGCCATGGTTGTTCTTATATATGGTTGGATATCAACCTATTTGGAGATGTTCCTACGATCTCCCGAATTGATAAAATGGGTTACTCAATTGGAAAAATTAATAGGATTTAATTAATGTATGTTGATGCATTCTTTATCATTCTTCTCACATAAGCTCAATTTGTATTTCTAGGATAATCACTCGATGATGTCTTTTCTGAATTTGCGTTCCATTTTGGACACCAATAAGCTGACTGGGCCAAACTTCATGGACTGGCTTAGAAACTTGAGGATAGTCCTCAAGGAAGAAAAGCTTGCTTATGCCCTTGAAGAACAACTTCCCAACCGTCCTCCTGAAGATGCAACTCCAGACCAGTTTCCTGAGTTGTTCAACCTGCTGAAGACCACAGAGCCTTATGTAAAGCAGGATCAGAAGACGATAATGTTAGTTGGTTCCTCAAAGAAAAGTTCTAAGCGGAAGCCCAAAGAACAAAATAAGGGAAGGAAGAAAAAGGCCAAAAAGACTGAAAAGGCACCAAAAGGCACTTGCCATCACTGTGGCAAGGAGGGCCACTGGCGAAGAAACTGCAAGGTTTATCTTGAGTCCTTGAAGAGGAAGGCATCCGATGCCCCATCCACTTCAGGTATCTTCGTTATTTAATGTCACTCTATTTCCTCATACACCTGGGTCCTGGATACTGGGTGTAGCTCACATATATGTAATGACATAAAGGGGCTAAGGAATAGAAGAAGACTCGTCAAGGGAGAAGCGAATTTGCGAGTTGGAAATGGAGCAAAGATTGCTGCTGTTTCCATCGGAACATATTTGCTAATGCTCTCTGCTGGACTTGTCTTAGAATTGGATAATTGTTATTTTGTTCCTTCGTTAATAAAGAACATTGTATCTATTTCATGCTTGAATGAAAAGGGTTATCATTTAACTTTTAGTAACAATTGTTGTTACATAACTTTAAATGGTGTTCCTTATGGGACGGGAACTTTATACAATGGTATCTACACGTTAGATTTATCCGGTGACATTTTCAATATCGAAGTTAGCAACAAACGTGCTCGAATAGTTAATCAAATAGACTCCTATACGTGGCATTGTCGTCTTGGCCATATAAGTAAGAAACACATGACCAAATTACACCGATGTGGAATTCTGGAATCATTTGAACCCGGTTCATTTGATACATGGGAATCATGCTTAAAAGGCAAGATGGCCAAATTACCCTTTTTCGGAAAAGGTAATCCAGTGGGAGAATTGCTTGGTCTAATACAAACTGATGTATGTGGACCAATGTCAACTTCTGGACAAGGAGGCTATAGCTACTTCATTACCTTTATCGATGATCACTCACGATTCGGGTATGTGTTCTTGATGAAACACAAATCTGAAGCTTTTGAGAAATTCAAAGAGTTCAAAAATGAAGTAGAGAAACAGCTTGGCAAAAGTATTAAGATACTTCGATCCGATCGGGGTGGTGAATACTTAAGTCAAGAGTTTCAAGATTATCTTAGGGACAATGGGATATTGTCTCAATGGACTCCGCCATATACACCACAGCATAATGGTGTATCTGAGAGGCGTAACCGAACCTTGATGGACATGGTTAGATCCATGATGAATCATGCAACTCTTCCAAAATCCTTTTGGGGCTATGCACTTAAGACAACTGTTTACTTGCTAAACAGAGTCCCGACCAAGGTAGTCTCTACTACTCCATACGAGACGTGGAATAGTAAGAATCCTCACTTAACTCACCTTAAGATATGGGGTTGTCCTGCTTATGTGAAGCGGACTGTATCAGATAAATTGGATGCTAAGTCTGATAAATGTCTATTTATTGGATACCCTAAGGAAACAAAGGGTTACCAATTCTATCATCCCTTGGAACAAAAGGTGTTTGTTTCAAGGCATGCTGTATTTCTGGAAAAAGAATTTCTTTTACAAGAAAACAGTAGGAGTGGCATTGAACATGATGAAGTTCAAGAAACTTCAATAGACATTAAAGAGACACGTAGTCTAGACCCACAACCAATAACTCATAAAGATGAGCTATCAGTTGAACCTAAAACAACACCACCTCTTTGTAGGTCTGATCGGACAAGCAATATTCCAGAGAGATACGGATTTCTCATAAGCGAATCGAACGACGTGTTACTCATAAGCGTTGACGAACCTATCAGTTATGAAGATGTTCTGAAAAGTTCAGAAAGGGACAAATGGCTTGAAGCCATGAAGTCGGAAATGGATTCCATGTACGAAAATCAAGTATGGGACTTGGTTAACCCACCTGAAGGGATTAAACCCATAGGGTGCAAGTGGGTTTTCAAGAAGAAAACCGACATGGAAGGTAATGTTGTTACCTTAAAGGCTAGATTAGTGGCAAAAGGATATAGTCAGAAATAAGGAATTGATTATGACGAAACCTATTCGCCAGTAGCTATGCTTAAATCCATTCGGATGCTCCTGGCCATAGCAGCTCATTATGATTATGAGATATGGCAAATGGATGTGAAAACAGCTTTCCTTAATGGAAACCTGCTTGAGGATATATACATGATACAACCTGAAGGTTTCACATCGGTTGATAAAACCAAAATATGCAAGCATCAACGATCCATATATGGACTGAAGCAAGCATCCAGGAGCTGGAACATCCGTTTTGATGAGACAATCAAAGAGTTTGATTTCTCACAAAATCCTGACGAACCTTGTGTATATAAGAAGGTTAGTGGGAGTGCATTCGTATTCCTAGTATTATATGTCAATGACATATTACTTATAGGAAACGATATATCAGTCTTACAGTCGGTTAAAATTTGGTTGTCCAAATCTTTCTCCATGAAAGACCTGGGATAAGCAACCTATATCCTTGGGATTAGAATCTATAGAGATAGATCAAAACGATTGCTTGGTCTTTCGCAGTCAACATATATAGACCGAGTGCTAAAAAGGTTTAGCATGTCGGAATCCAAGAAAGGTTACCTTCCCATCAGGCATGGGATCAACCTTTCGAAGTCTATGTGTCCGCGCACAGAAGACGAGAGGATTTGCATGAATAAGATTCCATATGCATCCGCGATAGGATCTATCATGTACGCTATGTTATGTACTAGGCCCGATGTATCGTATGCTCTGAGCGTCACAAGCAGATACCAGTCTGATCCAGGAATGGATCATTGGGCGGCTGTCAAAACAATCCTTAAGTACTTAAGAAGAACTAAGGATGTGTTCCTAATATATGGAGAAGGAGATATGGTAATACGTGGGTATACAGATGCCAGTTTCCAGACAGATAAGGATGACTCCAAATCTCAGTTTGGATACGTATTTACTTTGAATGGAGGCACAATAAGTTGGAATAGTTCCAAGCAAGACACCGTAGCGGATTCTACCACGGAAGCGGAATATATTGCAACTTCGGAAGCAGCAAAGAAAGCAGTTTGGATCAAGAAGTTTGTCTCAGAACTTGGTGTGGTTCCAACCATTGATGAAGCAATACCGGTTTATTGCCACAACAATGGAGCTATTGCACAAGCAAAGGAACCAAGGTCTCATCAGCGATCCAAACATGTGCTTCGCCGCTATCATCTGATCAGAGAGATTATAAGTAGGAATGATATACAAATTGAGAAAATTCCCACTGAAAGGAATTTAGCGGATCCTTTAACTAAGGCCTTGCCTTAATGCAAGTTTGAGGGTCATGTTAGAGCTTATGGTATTGGATACTGTAGCGATTGACATTAGGCCAAGTGGGAGTTTGTTAGTATTGCGAGAGAAGTGTCCTAAGGCAATCGCCTTATGATTGTAATCATTTAATTTTATAAATGAATATTCACTATTTGAGTATATACGTTTTTGTATTTGATTGAGATCTTAAACTCATTTACTGAATATCCGCAATACAATTCACAGCATGAGAGAATTTGTGATGAATTCACAACTAGTGATTATCTCTACATGTGCAATTGTGAAGTATTGAAATTGTCCCTAGTCGATGAATTGATAAATACGGACACTGTCAATTCTGTTGAGACTAGCATGGGTTATTCTCTAATCAGCTGATTCTCACTGGCTGGAGACATTGGGATGTCCGGAGATAAACCTGAATGCTAGTTAAGGGAACTAGTTCATTGGAGTGACTGACTGTAGAACTTCATATGGTAATCTACATATAGAAATGTCAATAAAGTTCTTACTGTAGCTTAAGTGCGATGTTCCTTTGACTTGCGGTGTTCAAGTCATCTTGGTCATGGAGACTTATACTTTGACATCTTAAGCAAGCATCTCTAAGGAGGTGTGGACCTAGGATGGTTGGGTATAAGCCGAAGTGCCCGAAGATGTTTGAACAACCTACAAAGGATTCACCACTCCTTGCGAGGAGATGTATACCCAAGGCCTATCGTCGGATTGTTACTCGAAGCCTCTGGCCAGAGCATGACATGTTTAGAGTATGAATCTCTTAAAGGCATGAGAGTAATTAGAATCCGTTGGACGAGAAAGACATTACTTGGGCTAGGTGTGACGTAGTCAGCCTAGTGGGGATTGACACACATAGACCATGTCCTGAACCAAGTCGGTATAAGATGGTGAAGGGAATGGGGCACGATTCATTAGAGCTGCTGAAGGGTTTCAGAATAATTTCTGAGGTCAACCATTGATCTTTCGATTAATTGGGGATTATGATGTACTACTAGGTGTCACTCATGATCGTTCTATAATTAGTTAATTATAGTTGACGGGCCCAAACTATGTGTCACAAAAGTAGGCCTCAAATTTAAAATTTATAAATGAATAACTGGAAACCCTTTTACAAGCAAAAATATAAGAATGTAGCAAAGGGGCCACAGGTCGTATTTTTCACGGGGATAGTTGTCGTGTTTGATTCAAACTTGTAGCTATGTGTCGTTTTTGGGGTTTCGAATAAGTAATGGGATTTTGGTTTTTTTAATTGAAAATGAAAATGAAATGGAAGTATAGAAACCTTGATTAAATAAACATAAGCAAGAAAAATGGTACTACAAAGCTCAGCTAGTGAAACCTAAACAAGCACTTACAAATATTTTTTATGGAAAACGTTTCCTGTTTACAACAAACCAAAAGAAACTCCAAGCAATGAAGTAATGGCAGTGAAGGAATTTTCGAAAACAAACTAGATGGACATAAGGAAACACATGCAAAATTCCTAACTTGAACAAGTATCAATGAACAACTTGGCAAGCTGACCGAATGCAATTTAGCATGCAACTATCACTGAAGTATTTGACAGGAATGGATGAAGAACCAGCGCACTTGGACACCAACTAAAGCAAAGGAAAGTAAAGCAGAATTAAAGGAATTGCAGTAATAAAAATAGAAATTCAGTTTTGTAGTGCTAACTAAGCTGAAAACGTGGAGAAACTTGCACGAAATCTAGAATCTAAGCTCTAAATCAACCAAGCAAGCCTATATCAGACTAAAATGCAGGAATTAACAACTAAGAAACAAGAATTCTGATACAAATTCAGAAACAGATAAGGAGAAAACAAAAACCGAATTGAACTTGGCACGCGACACTTGGAATTGGCACGCAGCAATTTGACTAATAAATGAGCTGAAATTTGATCTATGAATTCACCAAACAAGTTCCTAAATTACTCTACTTGCAGATCTGAAGCTAAATTATGGCTAACAACTCAGAAATCGAAATTTACAGTAGCTGAACAGAAATTTCAGAATAAAACAGTGCAAAAGTTGAAACTACAGCTATAACTTGGAAATTAAAGGTCTAATCTAATCCTCAACTCCTTCCTCAGCTCGAGAAACTCTTGGTTGTCAATCAAGAACCGGCTTCGAACCCCTAGGCTCAGCAAATCAGTGGACAATCAATTCTGAAATTGAATTTGCATCAAATCTGCGCTTGCTGAAACTTTCCATCCGATTTCTTCGTTCTCAATTGGTGGAGCTGCGAGGACGATTTGGGAAACTTCTAAGATCACTTGAGAACCCCTACAAGTGATTTGGAAGCTTGGAAATGGACTGTGGTTGAGAAGGAAGTGATCGGACTGAGGATTCCCGAAACCCTCAAGAAATCCCCTGTTCCAGCGCAATTTGAGCAGAATTCTTCAAACCTTGATCACCAAAGACTCGATTCTCGATCTGGATTGGAAGATGAGGTGGTCACGCCTTCATGGAAACAAGAATTTTCGAAATTGATGAAGAACTGATGAAGAAACGCGAAGAACAGTGGAGGTGGGCTGAAGACGCGACAAGGCTTAGGCTGCGGAAAAATTTCCTTAAGTATTAACCAACGGACGGCTGTGATTGATTTGCTTCAATCCAACGGCTGATCTTAGTCCGATTTGAGCCAAACTTTGATGATGAAGATCTGGGGTCAGGATCTGCCTCGTGATAGCTCGGATCCTCCAGATTTGCAACGGATGGTCCAGATCAAGCTAATCTTTGAATGGATGATCTAGAGCCCTCCAAGCTTGATCCAACGGTTGATCTTGCTCTGATTGGGATGAAATCTTCAGATCTTGATCAGGGTGCTTGATCAACCCTAGCTTTAGCTTGGATTGCTTCAGATCATCCCGGATGGCTCCGATCTAGCCGCTTTCGAATCGAACGGCCCAGATTTAATCGTAATCTTGGTAATCTGATCTGGGTCAATTCCGACTCGAGTTTGACCCAATATGCCCTAGATCCTTGAACTTTGATGCCTACAAAAATAGATCAAGAATTTAGTGGCCAAATTAATCCAAAAATTTGCATATTTGCAATTAAGTCCAAAATAAAGGTAAGTTCTAAAACCTAGGGCAATTTCACAATTTTGACAAGAAAAACATAGATCAAACATGGATTTTAGTAGCTCAAATGATCAATAAAATGGAATCTATCAACTCCCCCACACTTAGCCTTGAGCGTCTCGCGAAAACAGTAAACAAGTATCCCTTAGGCTCTCTTAAGCATAATTAGAAGCAATTGAAAAGAAATTACCTAGGGTTGCCAATTCTCATAAATCTAAGCTCTATGGATTAATATCTTGTCCTTAAATCAACAACTTGGCCTTTTCATCTATCATGAGTCATTGAGATGAATCTAAGTCACTAGCCTTTCAAGGAAAATAGTGGTGGCTCTCTCCTTAAATTCTAAGTTGATGATGGAAGTGGAGCTCACTCAAACACACATGCTTCTTGCACTACCATAGGCTTGCTTATTATCTACTCTCTACCATTTATCATGATTGGGATCAACATATACAAAAACAAGTGAAAAGCAAGTAAATGGTAAGATGTGAAATATAAGACAAGGGAAAGGAAAAGTTGATAAAGTGGAAGACTTGGTTGCTTGGGGATATTTTTGATGCTCTTTGCTCTCCATGCAGTCCCCTAATGATCTCCAATAGTGTTGTGAAGTAAACTCTTGCCTTGCACTTCCAAAATTCAATAAAAATCCCTCACTAGTCCCTTTGTGCCAATTGTCTACCTTGCGTGCCAAATTCCTTTCTTCATTCTCTTTTCTGATTTTTCTCTTCTTCTTTTATCTTCTAGCAAGGTCAGAAGAGAACTGAGAATAAGCGTGGACTTGGATGAGAAAATTTTCACTTGATTTCATGGTGCCAAAATTCACTTGTTGTGCCACTTTGTTTCTCCTTTGTTCTTTTTTTTTTCTTCTTTTTCAAACTGTTTTGACCAGCAGTAATTGCTCTCAATACCTTGTGACACATTTGTGTGCTTCATTTTTTTAATTCATAGCCCTTGAAAAACTGAAATCAGCCAGAAGTTTACACAATTTCTGCACAACTTGGCACAAACTGCCTCACTAGCACTCCTTTATGTTTATGTTCTGATTTCATCCAATTTCTTTCATTTGAAAACATGCTCCCCTCGAGGTTGAGTTCAGTCAAAAACCTCTCTGCCAGTTGTGTCTAATTGCAGCCAGGCATTGCTGATTTGATGGAAACACAATTCACCTCAATTCTGCACTGCAAAGATTTTGTTTGGCTTCAAGTTTTCCAGCTGTTTCAACTTCTGCTCAGCTTCAATTAGATTGTCTTCAGCTGGAATTTAAACTGTTGTCAGTTACAATTCAGATTCTAGCAAAACTTTACTGATCTTCCTAGCAAAGTTCCAGCTCACTGCAAAAATTTCAGCTTCAGATTCAGCAGCTACCCGGCTCAATTTCAGACTCTAGCATAGTTAGCTTCTTCATCCTTGCATCCTCTACTTCCTTCACATCAGTTAGCATCATATATATGCTAACCTGCACGAAAATTTTACTTTTGGCACAAAAATTCTGCATTGAATCTGATTTGTTCACAGCTTCAACTCTTCATCAGACTCAACTTTAACCCAGCAATTGACTTGTGTGGCACACTGAAAATTCTGCACGGATTCAATTCAGCTTCCATTTAATCATTTTCAAGTCTCTGATTTCTTCACATCAGTTAGCTCATAGGAGTAGTTGAGCAGAATGGCAGTGGACAGCCTTGAAAAATCAAATTCAGCCTCAAGTTAACATAAGTTCTGCTCAAACTGCACTACTAATCTGAATTTTTTCCGGCTGCAATTTTCAAACATTCCTTCAAGATATTCATCACTTTGCAGCTTACATGGAATCAGCTTGTATCATTTCAGTAGCTATCCTTGCAATTCAGCTCAGATTTTCCAGTTTTCAGCTTGCAATGCAGTTCAGTTTCAGCTCTGCACAGATTCAATTCCAGGTTTGTTTTTCAGCACTGCTCGATGAGGTTTCAGCATTTAAATTCAACTACCCTGCTGCTTTTTAAATTTCTGATGGCTTGCTGGTAGATAGACTTGTCCTTAATCATTGTCAGCAGCCCTTGAAAACTCCATTCAGTTGCAAGTTGGCACAAAACTGTTGCCATGTTCCAGATTTTTCAGCTTATGTCAAGCTGCTATTCAGCTTCAATTCAGATTTTACAGCCCTCAATTCAGGCTCAAACACAACATTTTAACTTCCATGATTCTAACTCCAAGGCTTGCTGACCAAATTATGCTTCATAGATATTTCCTTGGCACAGATTTTTTTAGATTCTCTTCACTTGTCACAGATTTTGTTCTCTTTGTTATGGCACAGATTTCTCAGCTTGTTTCCTTCATTCATCAGCCCTAAAATTCAGCACTCGGCAAACTCAGATTCAGCATTGCAAGCTCAGATTTTCGGCTGCAGATTTTCCTGCATTTCCTTGCTTCAAAAAGCTTCAATTCAGCCTCCATTAAACTTCTTTTCAGCCTTCCTCTGATTTTTACAGATTCTGCATTTGCTTCAACCTTTTTGCACTTTAATTCAGATTTTTCCAGCTTGGTTCCGTTTCAATTCAAATCCTAACAAGGTGTTGCTGATCTAGACTTCCATAATTCCAACTTTTCAGTTTTGATCCAAGTCAATTCCCTATCCAAGTTGGCCGATTTTCTTTTCTTCTTGGCACAAGTTTACTTCATTTGGTGCCATTTTTCTCCTCATTGCAGATTTTCTTTTTTTTTTTCTTTTTTTTTCGTGTGGGTCTTCAAAGAATGATGAGAATTCTAGATTTCCTCAATTGCTTCCACACTAAACCACTCTTTCGTGGCATTCCAACTTACTCAAAATGTGATCGTTGCCATCCTTCCATTGCAAAAAATTTTTTTTTCGAAATGAAATTGCTTCCAAATCACTAATCACTCCCCCACACTTAAAACTTTGTCCGTCTCGGGCAAAATAGCATCAAGAAAACATCCCAAGCAAACAAATCCATAGAAAAATTATTGGGGTTAGAATTAGGAATAAGGAGAGACAATTCAAGAAGAGTATGTATCAAACATGATCATGGAAAAATGGAAACAATAGGATTAGTCTTCATAAATGTGATCCAATCAACGAAATATGGTTTTAAAAGAACCTAAGCAAGTTCTAGAGTTCAATAACATGTGTGTCACAAATAAGGCTAATCTCACTAGGTAAAAACCATTCATCTCAAATTCTCAATTAAGAATCCAAAGCAAAATCGTACTCAAGCATCCAAGATTTCATCCATCAACTTAAATCCTAAGTTTTGACAACCAAATTTGATTTATTTTCCAAAAGACTCTAAAATGCTATGGAGAAAACCTAAGGGATACATTTATTCCTAATCAAGCAATAAAACGTGCTAAAATGAAATACATGGTAATTACAATGATTTTATTCATGTAATGTATCTTAAGCATTTATTGTTAACTACCGACTTCAAAAAGAGAAAGAATTTATTTCTAGAACCATGAAAATGCGCTAAGAGAAAAGATATGGTATTTGCAATGAAGAATTTTATTCACACTTTAAAGTCCCTACTTGAGAAAATCAATTGCGCATGCAAATTTGAAATTATTCTTGCAAAAAGTAAGGAAATGGTATATACAAAGAAAAATGAGTGTAAAGTTTAGCGAACTCCCCTTTTAAGTTGGGTATATGGCATCAATATAGTCCACTCCATCCACCTCTATCTCCTTGACCTCTTCATGGAATTTCTTGAGCCGGTGGCCATTTACTTTGTACACTTGACTCGTGGCCTCCTCTTGAATCTCTTTGATCAATTTGAGTCTTGACTTGTATAATAGCACTTTGTCACCAATTTGAAATTCTTTGCTCACAATGTGCTTGTCATGAAATTTCTTAGTCTTCTCCTTGTAAATCCTTGAATTCTCAAATGCTTCCAACCGAATTTCTTCTAGTTCTTGAAGATGCAACTTCCTTTCTTCTCCCACCTTAGTAGCATCAAAGTTGCAAGCTTTAACTGCCCAGTATGCTTTATGCTCAATCTCTACAGGTAAGTGGCATGATTTCCCATACACAAGTCTATAAGGTGACATTCCAATGGGTGTCTTGTAAGCGGTGCGATATGCCCATAGTGCCTCTTCAAGCCTTTTACTCCAATCCCTTCTATGAGGTCCCATAGTTTTTTCCAAAATTGATTTGACTTCTCTATTAGACACCTCGGCTTGTCCATTTGTTTGGGGGTGATAAGCAGTAGAAACCTTATGTACAACCCCGTACTTATTAAGAAGAGCCTTCATGTGCTTATTGCAAAAATGGGACCCTTGGTCACTTATGATTGCTCTTGGTATTCCAAACCTGCAAAAAATGTGTGACCTGACAAAACTCACAACAACAGATGAATCATCAGTCCTGGTGGGAATGGCCTCCACCCATTTTGAAACATAATCAACAGCTAAAAGAATATACAAGAATCCAAAAGAAGCAGGAAATGGTCCCATAAAATCTATACCCCACACATCAAATATCTCACAATATAAAATAGTTTGTTGAGGCATTTCATTTCTAGCACTTATGTTTCCTGTTCTTTGACATCTATCACAACATTTACAAAACCTATATGAATCTCTAAATAGGGTGGGCCAGTACAATCCACATTCTAAAATTTTCCTAGCAGTCCTTTGTGGTCCAAAATGCCCACCACATGCTGAAGAATGGCAAAAAGTGAGTACAGAATGAAACTCATGATTTGGTACACATCTCCTAATGATTTGATCACTACAAAATTTCCACAAGTAAGGATCATCCCACACATAATATTTTGCATCACTTTTAAATTTATCCTTTTGAGCTTTCGAAAAGTGTGTGGGAAAAACATGAGCTACAAGAAAATTCACTAAGTCTGCATACCAGGGTGACTCACCATGCATCTGTAAAAGCTGCTCATCTCTGAAATCATCATCTATGGCCGTGGGATCTCCATCTCCCTCCAATCTGCTCAAATGGTCCGCTACTAAATTTTCCTTGCCACTCCTGTCTCGTATCTCCAAGTCAAACTCCTGTAGTAGTAGCATCCATCTAATAAGCCTTGGCTTCGCATCTGGTTTCTTCAGGAGGTACTTCAATGCTGCATGATCAGAAAACACAACAACATGAGAACACAATAAATATGATCTGAATCTATCTAAGGCAAAAACAATGGAAAGAAGCTCCTTTTCCGTCGTGGTGTAGTTGGCTTGGGCGGCATCTAGGGTTTTGGAGGCATAAGAAATGACATGTGGTGCTCCATCTACCCTCTGTGCTAATACAGCTCCCACTGCAAAATTAGAAGCATCACACATTAATTCAAAAGGTAAAGACCAGTCAGGTGATGTAATAATAGGAGCTGAGGTAAGAGCCTCCCTGAGCCTATGAAAAGCTTCCTTGCATTTTTCATCAAAATGGAACTCAACATCTTTCTGCAGAAGTCGTGTCAAGGGCCGAGCAATCAAGCTAAAGTCTCTAATAAATCTGCGGTAAAATCCTGCATGTCCAAGAAAAGCTCGAATATCCCGTACGCATACGGGGTAAGATAAAGAAGAAATAACACTGATTTTAGCAGGATCTACCTCAATACCTTTCTGAGAGACTATGTGTCCAAGAACTATCCCATGCTCTACCATAAAGTGGCATTTTTCAAAATTCAAAACAAGGTTAGTTTCAATGCAACGATGTAAAACCTTAGACAAGTTATTCAAACATGAATCAAAAGACGTGCCATAAACTGAAAAATCATCCATAAATACCTCCATACAGTCCTCTAGCAACTCACCGAATATACTCACCATACATCTCTGAAAAGTACCAGGTGCGTTGCAGAGTCCGAAGGGCATACGTCTATAGGCGAATGTACCAAAGGGGCAAGTGAAGGTGGTCTTCTCCTGGTCCTTTGGATCTATGCAAATCTGAAAATAGCCTGAAAATCCGTCCAAGAAACAGTAGTGTGACTTCCCTGCCAGTCTCTCAAGCATCTGATCAATGAATGGTAGAGGGAAGTGATCTTTCCTTGTGACCTTGTTGAGTTTCCTGTAATCAATGCAGACTCTCCAGGAATTCTTGACTCTGGTGGGTACTAATTCATTACTTTCATCTGCCACCACGGTCACTCCAGATTTCTTAGGCACCACATGAATAGGGCTAACCCACTGACTGTCAGAAATAGGGTAAATAATACCTGCCTGTAGAAGTCTAGTCACCTCTTTCTTTACAACATCCAATATAAGTGGGTTGAGCCTCCTTTGTGGTTGCCTCACAGGTTTGACATTTTCCTCTAAAAAGATCCTGTGCATGCAGATAGCTGGGCTGATACCTGGTATATCTGATAGTGTCCACCCAATTGCCTTTTTGTAGTGCCTCAGGACTTGCAATAATTTCTCTTCTTGTTCTGACTCCAAATGCTGTGCAATAATAACAGGAAAAGTCTGCTCCTCACCTAAGTATGCATACTTCAAGTGACCTGGTAATGGCTTCAGTTCACTCTGGTCCTCTTCAGTAGAGATAAGTGGTCCCTGGGGCTTAGTGCAATCCCCTACACTCTGAATATCAGTAAAAATAGGTGATCCTTGGGACTCTGTGCAATCCCCTACACCTAGAAAAATGTCACCAGCTGGAAGTGTGTCTGAAATGTCTTCTGTAAAATCCTCAGTATCAGCAGTCAGTACTCTCTCAGCCTCCTCTGAATCTGTAGCTTCTCCAGAAAAATCCTCCAGAAATCCCTCAGTCTCCAACTCAGTCTGCGCCAGCTCCTCTAGAATGTCCATGCTCATGATAGAGTGGTCCTCTCTTGGATGTTTCATGGTATCAAAAAGGCTGAACTGTACCACCGTATCTCCTATCTCCATAGAAAGTGTCCCGGCATATACATCAATCTTCGTTCTGGCCGTCTTCAGAAAAGGCCTGCCTAAGATAAGTGGAGAACGGTGTGCCAAGTAATCTCCCTCCATATCTAAAATATAGAAATCAGCAGGAAATATCAGCTCCTTTACCTTCACCAAGACATCTTCAATCATACCTGCTGGGTGTGTCTGGCTCCTATCTGCTAGCTGTATCACCACCCCAGTGGGCTGTAAAGGGCCTATGCCAAGCATCTGAAAAACTGACTTGGGCATCACATTTATTGAAGCTCCTAGATCTAACATGGCGTCGTGGAAAACGGTGCTCCCTATCTCACAAGAAACGGTGAATACCCCTGGGTCTTCGCACTTCTGAGGAATAGTGTGGATAAGTGCTGAGATGTTCTTCCCAAAGCTGACCAATTCATTTTCCTTGAGTCTCTTTTTATGAATACAAAGATCCTTCAAAAACTTAGCATATTTGGGAATCTGCTTGATCATGGTCAACAAAGGTACATTGATCTCCACCTTGCTAAACAATTCCACTAACTCATTGAATTCCTTGGCTTTCTCTTCCTCTACTTGCTTCTTGGCATTTGTTCTCTGCTGTGGAAAGGGTAAAGGAACCCTAAATTCATCAGTTTTGGCCGGAAATTGAGCTGCTGTATTCTGCTGTGCTGTCCCCTGCGTAGCAGCTGCTGTCCCATGTGTCTCGGCATCGATTTCTTCTCCGTTTGCCACCAAATTTGGAGGGTTGCTTGAGGGTTGAGTTGGGAACGGGCTAGGGTCGGAATCAGCTGAATTTGAACTCATTTTAGTGTGGTTTTGGGCCGGAATTGGAGAAGCTGTCCGGTTTCCTGAAAATTCTGCTCTTGGACTCTTTGGACTTGAGGTGACCTTCCCACTCCTCAAATATATAGCACTCACATTCCCTTTGGGATTAGGAACAGTTTGGGAAGGAAGTTGATTTGATCCTTGAGCTTGATTGTGATTGATCCCACTCGCCAACTGCCCTAATTGCCTCTCGACATTTTGTTGCCAACCTTGTTGTTGTTGTTGTGTTTGCACAACTTGTTGTAGCATCTCCATCATTTGCTGTTGCTGAGCATCTGCTCCACTTGAGCTCCCATAACCTCCTTGGTAAGCATATGGTTTCGATGGTCCCTGGAACGATGAAGTAGAAGGCTGAAATTTCAATTGCTGATTTGGTTGAAAGCTTGACTGTTGGGGCTGATATGCAAACTGATTTGCCTGATTGAAGGGCTGATTAAATGGTTGATTTGCATGGAAACTTTGCTGGGCGTTGTGACCTTGAAAATACTGATTTGGAGCTGGAAAATTAGATGGCGAGGGCTGAAAATTTTGGCTTTGAAACCCTTGGTTGTAGGGCTGAAAATTCTGCATCATGGGCTGTGATGGTTGGAAATTCGATTGGTTTTGAGTGGAAAAGCTGGGAATGAGTGCCATCCTTGCTGCCCTTGGTAAGGTTGCTGAAATTGAGGTTCAAATGGTTGAAATTGTTGCTGAAAATGTTGAGAAGTAGGCTGAAATGAAGGCTGAAAACTTGAGTTTGATGGCTGAAATTGTTGCTGCGTGTTCTGAATTGGTTGGGTCTGCTGTAAGTTTGGTTGGGGCTGCTGAGATGACTGAGTTTGAGGCTCTTGTTGGCAGAACGCATTCCCATACCTCAGGTTAGGATGATTCCTCCAACCGGGGTTATAGGTAGAGGAATATGGATTGTTTCTTGCTGGAAATTGTCCTCTCACTAATGCAGCTACTGTCTCGTCCTGTTGGAGATTGGGGCATGTGTCTGAAGTGTGCTCTTGACTAGAACAAATGCCACACACACTTGTAATTTGAGTAGAGGGTGGAGGTACTGAAGGAGCAGAACTAAGTCTGTCCATTTTCAATTCCATTTGCTTGAAAGCTGAGGTGAGCTCCATCAATGCATTCTTAACCTCCTTGTTATCAGTAGGAACTACCTGAACTTCTCCCACTCCTCTGGTGGTCAAGGCTCTACCTCCAAATTATTGGGAATTCTCAGCCATATTAGAAATTAACTCCCTAGCTTGCATTGGTGACTTGTTCACTAGGGCCCCTCCAGATGCAGCATCAATCAGGACCCTCTCCATCTGCAGCAGTCCCTCATAAAAATATTGAATCAATAATTGCTCACTGATTCCATGCTGGGGGCAACTTGAACACATCTTATTAAATCTCTCCCAGTAATCATGCAGTGTTTCTCCCACCACCTGCTGAATCCCACAGATATTTTTTCTGATTATAGCTGTGCGGGAAGCTGGGAAATACTTCTCCAAAAATGCCTTCTTCATGGCGATCCAACTAGACACATGTCCTGTAGGCAAATAATAGAACCAGTCTTTGGCTGCTCCTGTCAATGTGAAGGGAAAAGCTCTCAGCTTGATGTCTTCTTCAGAAATGCCCTGAGGCTTCATAGTAGAGCACACCACATGGAATTCGTGCAAGTGTCTGTTTGGATCCTCCCCAGATAGACCCTGAAATTTTGGCAACAAATTAATAAGCCCAGATCTTAACTCAAAACTTTCTCCCAGCTCTGGATATGCTATGCTGGAGTACTGAAATGCAGCATCTGGTGCTGCGAGCTCCTTCATGGTTCTCTGGTGGTCTGCCATATCAATGCCTGAGTGAGTGCTGATAGTCTGAAGTGGAGGGATATCTGCAGTCTCAGAATGAAGTGCCTGGCTCCTCCTGACTCTAAAGGTCCTCTCAATCTCAGGATCGAAATCTTCCAATTCAGCACCTAGAGACCTGGTCATAAAAACAAAACAAATCGCAGTAAAAGTGGATAGAAAGATAAAACAAGTAAAATCAAATCAAAAGATATGACAATAAGCACAGAAACAAATCAAGAATGATATGAAATAAGTGCACAAGAAAAAATCAAACAAGTCAACTAACAGTTCCCCGGCAACGGCGCCAAAAATTTGACGGGCCCAAACTATGTGTCACAAAAGTAGGCCTCAAATTTAAAATTTATAAATGAATAACTGGAAACCCTTTTACAAGCAAAAATATAAGAATGTAGCAAAGGGGCCACAGGTCGTATTTTTCACGGGGATAGTTGTCGTGTTTGATTCAAACTTGTAGCTATGTGTCGTTTTTGGGGTTTCGAATAAGTAATGGGATTTTGGTTTTTTTAATTGAAAATGAAAATGAAATGGAAGTATAGAAACCTTGATTAAATAAACTTAAGCAAGAAAAATGGTACTACAAAGCTCAGCTAGTGAAACCTAAACAAGCACTTACAAATATTTTTTATGGAAAACGTTTCCTGTTTACAACAAACCAAAAGAAACTCCAAGCAATGAAGTAATGGCAGTGAAGGAATTTTCGAAAACAAACTAGATGGACATAAGGAAACACATGCAAAATTCCTAACTTGAACAAGTATCAATGAACAACTTGGCAAGCTGACCGAATGCAATTTAGCATGCAACTATCACTGAAGTATTTGACAGGAATGGATGAAGAACCAGCGCACTTGGACACCAACTAAAGCAAAGGAAAGTAAAGCAAAATTAAAGGAATTGCAGTAATGAAAACAGAAATTCAGTTTTGTAGTGCTAACTAAGCTGAAAACATGGAGAAACTTGCACGAAATCTAGAATCTAAGCTCTAAATCAACCAAGCAAGCCTATATCAGACTAAAATGCAGGAATTAACAACTAAGAAACAAGAATTCTGATACAAATTCAGAAACAGATAAGGAGAAAACAAAAACCGAATTGAACTTGGCACGCGACACTTGGAATTGGCACGCAGCAATTTGACTAATAAATGAGCTGAAATTTGATCTATGAATTCACCAAACAAGTTCCTAAATTACTCTACTTGCAGATCTGAAGCTAAATTATGGCTAACAACTCAGAAATCGAAATTTACAGTAGCTGAACAGAAATTTCAGAATAAAACAGTGCAAAAGTTGAAACTACAGCTATAACTTGGAAATTAAAGGTCTAATCTAATCCTCAACTCCTTCCTCAGCTCGAGAAACTCTTGGTTGTCAATCAAGAACCGGCTTCGAACCCCTAGGCTCAGCAAATCAGTGGACAATCAATTCTGAAATTGAATTTGCATCAAATCTGCGCTTGCTGAAACTTTCCATCCGATTTCTTCGTTCTCAATTGGTGGAGCTGCGAGGACGATTTGGGAAACTTCTAAGATCACTTGAGAACCCCTACAAGTGATTTGGAAGCTTGGAAATGGACTGTGGTTGAGAAGGAAGTGATCGGACTGAGGATTCCCGAAACCCTCAAGAAATCCCCTGTTCCAGCGCAATTTGAGCAGAATTCTTCAAACCTTGATCACCAAAGACTCGATTCTCGATCTGGATTGGAAGATGAGGTGGTCACGCCTTCATGGAAACAAGAATTTTCGAAATTGATGAAGAACTGATGAAGAAACGCGAAGAACAGTGGAGGCGGGCTGAAGACGCGACAAGGCTTAGGCTGCGGAAAAATTTCCTTAAGTATTAACCAACGGACGGCTGTGATTGATTTGCTTCAATCCAACGGCTGATCTTAGTCCGATTTGAGCCAAACTTTGATGATGAAGATCTGGGGTCAGGATCTGCCTCGCGGTAGCTCGGATCCTCCAGATTTGCAACGGATGGTCCAGATCAAGCTAATCTTTGAATGGATGATCTAGAGCCCTCCAAGCTTGATCCAACGGTTGATCTTGCTCTGATTGGGATGAAATCTTCAGATCTTGATCAGGGTGCTTGATCAACTCTATCTTTAGCTTGGATTGCTTCAGATCATCCCGGATGGCTCCGATCTAGCCGCTTTCGAATCGAACGGCCCAGATTTAATCGTAATCTTGGTAATCTGATCTGGGTCAATTCCGACTCGAGTTTGACCCAATATGCCCTAGATCCTTGAACTTTGATGCCTACAAAAATAGATCAAGAATTTAGTGGCCAAATTAATCCAAAAATTTGCATATTTGCAATTAAGTCCAAAATAAAGGTAAGTTCTAAAACCTAGGGCAATTTCACAATTTTGACAAGAAAAACATAGATCAAACATGGATTTTAGTAGCTCAAATGATCAATAAAATGGAATCTATCAACTAACCGATTCAAGTGACCAATTGAACAAACTTGTTGTTCAAGCAATCTAACTCGTCTTAACGATTAGCCACGGAATAGACGATGTATGAATTGCTAGTTTTTGTGTTTATCATCGGGGTCCATGTTAATTAACAACATATGATAATTAAAGAACATAAAGGAACCCAAACAAGAAGTTATACCTCTTGTTTACCATGCGATTTTCTATTGTATGCCCTACCCTCTTCTTGGACGTCATATGGGCAATGATCTTCCAAAAAATGAAGCCACCAAAACCTTCTTCCTTCTCCTCATCAATGTTGCATGCAATTCTCCTTGATCAACGTTGCTCAATTCTCCTTGATCAAAGTTGCATGCAATCCTCTTTGATCAAAATTGCAAGGAGGTCACGCAATTCTTTGCATGGAGGCCGATTTGCAATTCCTTGCATGGAGGTCGAATTCCCGAATTGCAATTCTTTGCATGCAAATTGTCGAATTGCAAACCTTGCATGCAAATTGCCGAATTGCAATTCCTTGCATGGAGGCCGAATTGCAAGACGACGCAATTCCTTGCATGGAGGCCGACGCAATTCCATGCAATTGAGTCCACAGCAATTCCTTGCATTGAGTCCACATTGCATGCAAGCCGACGCAATTCCCATGGAGGCCGACGCAATTCCATTCCTTCACGGAGGCCTCGGCGATTGGCAGCGACGGTAAGGAGGAGAGAGAAAGAAAAATCAAAGCTTGATTAGGTTTTATAATTTCATGATTTTATGAGGTATATATAAGTTATAATAAGGATCATGAGGAGGAGTTAGGTTTTGGCCTCTTAATGGATCAAAGCCCGATTCATCATAATGGATCAAAGCACAATCCATTAATGATAATCCAATCCACTAAGGATTATCATTGCACTACCTCACCAACCCCATAATTAAATATGGGCTCCACCTATTATGTGTACAAAATCTCCCCGTGTTAAAGGCCTCAAATGTCCATGAATTAATTAAATTACTAACAATTTAATTAATTAATATCTAACTCCATGAGTAGTACCACTCAACTTTATCATCATGTAGGACCAAGTCCACCTGCAGGATTCCCATGATGAACTTTATGAGCTCCTCAAGGGAACATCATCAACTTGACGCATCAGGATAGTTTCCTTTTACAATCAACGGCACACCGTGTAAATAATATTATTTCCCAATGTATCGGGCCTATCGATTTAACAAAATAAATCTCACTCATTGGTAAATCAAAGAAATAGATATTAAGTACATGTGCCCGTTATTATATCGGGATTAAGAATTTATACTTCATAATATCTGATGTTCTGATTCGATTATATAGTCAGTATAAATTGAATCATCTCTATATCAGTCATGCTCATTACACACAAAGTATACTAGTGTAATTCTATGGTCAAGATATACCAATACCAAATTATACTACAACCATGCCAATGGTTTGTCCAAAACTATCTAGATTGTGAGCCTCTATTTATACTCCACAAGGGACTGATAACATGATTTTCTGTGTGACACCACACACCATGTTATCTACAATGTAAAGTATTAGATAATATGACACATATAATAAATATAAAATGCAAACAATGATCATGTGATTCTCATTCCAAAATATAGATATTCATACAAAAGCTAGGCTTTTAGTATACATCCTAACAGTTCTAAACTGATCCAGACTTGGTTATCAAACCAACTCACGTTACAGATCCTACTTTTCTGTTTTGAACCAAACTAGAACCCAAGTCCAAGCATGGGTTCCAAAATTAAGCTTGACTAATCAAGCTGGACCAAATCAGTATTGGATCCCCAAGGACAAGATTCACATCCTAGATAATCAATATCGAGGCCTCAGTCCAGGGGAGACAATAGAAAAACTATATACATAATTAGATAATCTTTTGCATGTTTTACTGAATTTTTGCTTGATGTTTGTTTATTTACTTTCTGCAAAATGTCATGCATAGGTTAGAAATTGTTAGATAAGGATCTGACTTGATTGAAACTTGCACAACCTAGTATTAGGTTGGGGCAAGATGATAGTACATTAGGGAAGCCTGTCTAAGGAGTTAGGTAGGGTAAGACGTATACTATTTGGCCTTTTTAGTCCGGTGGAATTAGCCGAAGCTACCTCGCTTCATCCTCGACTAGTTAGACTAGGGTTTCTCAAAGAGTAACATGGAAATATAATATCTTTAAAAGGATTTGCCTAGAAAAGGGTCGTTGCTCCGCTAACGAAGAAGGCCCCTGTGTCTCGCCAAAATCTGGAAGCCAATTATTGAAATATAGTTTCAAATTACTAATTGTTAAACTTGAATCTAACGCATAGTTCAATCAAATCATAGTTCTTAACCTAAATTTAAAAGATAAAATTAATGCATCTCATAAATAGATAAGGATTCCTTGTTTTGTCACTTAGCAATAGGTGAGATGCTTAGGATCTAAAAGTTTAGTCCAACCCAACTAACCTTACAAATCAATCAATTTCACATTTAAGTTATGAAACTTAATAATTTTCAAATTTTAACTTAATAATTTTCAAAATTTAACGTAATAATTTTCAAAAATGAAACTTAATAATTTTCAAAACCCAACTTAATTTTTTCCTCAAATATTCAACTTAATCCAACATAGATTTTTCCAACCTAATTAATAAAACCAAAACCTATCTTACAAAAAAACACCCATAGAAGTAACTTGATTGATAACTCAGATTGGGTGAGACAGACTAGTTAGTGAAACTCAATTAATCTATCCTTATACTTCTACATAAATGGATCCAAATCAAAGTATTTTATGTGTAGGAACAAGATTTGGACCAGTGGATGTTGGATAGTGGATGCTCCAGACATATGACTGGAGATAAATTGATGTTCACCAAAATCAAGTATAAGAATCTTGGATCAGTGGCATTTGGCAACAAAGCTACACTTAAGGTAATTGGCTTAGGTAATATTGAACTAAACTCTGATTTCATTATTAAGAAGGTACTGTTGGTTGATAATTTTAAGTTTAACTTACATAGCATTAGTCAACTATGTGATACTGGATATGTAGTTACTTTCACTAACTCAGACTACCTTATTAAGAGCTTACAAGACCCAGAAATAACCCTTAAGAAAATTAAAAATATAATGTTTATACTATTAATCTAACATTCACTCCTAAATGTTTTTTAACCCAACTAGAAGAAACTAATTTATGCCATATAAGACTAGGTCACACTCACACGAAATTAATTTCAAAATTAAGCCAAAATGAACTAGTTAAGGGTATCCCTAAACTTAGAAACTTTGAGAATTTAATATGTAACTTATGTCAACAAGGAAAGCAAACAAAATCAACCCACAAACCTATCAAGTCAGACTTAACTCAAGCTACACTTGAGCTCCTACACCTAGACCTATTTGATTCTCATGGAGCCAAGTCACTAAGCAAAAATTGATACTGCTTAGTAATTATCGATGATTATTCTAGATTTACCTGGGTTAAGTTTTTGAAAAATAAAGATGAAACGTTTAACAATTTATGTAAAATACTTGAAAATAAAAAATATACAAAAATTCAAAGAATTAGAAGTGACCATGGGGGAGACTTTGAAAACAAAAAATTTAATGAATTTTGTAAAATTAATGGATGTCCATGATTTTTCCTGCCCTAGAACCCCCCCAACAAAATGGGATAGTTGAAAGGAAAAGTAGAACCATTCAAGAAGCTGCTAGGACTATGCTCAATGAATATAATTTATCTAATCAATTTTGGGCAAAGGCTATAAACACAACTTGTTACATTCAAAATAGGGTTCTAATTAACAAAAGACATAATAAAACGTCTTATGAAATCTATTACCACAAAATACCTAACTTATATTATCTAAAGGTTTTTTAATGTAAAGCACATATCTTAAATACTAAAGATTACTTAGGAAAGTTCCAATCAAAATCATCCCCAGGAATCATTGTAGGATACTCAACCACAAGTAAGGCATATAGGGTCTATAATAAACATACCCTCAAAATTGAAGAAACCACAAATGTAATATTTGATGAAGAAATTGTAACAATATCAAATAAGTTTCCTAACCCAATCAATTCACCAAATGTTCAACCAAGCCTAAATACCTCAGATCGAGATCTAGATGAACCATTAATTCAACCAACTCAAATAATCGAACCAGTAATTGAACCTTCTCAACTAGTTGAACCAATAATTGAACCAACTCTAACAACTGAACCTCAACCTGAACAAACTATACCATCTTCTAGGACTAGGTCAAATCATCCAACTGATCAAATCTTAGGTCACCCAACCTTAGGTATTAGAACACGGTCATCCTATAGAAACCTAAGTCAAGTTGCTCTGATTTCTAAGATTGAACCCAAGACAATAGAAGAAGTTTTACCTGACCCAAACTAGATTATAGCTATGCAGGAGGAATTAGGTCAGTTTGAAAGAAACCAAGTCTGAGACTTAGTACCAAAATCAGAAGGTAAGACTGTGATAGATACTAAGTAGGGTTTCAGGAATAAGTTGAATGGCAAAGGAGAAATAGTACGAAATAAAGCCCGCTTAGTAGCTAAATGATTCAGTCAAATTGAAGGATTAGATTATGTTGAAACATATGCACTTGTAGCTAGACTAGAGTCAATTAGGATGCTTCTAGCTTATGCAGCACATAAGGGATTCAAGCTGTATCAAATGGATGTTAAGTCTACATTTTTAAATAGATTTATAAAAGAGGAAGTTTATGTAAGTCAACCTCCAGGGTTTGAAGACTTAGACCATCCCAATTTTGTGTTTAAACTTAAAAAGGCTTTGTATGGACTTAAATAAGCACCTAGAGCCTGGTATAAAAGGTTATCCAAATACTTAGTTTCTAAGGGATTTAATCAAGAGCAAATTAACCCAACCCTGTTTGTTAAATCCTTAGAGAATGACATCTTCATTGCCCAAATCAATGTAGATGATATAATTTTTGGCTCAACCAATACAAAATTCTTAAAAGAATTTATAAAAGTAATGGAAAGTAAATTTGAAATGAGTCTTGTAAGAGAACTAACCTTTTTTCTAGGACTTCAAATTAAATAGACTAAAGATGAAAATTATATCAATCAATTTAAATATACAAAAGAACTAATTAAAAAATTTGGAATGGAAAACTCTAAAGCCTTAAATACCCCTATGGCAACAAACATTAAAATAGATAATGATCCAGAAGGAAAACCAGTGGACGTAAAGCATTTTAGAAGTGTTATAGGTAGCTTACTTTACCTAACAGCTAGTAGACCTGACATTTTATTTGTAGTAGATATTTATGCTAGCTACCAAACCTATGCTAAGGAATCTCACTTAAGTGCTATCAAAAGAATCCTTAGGTACATTAAAGGCACCATAAATGTAGGAATTTGGTATCCTAGAATTTCAAAATTTGACCTATTAGGCTACTCTAACTCAGATTATGCAGGGTACAAACTAGACAGAAAAAATACTAGTGGGAGTTGCCAAATGTTAGGATAAAGCTTAGTTAGTTGGTGCAGTAGAAAGCAACATTGTGTTGCATTATCCACAACTGAGGCTGAATATATAGTCCTAGAAGAATGTGTAGCTCAATTATTATGGATGATGCATACCCTTAAGGACTTCCACTTGACCTACACTAACACTAAAGTATATATTGATAATATTAGTTCAATTAATCTTAAAAAATCCTGTTCAGCATTCTAGAACTAAACATATTGAAGTTAAACATTACTTTGTTAGGGATCACGTAGTCAGAGGTGAAATCGTACTTACACATATAAATTCAAAGTCTAATCTAGCCGATATTTTCACCAAGCCACTACCTGAGTCTGAGTTTAGCTCACTAGAAAGGCAACTAGGAATGTGCTCAGTAGAATAGGATTAATTTTCATTGATATATATTTTTGGATGTTTTTAAAAAAATTCTGCATTTCAAAAATTCATATTGTCTTAAATTCTTTTCCCTAATTAGTTTTTCAAAATTACCCCTTTAAAAACTAGGATCTTTCTATGTGATGGACTTAGCTTAGGACTTAACCCTAGTTTGCATGTTCCTATAGATTTAGAGGCCAACATCTCACAAGCACATTAGGATACTTTGATTGATAACCTAGATTGGGTTGAGATGCTTAGATCTATGCCTTGACTCAAGATGCTTTATATTAGTGCATCAAGAGCAGTTGGGGTGATAAATTCAGTTAAATAAAAATCAAGTTAAGTAATCAAGCTTAGAAAGTCTAACTTGATCAGACTACTTAACATAACTAACCTATGTGAAAATTGTTGTTGTATAATAGTTAGTAAGTAGCAAACTAAGTTAGAAAGGGACCGAAAGGAGTTATAATTTGATTCTTAATTGCATGAAAATTTTCTTTCATGTTTGGACTCACTAGGATTGCTAACCTGGTTCAAATCTTGTCATTTTTTTGGTTCATTACTACTAATTCTTGCTTAAATTTTTACTTTAGTTACATTCTTGATTTATTTTGCAAGACTAATGGGCTCTGATACACAATTTCTTGCTTTCCCCTTAATTAAACTTTTTCAAAAATAAGTTTTTTTCAATAAAGAATCTTCTTTATGATATATGGCAAAGGGGGAGAGTAGAAAAGTGAAGTTAAAGTTAAAGAAAAGTGAAGTTAATGTTAAAGAAAAGTGAAGTTAAAGTTATTTTTTTTTAAATTTTGAAGTTTTTCTCAAAGAAGTTTTTCCCTTGTTTCAAAAGTTTTTCTCTAACTTAAAAGTTTTTTAATTTGTAATGAATTTATAATACTTAGAATTCTTTTCAAAAATTAGAAAAATCCTTCAAAAAGAAAATTGCATGTTTTCAAAAGCTTCAAGGGGAAGATTTTAAATCAAGGGGGAGCTTGATGTAATTTTTCAATTTTCTAAGATTTTTTTTTAAAATGTCCAAAAAGGAAAAAATAACTAATCAAGGGGGAGAATGAAAATTTTGTTTAACTTATTATGTCTTAACTTTATGCTTAAACTGTGGATCATTTCTTGTTCATGTTTTTTTAACATAACTTTTGAACTGAGTTGCCACAAATCAAAAAGGGGAGATTGTTGGTGTTGGAAGCACCAGATCGAACCTGATTTTGATAATGACAAAGGGTTCAAAGTTAAGTTTATATTATGATCTAATAATTCTACTAAGTGTGTAGGAAAGTCCTAGTTGAGCTAGGCACGATGTATTGACCTGTAGGGTTGAGCACAAAGTCCTAGCCGAGAGTTAGGCACCGAAGACCTGACCGAGGGTTGGACACAAAGACTTGGTTCGAGGAATTGGGCAAGAAGACTTGGTCGGGGACTGGGCACCGAAGACCTGATCTAGAAGATCGGGCAGGAGACTTAGCCAAGCGAGGATTGCAGACAGAAGTAGAGACGGGTCGAGATACAGATGTCTCGAGATCCAGGAGTCTTGGAGGCCAAGCAAAAATCCAACCGGAGGAATCGGTTAGCAAAAGGTAACTTCTCCTAAGAAGAGTAGGTGAGGACGCGTTCCCCGGAAGAGAGAACAGTAGGCGTCGGTTCGACCTAGGATTTCATTTGAAATCCAAAGTCAGAACCAAGATAGCTCTGTCTATTATTTCATACATGTTTATTGTTGTTCTTGGACTAACCCTGGTTACAGGGTGAAAGAAGTGAGTTGTTGCGATACCATACGCCTGAAAGGATTCAGGCGCCCGAGAACCCAAGCGTCTGAATGGTGTCAGGCGCCCCAGGAGGGGTGCTTCCAGCAGATGCTCCATGTCAGCTACCAGGCACCTGTGAGCTCATAGGCACCTCAGTTGTCCCAGGTGCCCAAGAATGGCGATAAGCATTGGCCGAGTCTGCGGATAAGGATGTGGCCAAAGCGGGTGACATGGCAGGCGCCCAAGAGCCATCAAGCACCCAAGAAGATAGTATAAAAGGGGCTTCACCCCCTTGTTTCAATACATCATTTACAACATCTCAAGCACTCAAACGCACAATGACAAGCTTCCGTGCTCAAGTCTTCTCCGTTGACAACATTCAAGATCAATGAATGCTGCTTCGACAAGCTCAGGATCTCTATTTAAGTGTCGTCGGTATAAAAGCTTTTAACTTCCTTTCTATACTGAATTTCATATTTGTAAATGATTTTATGAAATATAGAATTGCCCGACATAAACGGTCAAAAACCGTGAGCCTTAGAGTAGGAGCCGTTATAGACTCCAAACTAAGTAAAAAAAACCATGTTAGCTGTGCTTAGTTTTTCTTATTTCCATTGCGTTTAACTCTATACTTTTCGAAAATTTGCGATATCGATATTCACCCCCCCCCCCCCCGCCTCTATAGATTACAATGATCCCACAAAAGATCCCTACAGTTGAGTGCTATGGTCTCGATTATCTCCTCGGCTTCATCCAAGTCTTGATTCATCAATGCTCTGCCAACTACGGAATCTAGAGATACCTTCGTTTCATAGTTGATATCATTATAAAAGGTGTGCATCACCAACCACATTTCATGTCCATGATGAGGGCATGACCTGAGCATCCCTTTGAAACAGTCCCAAGCTTCATATAAAGATTTATTGTCAGTCTACCCAAATCTTGATATGAGGTTGCTTATATAAGCGGTTTTGCTTGGAGGGAAAAATTTTTCTAAGAATATTTGTTTACATTGTGCCCATGAGGAAAAGCTATTTACTGGCAAAGAATTCAACCATGCTTTCGCTCGATCCCTTAGTGAAAATTCAAATAATAGTAATCTCACAGCATTTGTTGGGATTCCGTTCATCTTCAAAGTGCTGCATATTTCATAAAATATCTACAAGTGTTGGTTGGGGTGTCCAGAGGATCCTCCCCCAAATTGATGCCTAAACTAATGTTGCTAAATTATAGAGATAAATGTTGGCTTGATCTCAAAATTATTTGCCTCAACAGGAAGTCTAGTGATGTAGACCTGAGGCCCCTTATGTATGGTGTAGCATAATCTTTCAAAGGCTTGTTGGTGTTGGCCATGGTTTTCTGTTCATACTCTTCTTCGATCTGTCTTTGCAAGTTCCTTCTTCTTCTAATGTCCTATCGATCTCAAGATTAATAGGTAACAAGTTTCCTGTGGATATCAGTCTTCACATAAAAGGGCAAAATTAAACTCGGTTTTTGTTTTCACTAATGAAATGCAGAAATTGAAAGAAAATAATTGCAAGTTGTATGTATAAGCAAAAGGAAAAGATGCAAAAAATAATCACATAAAAAGAAAGAAAGCGTATTTAGACTAATCCAAATGCTAGTTAACTAATGTTACTCTTTTCAGTCCCCGACAACGACACCAAAAACTTGATGGTGTATCTGCAAGTGTACGAAATCACCGTCAAGTAATAAAAAGTTATCGAACCATAGGGACTAATGAGGCGAACACTAGTGACTTTACAATGTGAATTATCTAGACTATCAAGAGTTTGAAGTGTTTGTGAACTAGGGAGAGTTAGAACTAGAAAGGGAGAAGAAGTGAAATATAGGAAGTTGAGTGAGGAAATCTAGTTTGGAAAGGTAGTCCTAGGATTTCGGTTTCATTGTGATACCATTTGATGTGATATGGATAGCTAATCCCTTGTTCTCTATGTTTATGCCTAGTAAGAAGTCTAGCTAAATACTGGCGTCATCTCATGACAGTCACACCAGAGTAGAAAGATCAGTTTAAGGGCCGCCCTATGTCACAAAGGATCCTCAAGTCATTCAATCTAGATTACACAAGTCATCTCCTAACACAGAATTAGGAAATACCCATTAAGCACTAATTAAGATCTTCCTTGTAAGGAATTAGTCTCCATTCTCAAGACAATGCTCATGATTGTCTAGTTAAAAGATTACTCTTGTCACTTAAGGTTCCCCAGTCATACAATTGCAAGCATTTCCCCTATACGGAGATCATTCCATACATCCATTCAATCAAGCAATGCACATAAGCACACATGTTTCATATAAATATTCAATCTCATAAGAATTAAGCATAAACATATCATTGAAACAAGGATTAATCATATCTATAGAGTTTATAACAAATGCACATCACAAATACTCCATATATCCTAGAACAAAGGAAGATGAATCGAAGATAAGGAAATAAGCATTCTAAAATCCAAACACAAGAAAGGGGAAGAGATTCTTAACCAATAGGAGCACGGAGGCTTCAAGAATCAATCCTTCGTCTCGGAGGTGGACAGATAATAGAGATAACCTCGGATTGCCGAAGAGATGGTCGAAGATGAAGGAGCCAAGAGATAGATTCTCCCAAGGGAGAAACTTTCTCCCCATGAAAAAGGGAGGGTTTCCCTTTTTATAGCATGGGGGACCCCTTGCTTCCAAGTGACACTACCATGCAGCCGACGAAATGGGAGCCATAGTCATGAAGATCGGCACGGTCAGGGGGTGTGCTTCGCAGTCTTCGTGGGGCACGGTTGTGCCATTTGGCATGATCCAGTAGGGGTGGCTCTCAGGGAGAGACACATGGTCGTGCCATTTGGCATGACCATGGAAGGGTGGCTCTCGGGGAGAGCCACACGGTCGTTTCATTTGGCATGACTATGGAAGGTAGCTCCTTGGGAGACCCACACATCTGTGCCAACCAACACGGCTAAGGAAGGTGGCTCTCTAGGGGAACCACATGTCGTGCAAGTTGGCACGACCTAGGCTTCTAGCTTGCTCCAATGTCTATTTTGCTTCATTTTGCTCTATTTTTGCTCCATATCATGTCTTGTCAATAAAAAAAATAAAGAATAGATCTTCGAACAAAAGAAAGCATGCATGCTGACAAATGATAAAATAGAGCATAATGATGTAAATTACAAAAATGAAAAACATGTGAATGAGCGTCAATAAGTTTATAAAAATATACATAACCTATGCACTTCATTGACCAAAATGAAAAGATATTAAGTTTCTCAAACTATTTGATTTTACTAAAGTTCTTACTACTTCGTGCTTAAATTTCATAATTAGAAGTTGTATCTGACAATCAAAAGATTTTAGATGTTGAATATCAATTTTGAAACATATGAACCTACATACCACAGATATGGTTCATCTCTTGTATGTCCAAGAAAACACTAGGGGTTGTTTGATCATCTTTATATGTCGATCATGTAAATGAACAAATTCATAATGCTTTCCTGCATTGTGGATGCTCTAAAAAATTATTAAAGTGACCTAACACATTGTTCCAATGCAATTTCTATCTAACATCAACTGAACCTATAATTTTTAAATATTGAGATTGTTAATAACCAAATTCAAACTGGTGAAGGTTTTGCAAATCTAGATGCACATCATTTTGTATCCATTCGAACAATTTTTGAAAAAATTAAAGAATAATGTTCGTAACAAAGCAAGAGTTAAGGGGTCAATATGTAATGCCTATCTGGTTGAAGAAGCATCTTCTTTCTGCTCTTATTATTTTGCTGACAATGTGAAAATCAGACATCGTAAGTGTCCTAGAAATTCTGATGATGCTCAACCGAATGACCCGTCATTACTTTCTATTTTCAACTTTCCCGGTAAGCCAATGGGTGCATCTGTTACTAGATGGTTAACTGAACAGGAAATGATGCTGCAAGAACATACATACTGTTAAACTGCGATGAGGTCAAACCATACATAAAGTAAGTTGACTTCTCTAATAATCCGGTTATTCTATATTAAATGTTTTCTTGATATACCAATTGACTTAAAATATTTCTCTGTCACAGCTTATACGAACAACAACTATATATACAAAATCTATCACTGGGTGCAAGTGAGGTTGCTGAAAAGTTAGAGGCCGAATTTGCATTATGGTTTGAAATATATGTAAGTTGCAATATCATCAAAAAATTTATATATTTATGTCTATTCAGTTCGGTCTTAATTTATGTTATAATTTATGTAGGTGAAAGACCGTAGAATATCAAATATGCAAGATGATAGAATAATGAATCTTGCATCAGGACCGCTCCGTAAAATAAAGGTCTACTCTAGATATTATGTTAATGGGCTCAGATTCCATGTGTCACAACGAGATTTACAGAGATTAACATATAATTCTGGAGTTTGTGTTAAAGGATATATTGACAACAATAACACAGAGTTTGATTATTATGGTAGACTTGAAGAAATCATAGAAATTGAATATCCTGCATTACCTATAAAATGGTGTGTGTTGTTCAAATGTTCATGGTATGATCCGCCTCCAAGAACAGGTACAAGAATACATCCAAACCATAAATTAGTGGAGGTTAATAAAAATAGAAAGTTTAACAAATTTGAACCTTTTATTTTTGGGGTACAAGTGAGTCAGGTTTTTTATGTTGAATACCCTACGAAAAGAAAGAGATCTAGTGAATGGTTGTCTGTTTGTCGAATGAAGACTCACTCGACTATAGAAATGCCGAACACCATCACTGCTCAAAATCATGATGCATTTCAGAATGACGAAGTAGAGAGACATTTAATTGATTCACAACTTCCATCCACATCTGAATTACTTGTAGATATTAATGTGCCTTACGATGATATAGATGATGAAGAGATGTCCATCAGTGAGGATCTTGTTGAACTATCAGAGTCTAGTGAGGAGGACATCGATGCTAATGATATATAAATAGTGTCATTATTGTTCATCTAGTAAGTGATGTGTTGTTATATTTATTGTATTTTTATTACTCTGTTACTCACATTTATTATGATGTGTTGTTATATATTATTTTGCAGACATTTCTATGGCAGATCAACAGCACTATTCCCCGTGCCCATCGAGCTTTACACATTGTTGGAGATGTGTAAGTATTTGTTGTTAGATGTAATTATTGTTCATATATTATTTTTAATATCTTATATTGATATGTTTATTCTTGGTTATGCAATTTTACTCCAGATGGTCATAGGGTTTCCAATTATATCACAAGTAAATTTAAAGAATGAGCATGCAGATCTACAACATGGAGACATGTAGTTCACAAAATGAAGACTTTTTATTATAATGAATTTGTAGTAAGTAAAATCAATATATCTTTGATTTTTATATTATATTTACCCATTACTATGCTAAATTTTGTATTTATATATGCAGAAAAGATATAGATGGGAGGAGGCCAGGAGGAGATTTTTAAAACAACATGGAATAGTTATTGTGCCAAGCTTTACAAAGACTACCTCTATTATATCAGACGAAAGGGTGTAAAACCACGTATGTTTCTGAGGAGATATCGGGTGCATGGACGGCCACTTGGGCTGAACAAAGGTGGAAAGAAAATGTCGATAAGGCTCGAGCTAATAGAAACACCGAGCCAGTGGCCCGAGTACCGGAACTGCTCAACATACATCTGGTTCCAAATCTATGGTAGAGCATGCTCTCGATTTGGTGAGTTTAATTTAATGTTGGCACAAAATATAATTATCATTTATTAGCATACTTGTATGATATTTGCCTAATATATATTTGTATACATGAACGAGAACTAGCTCGACCGCCCACCAGTATGGAGGTCTTTGTGAGACCCACAAAAAAAAAGATGCCACATTCGTAGATTCTCGTTCTGCGGTCATCCATGTAAGAACATTACTTAGTGTTTATTTTAATTACATTTTAGTACGATTCATCGAATTACTTTTTAATCATGTTCTATTTTACAATATAGGCAGAAATGACCGAGAGAGTCACTCAGGAATCTCAGCCTGTGGTAGAGGGGGGAAAGTCGCAATCTCTATCCACCGAGACACTTACAGAGACATTTAGTGGGGACAATCTCACCAACTAAAATAGAACATTGGATTTTTATATTAGGATACTTAAGAGAAAAGATAGGTTTGTACGAGTAGAGAGAGAGGGAGAGAAAAATATTGACTTATACTTATCTAAACCATTGAAATTATTTTTAAATTAAAATGTTTCAAATATGATTCGGATGCCTAAAAAAATCTGAAAAATGGAGATTGATGGATGAGATAAAAATGAGAAGAGACACTTATAATTATTAAAATATAAAGTATCTTTTAATACATTTCTAAAATTACGTGTGCCAGTTACATAATTCCCGAATTAGATATGCATTATATAGAAATATAAATATTTATCAAAAAATGTACTCACATTTATAAATTATTCAAAAGATATAATATACTTTAGTATTTACTATATAACACATTTAATTTATTATTCTTTTCGTTCGGTCCCTTAATATATTTTTTTCAATTAATACATTTTTTTGATAAATTATGGAATAGAAATATTGAATTCAATTTTCTTTTTTCCTTCGAAAAATCTTTAATACTTTTATCGTTTCGCTGTCTCATACACCAACCCATCGCGTCACGTTAATTGCCGACAACGATATTGGCAGACACTGCATAGAAAAAGGTTGCCAAATACACATCAAGTTTTTTTTAAGAAACAGATGGAGGAGAGTTTGCTGAGGAGAGTTGATGAGGATGCAGACATGGAGGAGATCAGCAGCTTGAGGCAGCTGCTCAGGCAGGGAGTGAGAGAGAATAAGAAGCTGTGGTACTTGGCGGCGCCGGCCATCTTCACCTCCATCGCACAGTACTCTCTTGGTGCCGTTACCCAGATCTTCGCCGGCCACCTCAATACCCTCGATCTCGATGCCGTCTCCATAGAGAACACGGTTATCGCCGGCCTCGCCTTCGGAATCATGGTAATATTCATTTTTCTCATTAAAATAATATCATATATCTCCATAAAAAATGTCAGAGAACTGAGAGATTAAGTATAATGATGTGATCGAAAATATCTCCTCGTTGAAACTGGTAGTGAAGTAATTTCCTAGATGGACTTACATGAATTAGCACGCGTTAAACGGTGTGGAAATTATCCGACAAATTAAGCTTTTTTAATGTTTAAGGTAAATCTTTGATAGCGAGCTTGAAAGAGAAAATAGAGAGGAGTTGGAAACTATAATGGTGTCGGTGGTTTTACCATTGTCGCATGATTGATCCCGGGATCCATTTATTAGCTGAGTAATTATTGGTACGTACCGATACCACGTGTCCGGCGAAACAGATGCCTAGGTTAGTTGTTTCCTGTGACCCATACGTATGGCCACGGACTAGAAGACGATAGATACTTTTAAACTTAAGCTTTCCTATATGAGCATATTTAAGAATTGATATTTATTAAAAGATATATTATGATTTTATTTTTATCAAAGGACACATTTATTTTAATGAACTTTCTCTTATACCCCTCCCACTAACTATTACATTTCTCTTTCTCTCTGTCAGTAACGAATTCCGAGACGTCTGAATATATTTTTTTAGACTTTTATTTTAAAATAATATATTATGAAATCGGCTTAAAAACGTAAGATAAAAATTAAAAAAATATTTCAGTTAAAAAATATCTCATCCAACGTGATTTCAAAAATATAAAGAGATGATTTTTTATATTTGATTAAAATAAATTAATATATTAAATAATATTTAATAAATATATTAATATATTAAAAAAATCTGAAATCATTGATTTTAGGCCAGCGTGGACCTAAAATTTTTAATTTTAGGCTCACGTTGGGCCTGAAATCTTTTGATTCAAGCTCGACGTGGATTCAAATTTTTTTTCTATTTTAAAAATATATTAATATATAAAAAAACCTATCAAAACACGTAATTTCAGATTAAAACGCAGGGTCTGAAATCACACTAGGAGAGTTTGAACAAAGAAGTGTTCAGGCCCTCCAGACCTAAGGAGGGCCTAAACATAATCTTGGATAAATATGTGTAAGTAAATTAAATAAAAATATCAATAGTTCTAGTTAGAGTTGAGCTAGGAGATCGTATTTTTGGTGTCCAAACTTCTAATGATTATCAATTATGTTGTCATAGGTGATTTTTAGGTCTATCAGTGGGTTTTCACCAAAACCCACTGATGGACCTAGGATATTTGGATTTCTCAAAATCCAATATCAGTAGTTAGAGTTGAGCTAGGATATGATATTTTTGGTGTCCAAACTTATAATGATTATAAATTATGTTGCAATAGGAGTTTTCTAGGATAAATCAGTGGGTTTCAGTGAAAACTCACTGATGGACCTAGGATACTTGGATTTCTCCATACTTCATATCTCTATTTAGAATTGACTGTTGAGGTAATCTGTGATCCGGAGTGATCATGAGTTTTGATGTTTGGGCAAAGGGTTTAAGTTAGGTTTACTCTTGTGTATTTGATATGTGTATGTGAGTGTGCAGATTGTGCAAGTTACACATATTGGCTTAGCTGGACAGCCTCGGTACGGTGAAGGGTGGCATGGAGACAAGCTGGAGGCTTGTGCGCACCCGAGGGACCTTGGTAGAGCAGGGACGATGAGTTGAGGGGCGCGGACTTCAAGGCATGCGTGAAGGATGGCATGGAGGCAAGCTGGAGGCTTGCGTGCATCCGAGGGACGGGAGCCGAAGATGAAGAGGGCACGAATGCAATAGTCGAGGCTGATGAGGAGGCGTCAGTTGAGTTGTGAGGACACGAGTGCTGTGTGATTGTACTCGGGAAATCCTAGGGTTCGAGTGCGGAGTGAAATGTACTCGGGAAGTGTAACCCTAGGAGACCAGTCGACTGCCCTGGGAGCAGTCGACTGGTAGCAACTAGTGAGCTGGCAGAATTCGAACGTTGAGGGTGTCAACGGTCGAATTCTGAGTGGGGAGCAGTCGACTGCCCTGGAAGCAGTCGACTGCCAGCGAGGGTTTCCAACCCGAGTTCTATTTAAAGAGAACTCGGTTTGGGCTGGGGTTCTTGACGAAACAAGCTTGGTTAAGGCTTGTTAGTAGTCTTCTTGTGCTCAGAGGTGCGCTTGGTGCTGTGGCGAGGTTTCTCCACCCACAAGGAGCGACAAGGGCTAGCCGGAAGTTATCCGGGGAGTGATCCACCGAGGGATTCTTGGATTAGTCACCCTTCGGGGTGGATACCAAGTAAATCGGTAGTGTTAGCGTTGTTCTTTACATTGTTAGTTTTTGTTTTATTATATATTCCACTTGCACAACTAACCGTGTAGGAAGAAAGTTCGAAAAACGCTATTCACCCCCCCTCTAGCGTACTGGAACGATCTAACATTTACTTAGGAGATGTTATTTCTGATGTGCAAACTTAGTACTAATAATTTTTAGTTATGTTCTCTAACCGTATCAGTTGGCACACAAAGATGTATAAATATAACTGCATCTTGGGCACAATTAAAAGAAACATCTCTTTCAACATAATTTCAAAAATATAAAGAGATAATTTTTTTATATTTGATTAATTTAAATTAATATAATAAATAATATTTAATAAATATATTAATATATAAAAAACCTATCAAAACACGTAATTCCATATTCAAACGCAGGACCTGAAATCACGGTAGGAGATGTTATTTCTGATGTGCAAACTTAGTACTAATAATTTTTAGTTATGTTCTCTAACCGTATCAGTTGGCACACAAAGATGTATAAATATAACTGCATCTTGGGCACAGTTAAAAGAAACATCTCTTTCAACATAATTTCAAAAATATAAAGAGATAATTTTTTTATATTTGATTAATTTAAATTAATATAATAAATAATATTTAATAAATATATTAATATATAAAAAACCTATCAAAACACGTAATTTCATATTCAAACGCAGGACCTGAAATCACGGTAGGAGAGCCTGAAGTCATCTGACTTCAGGCCCAAGGCACTAAAATTCATTTATTTTAATTTTTTTTATTTTTAATCATTATTTATTAAATTAATTATTTATAAGGCATGAAGTTATTTCACTTCAGGCCTTCCTAGGATGACTTCAGGCCCTGCGTTTGAATTTGAAATCACGTGTTTTGATAGGTTTTTTATATATTAATATATTTTTAAAATAGAAAAAAAAAATTTGAGTCCACGTCGGTCCTGAATCAAATGACTTCAGGCCCAACATGGGCCTGAAATCAAAAATTTCAAGCCCACGCTGGGCCTGAAATCAATAGATTTCAGTTTGCTGAAATCAAAAGATATTGGTCCAGCGTGGGCCTGAAAAAGATTTCAGGCCCACGCTGCCTGAAATCAAAAGATTTCAGTTTTTTTATATATTCATATATTTATTAAATATTATTTAATATATTAATTTATATTAATCAAATATGAAAAATTATCTCTTTATATTTTTGAAATCACGTTGGATGAGATATTTTTTTAACTGAAATATTTTTTCGATCCATCAGTAAGTTTTCACCGAAACCCACTGATTCTTCCAAGAAAACTCATATTGCAACATAATTTATAATCATTAGAAGTTTAGACACCAAAAATACCATCTCCTAGCTCAACTCTAACTATTGATATTGGATTTTGAGAAATCCAAATATCCTAGGTCCATCAGTGGGTTTTGGTGAAAACCCACTGATAGACCTAAAAATCTCCTATTGCAACATAATTTATAATCATTAGAAGTTTGGACACCAAAAATACCATCTCCTAGCTTAACTCTAACTATTGATATTGGATTTTGAGAAATCCAAATATCCCATCAGTGGATTTTGGTGAAAAACCACTGATAGACCTAAAAATCTCCTATTGCAACATAATTTATAATCATTAGAAGTTTGGACACTAAAAATACCATCTCCTAGCTCAACTCTAACTATTGATATTGGATTTTGAGAAATCCAAATATCCTAGGTCCATTAGTGGGTTTTGGTGAAAACTCACTGATAGACTTAAAAATCTCCTATTGCAACATAATTTTTAATCATTAGAAGTTTGGACACCAAAAATATCATCTCTTAGCTCAACTCTAACTAGAACTATTGATATTTTTATTTAATTTACTTACATTTATCCAAGATTGTGTTCAGGCCCAAGGAGGGCCTAAACACATCTGTGTTCAGGCCCTCCTAGCGTGACTTCAGACCCTGCATTTTAATATGAAATTACGTATTTTGATAGGTTTTTTTATATATTAATATATTTTTAAAATAGAAAAAAATTTTGAGTCCATGTCGGATCTGAATCAAAAGATTTCAGGCCCAACATGGGCCTAAAATCCTGAAATCTTTTGATTTCAGGGCCACGCTGCCTGAAATCAAAAGATTTCAATTTTTTTTATATATTAATATATTTATTAAATATTATTTTATATATTAATTTATCTTAATCAAATATGAAAAATCATCTTTTTTATATTTTTGAAATTACGTTAGATGAGATATTTTTTTAACTGAAATATTTTTTCGATTTTTACCTTACATTTTTTAGCCGATTCCATAATATATTATTTTAAAATAAAAAATCTGAAAAAACATGTTCAGGCATCTCAGAATTCGTTACTGAGAGAGAGAAAGGGAAATGCAGTAGTTAGCGGGAGGGGTATAAGAGGAAGTTCACTAAAATGAGTGCTCCCTTTGGTAAACATTAAACCATGATATGTATTTTGGTAAATACCAATTCTTGGGTACGCCCTTTGGTAAAAAGTCGTTTAAACTTAGAAAAAAACAACAGAATTAGAAAATTAATAATGATAATAGAATCAATAGAAATAATGACTTATAAAACCGTGTCATAAATAATGACTTCTAAATTTTTTTTTGAAACGGTTTCAAATTATTTTGATTGGATAATTTTAGAAGCGGTTAATTAGACTATTTTCTATAAGTCATCTTTGAGCTTCTTAAGGTCGCATATTAATCATTAAATTTGAACCTCACATCCACTCGTTCAATGGACGACTTAGAATAGATAGAGGCACTTGACACCGCCACCCTCCTCTCTCACCAACGATTGGCAGCTCCATTCCATCTCACCACCGACCAACCATCTCCATTCCCTCTCCTTTGTATCTTCTGTATCTCCATCATCTTCTCCCTCGAGCAACTTATGGACCAAGTTCACCCGACGCCAACCGCCATCCTTCAGTCATCTCTTCTCTTCATGTTAGAAGTGGAGAGTGCAACCCCTTTTGCACTCCGACAGCCTCATTCCCTTCATCACAACTCCTCTTCAGATTAGAAGAAGAGGGTCCTTCACCATCATCCGATAGCCCTCACCCCTCTCTTTTTCTGGTTAGAAGAGGAGAGGACGAGAGGGCAGTACTCCGCCATCCACTACCCTTCATAGGCAACTTCCCCTTCTTCTCTTCGGGTTAGAAGAGAAGAAGCCCTTCACTTTATCTGGGTTGCCCTTCCTCCTATTGGCGATCCCATAACTCAGGCTCCATCAAATCCAGCCAAAAACATCCATTCAGTGGTTTCGGGCGGTCAAGAGCAGATCTAGAAATGTAGGTTTGGGGGAGCCGCATACTAAGTGATGTAAATAATTATTATTATAATAATCACAAAAATAATTATTATAATAATGTCCTCTTCAATATTTCAAAAATACATAATATATATTTAGTTGAAATTTGAAAAATAAAGAGATTTTTTTTTAAAAAATAATCATCTAAGGGATTTGAACCCTCAATGTGTACTAAAATAAAAATTAAATTTATCATTAGACCAACTATAAATAATGATCCTTAATGGAGTCAAATTATACATACACTAAGAAAATAAAAATTATTTTTATACTAAAAAATAAAATATTTTATATAAAAATAATATTATTAAAAATTTAAGAGGGGGGAGGGAGGGGCGTGGCCCCCTCCCCCCGGGTCCCCATGTAAATCCGCCCTTACAGGCGGTAGCACCATTGTGATGCATTGTTTGATTTCTTTTGTGCTTGTGTCTTGTTGATTGTTGAATTCTAACGAAGTTATCCTCAATTGTTTATGATTGTATGCATTAGGGTTGAATTACTTGATGCTCACTATTTTTCGAAGACTTGCCTCTTACATTCTTGCTACTTTTATTTATGTCAATGCACTCCAATTCATTTCATTTCAGTAATGGTTTAGTTTAATTAGATGGTAGTGATGGTTATTCTTTATTTGGATGTCATTTGGTTAAATAGATTATGTTTTGCTAATTGCTCTATGGTTCCTTGCATGCTTTAGTTTAATTAGCTATTGAAGAAAATGTTAAGCATGTAGCAAATGAACCTGGGGTAACTGACCCGACCCCATAGAAGTTTCTTACCGGTCTCCAGGGTAAATTGGGAAGCGCTCGCAGTGGGCGGTCTAGAAGTTCAGTGTCCCAAGGTTCGCACCCCATTTGAAGGAAAAATTCCTACAAAATATGCCGTAGCTAGGGATCAAAGCGTGGATGCCTAGGATAGAAACTAGTTGTCCTACCGCTGCATCATAACCCAAGGGCTATTGAGCATCTTAGAGACATGGGTCATGCAAATGACTCAAAGGTTTACGTTGAGCCGCTGCGGGTGGCGGGTTGATACCCCTATATTGGATTTGCTAAAATGGACTTGAATCATGTTTGCTAGGCTTACTGAGCTGAAAGAGAATCATTATCTAGAGTATCATACACATGATTAGAGTATGATTTCAGTGCATATCTAATTGACACAAATAATTTATATAGGAATATTATTATAGATAAATTTAAAATTGATTCTTAACGGGTACAGAATATCCCATTAGATTATTTTCCTTGCAGATACTATTATTACGGGAAGAAACTCCCCATAATTTATCCTTTTCCAGGAAATATGGGATTGCCCATCATGATGATGATTTCATCTTTTTCTCACATATATATATATGAGAAAGGGGATCTTTTTTGTCTCCATGGGAATAATCGAGTTGGCATTTGAGTGGTAAATTGTTATATGAGAGTAGGGATCAAATTCCTAGGGAGCAATCCTTAGGAAATAAAATATCTTCTATCTAGAAAGGTCGCTCAATTATTGTGATTTACTCTCTTCATCTTACTGCGATGGACGCTTGGGTAAGCGAGTCACCTTTTGCCACATGTATGAGAAAGCGGCTAATCGTTGATGCTTCGGTGCAATGCTAAAACGCTTCCACAATTAATCAGATAACCACGAATCAATTCCTCATTATATACTGCTGAATTAATTTCCTCAAGAAGACAACTCTAAATTGTTGGTTGCTGAATGATGAGTCATTTGAACTTCCAAATTTATTTTGGTAGTCTATTAGAATCTTTTGTAGGACTGGACTGGTAGCATCTAAAATTAATCGGTTCAAATGATTAGATTCCTAATAAACACTAAATGCATATAATATACTCCATGAGTATTTAAATTTTATTATCTTGAACATTATAATCCAAAGGAAGGCTAAATCTTAGAGAGAAAATCTTATTAACTTAAATTGAGAGGATGATCCCATAACCTTCTATGAAGTCAAACAATTCCCTCATATGGAAAATAAATTGTAGCCATGAGCGAGGAGATGAAGTCTACTGTAGACAACGACATTTGGGAACTTATCGAATTGCCTCAAGGTGAGAGACATATAGGTTGTAAATGGATATTTAAAATCAAGTGGGTTTCACATAGTAATGTCAAAAGTATAAGGCATGCTTAGTCACTGGATTTACTCAGAAAGAGGACATTGATGAGAAGGAGATTTTTTTATCCATTTTGATGAAAGACTCCTTTAGGATAATCATGGAACTTGTAGCTCATTTTAACTTAGAGCTACACTAAATAGACATTAAGAATATAGTGCTCAATTAAAACATTGAGAAAACTATATACATTGTGTAGCCAGAGAACTTTGAGTCTAGAGATTCAAAGCACCTAGTATGTAAATTTAGGAAGTTCATTAATGGTTTAAAGCTAGCATTTCATTAATGGTACCAGAAATTTAATCAAGTGGATTCTTCATACGATTTTAAGAAAAATCCAATTGATCAATGTTTTATATTATGTTCAATGGAAGCATGTTTATTATACTTGTTCTATATATGGATGATATATTATTGGCAAACAATGATATAGAAATCAAGTCATTTCTATCAGGTGAATTTGAAATGAAGAATCTTGGTGATGCATCCTTTGTCTTAAGCAAACAGATTGTTATGATCATTTAAGGTGCACACTTAAATTATCATAAAAGACTTATATAGAAAGTGTGCTTATTTGGTATGACATGAAAAATTATACTCCTCATGACACACTTATGTCAAACTTATGTCAAAGGGTGACAGACATAGCTTCCAACAATATTTGTGCCATGAACTTGAGATTAAGAAAATGCAATAATTCTCTTATGCATCAACATTAAGAAGTTTGATGTATGATCATGTATGTACGCACTTGCGTACATTATGGAGATATTAGAAAGATATTTGAGTAACCTTACACCAGAGCCTTGAAAAGTTGTAAAGAGGATTATGCAATATTTGCAAAGAACTAAGAATTACATGCTTACATATCAAAAGTCAAGTCATTTGGAGATCATTGAATATTTAAGTTTTGATTTTGCTAGATGCTTAGATAATAGAAGGCCCACCTCATGTTATATCTTCATGTTAGCAGGAGAAGCTATATTATGGAAAAACATCAAACAGACATTAATAGTCACTTCCACTATGGAGACAGAATTTGTAGCATACTATGAAGCTTCTAACCATAGGATATGAATGTGGAATCTTATCACATGTTTACATATTATTTGGGGCATTGATAAACTATTAAGGATCAACTGTGATAATAAAGCTATAGAATTGTATTCCAAGAATAATCATAATTCATCAAAATCTAAATATATCGGCATAAAGTTTATGATGATCAAAGAAAGACTTCAGGGTGGTTAAATTAGGATAGTGCATATAAGGAAATATTCCAAATTAGCGAATCTGCTCACCAAGGGCTTATCACACATGTTGTTTCATCAACATGTGCTGAATATAAGATTTCTTTCTTTTAATTAAGTATTCATTTAGTAGGAATTTATATTTTGTCGAATGCTTTATATTAATGAACATATATATTTGACTTATTGTACGTACCAAAGTTTTTACATGTGTATGAAATTTTGACTCTTTGATATAAATAGATCACATATTATTAATGCAGTTTTGGATATGATATTTGTAAATATGATGTAGGATTATATTTTGGGTCGTAAAGTTGAATCATGATTTACCACTATGGTTTAACATAAGGTATTAGTAAGTATGATACAGACCCGATTTAGTTCATAAGGAGGACGCTTGAGAATGTGCAGATATAAATCACATTTCTTATTATTTTCATTCAACACATCCACATTTCATCTATGTCATTAATGAAATTAGTATTGTAATTACTGTAGGGTCTTGTACAATTATAGTAACTCTAATTTCTTTTGTCCTATACTAATTTAATTAATAGACCATATTGTTTAAGGGAGATATTTAACCTATAATGTTTTGGTATGTTGAGCTTAACTAAGGTATTGTATGGTGTATAAGATATCATGTATAATCCAAGTGGGAGATTAAAGGATTAAGTCTCTATTTGGTTGGCTAATACGAGATTAACAAATTATCATTAAGGAATTAATCCTCAATTATGTGATCTAATGATTTGTGCATGAAGGGCGGTTATGTTATTGGATGTCGATTCAATGTGTTGATTTGTTAATTCGGTTTATTAACTTTAATGAGTTGTTAAAGGTTATGGACTTTATGTGAATGGTCCTATAGGATGGACTAAGGTATATAAGCGAAGAAGCCTCATTTAATTTGGGCATCTTAGATCTTGATGACTTAAACTTCTTTATCTTCCTCTTCTCCATTGAGAAGGAACTCCGGTTGTTGCTCGATCCTTGTAAAAGGTTGTCTGCTGCACTTGTAGATGTTACTCCAATGACAAATAAGAAACAATGACTATAGCAATGAATTCAGGTCAGTCCATTGTTAGCTATTATTTCGGTTTTTCAATATAGCCTTAAAGATGATTGGTTACTAGTGTCACGCCCCCAGAGGCACATGCTTACTCGAAAATCGGGCAGCATCTCTCCTGTACGACGGACAAGTTGGGGCAAATATACATACACTCCAATCATAAAAGATGACTCAACCATCATAACAAAAATAAAAACATCACCACGCAGTTTTATATCAACATAAAAGATAATGGGTGACTCAGCCACCTTAAACATAAAAGAAATCACAACCAACGAGAACTCAAATGTCTCTGTAATAATAATAACAAAACCAGTCCGATAACTGATAAACAAATAAAATGCGAAAACTGAACCCAATACCAAAATAAAACAACTAAACTAAATGCGGAAAATCACTCAACTCCGGGGACTAGTGACTGGATCCTCTCCTGGCTCCAAGAAATACGACTACCTGCTATCTGAAATAAAAAGAGAAAGTAGGGGTGGTGAGTCCGGGCGGACTCTGCGGGTATATGAGTAGACAATAAGCATGACATAACAAAAGGTAAAATAAGTAAAGAACCAACAGGGTACAGTCCATAAAGAATATAGGAACACCTAAACATGTATAACATATATAGAACAGTACGTTATAAAACCGAATAACAACTATGCAGGTATAAAATAACGTAACAACAATAAAACCAAGATATACATACATGTCAATCAAGTGCGACAACCATAGCTCATATAAATGCAACAATCACAAGAAAATGTATAAACGAAATACGTATGCATATGATGCAATGACATGTGTCACCCCTGACGCTAGTCAAGCCGCCAACACATCCCATCTGTGTGACCGAGTGGGTAGGGCTGTGACAACTGTACGCACTCCAATGAATACCACAAAAAGCTGTGATTGGGTGGACAGGATGCTGGGGAGCCAACTACTCCAAAAACCCCGATACATAGGGGGAGCCACCAACAACTCTAATATCCCTCGAAAACAACGGTGAGGGTGTCACTGCTTGCTTACAACTGCAACATGTGTGGCATAACAGGACAGTTGCTCGCACTCTAGCAACTACCATGACAACAAGTGGTTGAGTGAATCGAGCAACTAAATGACTAACGACGTCTTAACCATATGGAAACCCAATAGTTGTTAGTATGGAACGTGCAGATATGGTGCATGCTACAAGATGCACGAACAACCGGAGAAACAACGATGCAACAAAATCCAACAAGTATACGATGCATCAATACAACCAACCAAAAATCGAAAACCAACGATTATGCACCTACACTACTAGGTAGGGTATTTCTAATGCCAAATAAACCTATCTGTGTTTAATGGACTTATAAGTACTCGTGTACAAGCGGCATTTTACAGAACAGAAAACCAACAGAGGACTGTACAGATACGAATTTGGAATACTCGAAGATCAACGAAGAATAAGTATCAATGGCGAAGTTAAAATATCAAACAACAAAGAATAAGTTCAAGCAACCTATTAAACATAAATAGTCATGCTTTAAGGTAAAATGAACTACTAGAGTACAAAGGAGAAGTACCTTCCTTTTACTAAAGAATTTCGTAAACTAGGATCTTCCACGATCAACCGAACAAATCAAAATTCAAGGTCCTAAGTCAATACATAAGTTTAACTAATTATAAAAATTAAATAAATTAGTTAAACGGTATTAAACAAAATTAAGACCTTCCATGATTACAACATCTTTTAATTCAATTGTATTACAATTGCAACTATCTTATTTTTGAATCAATTTTAGCAAAGACTAAATTAAATCCAAATCAAATAAACTCTATAATCTACAGTTCACGGCAACTTCCATCAAGCTTAGCTTTGTTCAAGAAGAACATGACAATAAACCCATCCACAAATCAACAACTTAATCATAATCCAAACCTACCTCCCACAATAGCATTAAACACAGAAATTGATCCAATTCTAGTAAGGGCTCACGGCAGAAACCCAAACCTAGAAACAACTCTTCTGATTTCAAGAACAACAAATCAGATCCATCACCTATTCAATCCATAAATCCAGATACCAACAACCCAATCAAAATAAAAGAAAAACCAAATTAGCAAACACCTAGCTGTTCTTGGTGCCCAAAACCAAAGCAACAGAAATCTTACAACAACACAACATCAACCAACCTCACGGCACAACAAGATCAAATCATTAACAGATAAACCTATACAAATCCCTAACCAAACCTTACCTACTGTGAAGTTCGTCCGACAGGGAATCAAGAAGAGGAGACAACAGTCAAGCGCATCCTGTATCCACCTCTTTCTACCCCCATCAAATACCAAAATCCAATCAAGTGCAAACCTTAACGATTAATCCTTTACCTGAGTTGGTGCCGACGCGAGCAAAGAAAATTGAAGAGGGAATTGGCGCTCGACTAGGGCTCCACGTGAGGAAGTGGCGCACGGGCGTACGACGCCCTGTTCTTGCGCTGGAGAAGACAAAAGAAGAAGAAGGAGAAGCAGTCGGAGGGTGGCAGTGCCGGGAAAGGCTCGGCGGCTAGGGTTGCGGCGTTGAGCGAAAACCGAAAGGGATCGGCGTCGGGGAGAAGGAACGGATCGGGAGATGAGGGAAGTTAGGGCTTTTTAGGGGTTTTATATTAGTTTTGACCTTTTTACAAAAAGACCCTCCAAGTTTCACTATTCGCAACTAGGCCCTTTATTTAAAAAATAATAATTTACCTTTTCAACCCTTTAAAAATCTGGTATTTAACAACTAGATTCTTTGATGATATATCATTCGGTTTTATTTGATATATCGCTATTGCTTTCATCAAACACCAACTTTGATGCTTAGTTACTTTAGACGATGGGGTGGATTGCATGAGAATCGAGATAGTATCCACATAGAAGATGATGATATTATTATTCCTCAATCTTAGCTTAAGCTCCCATCTTCAACACAAAAGTTTAGGCAATGGTAATTGTCTTAAAATAATTAACTATTCTAGGATGGATTAAACTTGAGTATAGTTGGAATAGGAGCATCATTATTATATACATTATCTTTGTAAAGGAACAAAAACAACTATTAGTGATATTATAGTCATAGACTATACCATAAATATCAATATAAACAACTAGTAAAAAATTGTATTTTAAATATAAATTTCTTATGTGCTCGAATGCATTGTGTTTCTGAATGACTTTTGTATATTGAGATTGAATATAATGTTTTCAAAAAACATTTGAAATAACTAAAGTCCTATAGAATTATAACTTTATGATATATTTTAAGTCTTCTCTTTATAGATAAAAAATTGTAAGTTTATACATGCACTTTGAATTGGTCTCATTCATACTCTTTGAACCAAGATGATTTAACATTTTTGTCATTAATCCCAAAGCTAAAGGGTGTCATTGACCGTCAAATTATTATATTTAAGGTGGAAGATGATTTGTTCGCTTTTAGCGTCCTGTCAATCCGTCTTAAAATCAATACAGAGGAGATAAATCACAAGACTATTAGCTCGAATTGTGACTAATACATAAGAGAAGATAGACACTTGACTCCACAAAGATTTAACATCAGACTTTATAATGATAACATAGTATGTGTTAATCATAACTCTATCCCGGACTATAAATTATTACATTCAAGAACATAGATGTCATGTCATATGTTGTTTGATCACGATCACATGAGTGATGCATAGAAACGTGGATATATTTATTCAACGAGTTGGATTTAAAAATATATATATATATATATATATATATATATATATATATATATATATATATATATATATATATATATAAGAAAATTAATAATGGTGAATGATAGAAAAAATAATTTAAAAAAAAATAGGATGATCTAGTTTTTCATATTATTGTTATGTCGTACTGACTCATGGAGTCAGAGTCTAAAACATGCATCATCCTTGGCTCAAACTCATGCTGTGTTCAACATGGTTCAGCCCAAGCTAGTGCTATCTTACTCCACAACCCTCTCCTATAGCACAACCGCACGACAATTTTGATCTCGATTCCACATGATCCATTTTGTGATAGAGTCGTGCCTAGCATTGTGTTGGATATTTGGTAATTAAGACTAAATACGGTTTTGTAAGATTTTGTAAAGGAAAATTGAGGTATCATCAATCGATAAAAGTTAGAATTGACTTCAAAAACGAAATCTACATTTCACGTAAATGAATTTACACTATTAATTTGCACAAAATCGATTACGAATGAATGAGAAATTAATTGTTTAAAGTGAGTCCAAAATTTACATAAAAGGAAGTAGATGAGGATTAATCCCACATCTGAAATTTCTGAAGGGATTTACTTCTTATATGTGTTCTTGTGTTAATGAAATTAAAAAGAAACACAGGTGGTCACTTCTCATAAGCGAGCAGGTGCTCATACCTGGGAGCCCGCCACCCGCCACGCGCACATGTGCGCAATGGGCGCTTTGTTGATTCGATCTGGAGCATTGATCGTGAAGAGTCACGATATGACCGTTGGTGAAGAGAGACTTGATCTGAAGCGTCAGATCAAATCTGGAGGCTGAGATCAAAGTGAGATCTTCTGTGTGTTAATCTGACTTGGTAACTAATGGGTATGGCTTGGCGGGTTTCCCTAGCGAATACTTGGTCGTCCTTGAGAGACCTCTCCATGTCTACGAATTAAAATTAATCCGAATGGAGATCGTCTCCCAACGACCATCTCGTCATTGTATCGAACGGTTCAAATTATAACTTGGCCAATCACAAAGATCGTGCCTTATAATTCTCCTAACCGAATGACCGCGGAAGAGACGACGAGTGGATCGCCGATTTTTGTGTTTATGATCGGGATCCAATTAATTAATTATTAACCATGATTCAAAATCAAAATAATTAATTAATACACATAAAATGACGAAGCAAAACAATAAGGAACCAAAGGAACAACAGGAGCTAAGGAAGAGAATTATACCTTCCCTTTACCTCGTAGCCTTCTACCTTATGTCCCTCCCCTCCCGGACGTCGTGTGGGCGATGAGCTACCGAGAACCGGGATCACCAAAAGCTCCAAAAGAAACTCTTCTTCTTGCACCTTCTCACCCTTGCGCCGCCGTCTTGCACAGCCGCTCGCCGGCCTCTCTCGCGCGCCACCCACCGACTGCCTCTCCTCCTCGCCGAACACCACAGAAGGGAGAACAAGAATCTCCCTTTCTCTAGTAGTGATCGGTGCAGCTGGGAGAGAAGAGATGGGATGAGGAAGAAGGAAAATTTCTTTCTCCTCTAACCGGTGCCCTAGGAGAGAGAAAAGAGAGAGAGGAGAGGAGAGAGAGCCTTGGGTTGATCAATTGGATTATTCTCCTTAGTTTCATGATCCCATGGGGTTTATATAGGGTTAAGGTAGGGACCAAGAGGAGGATCGGAGTTGGATCTTGGCCCACTAATAGATCTAAAACCAATCCATTAATTAAGATCCATTCCACTAAAGGATCTTAATTGAACTTCCTCACCAACCCCCATATTTTCATATGGGCTCCACCTATTATGAGTCATCCATCCCCCCGTGTTTAAGATATCGAATGCCCATCAATTTATTTAAATTATTGACAATTTTAATTAATCGACTTCTGGCTCCTTGACTAGTACCACTCAACCTTATCATTATGTCGGATCAAATTCACCTGCAGGGTTTAACATGATGAACCTTTTGAGCTCATCAAGGGGGCATCATCATCCCGACTCACTAGGACACGGATTCCGTCAATAATCAACGGCACACAATATAATTAATATTATTTCCTAACTTATCGAGCCTATCGATTTAACAGAATAAATCTCACCCATTGATAAATCAAAGAAATAATAATTAACTATATGTGCCCGTTATTATATCGGGATTTAGGGATTGTACTCCATAATAAAACCGAGGTCTAATCTAATTATCAAGTCAGTACAAATTGGATGACCTCTGATTTTGGTCCTGCTCAATGCACACAATGCACACTAGTGTAATTCTATGGTCAAGATAAACCACACCTAATTATACTACAACCATCCCGATGGTTTGTCCAAATCCATCTCGGTTGTGAGCCTCTTACTTATACTATACAAGGGACTGATAACATGATCTTCCGTGTGTCACCACACACCATGTTATCTACAGTGCACAGTATTGGACTTTTATGCATATACTAATATAAATAAGCATCTAGTGTTGTTGTGATTCTCTTTTCAAAAAATAGATGATCTCATATTTAAAATGAAGCAAGTCTTTTAGTATACACATCTAACAGTAACCAACTACACCACGACCACAAAATTAAAAGTCTTGCACTCTACAATAAAGTTATTCTGCAAACTGATATGACATTGATCAATGATGCTCTTACCACCATTCCGCACGGTGAGAAGCCAGAGAAATTCAAAGCAGCCGACTTCAAAACATGGCAGCAGAAGAGGTTGTTCTATCTGGCAATGCTAAACCTCGTATGATTTTTGCATGAAGACCCACCAGCCATTAAGGAAGGTGATGTTAACAGCAAGGTTGCATGCGATGCATGGTCGTATGGAGATTTCTTGTGCCGCAACTACGTTCTCAACACATTGGACGACACATTATATAACGTGTATAGTCCGATAGAGACGACAAAATCTCTATGGGAATCACTAGTGAAGAAATAGAAAATCAAAAACGCTGGATTGAAGAAATTCATCGTCGGCTAGTTTCTAGACTTCAAGATGGTGGATTCCAAGAGTGTGACGTCTCAAGTCCAAGACATGAAACTGATACTGCATGATCTAGATGTCGAAGGCATAAAGCTAAATGAGTTGTTCAAAGTATCCACGGTAATCGAGAAACTCCTTCCGTCGGGGAATGATTTCAAAAATTACCTCAAGCACAAGCAAAAGGAGATGGGACTTGAAGACCTGATCCTGAGGCTCCGAATAGAGGAGAATAATCAAATGTTATCTGACTCTAGAGGAATGAAGCGGGCCATCGATGAGATTTCCAACATAGTTGAGCCAAACGCCAAGAAGTCGAAGCAATTCAAGAAGAAGGCTCAAGGTAAGAAATTCAAGGGCTCGTGCTACAACTGCTGAAAGTCAAGACACTTGCCCAAAGATTGTAGATGCCCGAAGAAACCAACCAAGAGTCAGAAGGATGCTACGAACCATGTCTCAATTTCTGATGACAGGCACCCCGATTAATCGGAACTGGATCTCACTGTGGTCGTGTTTAAAGCCAACACGGTGGTGGACAACCTGAAGCAGTGGTGGATCGATACTGGAGCAACACGCCACATCTGTTCGGATAAGACGATGTTCTCCAAGTATACTCTGATAAGTGGAAGAAAGCTCTATATGGGAAATTCCACTATATTACCGATTGTTGGACTCAGGAAAGTTGTCCTGAAGATGACATTTGGGAAGGAATTAACACTCATTTATGTACTCCACGTTCCCGACATCAGGAAGAACCTAGTTTCTGGTTCGACACTTGTTAAGGCCGGCTTTAAACTAGTATTCCAGTCAAACAACTTTGTACTTACAAAGAATGGTATCTTCGAAGGTAAGGGATATTTAGAACAGAGTCTGTTCAAAATGGTTGTAATGACTGTACACCGTCAATTTGATGGTAATAAAATAAAAACTTTCAGCTACGTTGTTGAGTGTTTTAATTTATGACATGATCGAATTGGACATGTTAATAATAATACTCTGAAATATCTCATCAAATTAAATTTATTAGCCAACGTTAATATTGACGAAACACACAAATAAGAAGTGTGTGTGGAAGCTAAGATGACTAGACTACCTTTTTATTCGGTCGAAAGGTCAACGACTCCTCTAGAGTTGATATATAGTGATCTATGCGACTTAAATTCGTACAAACTAGAGGAGGTAACAAGTATTTTATTACTTTTATCGATGACTGCACGAGGTTTTGTTATGTCTTTCTTTTGAGAAGTAAAGATGAAGCCTTAGAGGCTTTTAGAAACTATAAAACAGAAGTTGAGATTCAACTTGATAAATGAATTAAAATAATTCGTAGCAATAGAGGTGGAGAATACGATGCACCGTTTAATGAGTTTTGTTCAGAATCTGACATTATTCATCAGACAACGGTGCCATACTCACCTCAATCAAATGATGTTGCTGAACGTAAAAATCGGATACTAAAGGAAATGATGAATGTCTTGTTGATAAATTCAAGCTTACCCTAAAATGATGAACCAAGCAGCAGACAAATTGAACCTGGGGTGACCGGCTCGGCCCCACGGAAGTTTCTCACCGGTCACCAGGGTAAATCGGGAAGCGCTCGCGGTGGGTAGTTTAGAAGCCCAGCGTCCCAGGGTTCGCGCCCCATTTAGAGGAAAAATACCTGCAAAATGCACCGTAGCTGGGGATCGAACAGCGGATGCCTGGGTTAACAACTAGTTACCCTACCGTTGCACCATAGCCCCGGGGGGAATTCAAGCTTACCCTAGAAATTGTGGGTGGAAGCTATATTATCGGTAAATCACATTCTCAATAAAATCCCTCACAAGAAAAGTGATAAAACATCATACGAACTATGGAAAGACCGAGAGTCATCGTACAAATATTTGAAAGTGTGGGAGTGCTTGGCAAAGGTCAAAGTACCCAAGTCAAAGTAAGTAAAGATAGGACCTAAAACGTTCGATACGATCTTTGTCGGATATGCCCATAACAGTAGTGCATATCAGTACATAGTCCACAAGTCAGACATTCCTGATATTAACGTGGAAACAACCATAGAATCTCAAAATGCAACATTCTTTGAAAACGTATTCCCAAATAAGAAGGAAAACGTTCAAAGTGATTACAATGGAATTTCTAATGAACAAGATGTTTCAGAACATAGTTGTCGTAAAAGAACTATTGACAATCAAAGCTCAGAGCCACGTTAGAGCAAACGTGCTAGAGTTGAGAAATCGTTCAGGCCAGACTTCATGACTTTTATGTCAGAAATGGATCCAAGAACATTAAGTGAAGCTCTCTCTAGTCCCGCCGCCCCATTATGGCAAGAGGCTGTCAATAATGAAATCGAGTCGATCATGAATAATCATACTTGAGAATTAGTGGACCTTCCTACTGGTACTAAACCATTAGGTTGTAAGTGGATACTAAAACACAAGTATAAAGCTGATGGATCAATTGACAAGTATAAGACTATACTTGTAACCAAAGAGTTCAAGAAAATGGAAGACCTTGACTACTTCGATACCTACTCACCTGTGACAAGGATTACATCCATACGAGTGTTGATAGTCATCGCAGCATTGTATGACCTTGAAATATATCAAAAGGATGTTAAGGCTGTGTTCTTAAATGGTGAGTTAGAAGAAATAATCTACATGGAGCAACCTGAGAGGTTCATAGCTCCAGGAAAAGATGAAAAGGTGTGTCAACTTCTTAAGTCATTATACGGACTTAAACAAGCGCCTAAACAATGACATGAAAAATTTGACAAAATAATGTTGTCAAACGAATTCAAAATAAATGAATATGACAAATGCATTTATGTCAAAACCACACCTAAAGGTCATATAATCGTGTGTCTATACGTTGACAACATGCTTATAATAGGCAGTAATCATAAGTACAAAGAGAATTTTAACCAACAATTTTGATATGAAAAATATGGGTCAAGCAGATGTTATATTGGGAATTAAAATTCTCAAGACATCTGATGGGATAGTTCTGACACAACCCACTATGTAGAATTGATATTGAAAAAGTTCAATGCGTATGATCTCTTTATAGTGAAAACACTTATCGATCTAAGTTAACACTTAGCGAAAAACCATGGTGAGCCCATATCACAATTGGAATATTCTTGGATAATAGGCAGCTTGATGTATCTCATAAACTGCACACGCCCGGATTGCCTGTGTGGTCAACAAGCTGAGTCATTTTATGAGTAATCCAAACGACACTCATTGGAAAGCACTGATGTGAGTTCTTAGATATTTGAAATATACTATAAACTACGGATTACATATGAAAGATATTCCGCTATCTTAGAGGGATACTGTGATGCTAATTGGATATCAAATACAAAAGACTCCAAATCCACTAGTGGATATGTATTCACGATCGGTAGGGGAGCGGTATCTTGGAAGTCCACTAAGCAAACATTCATTGCTCGGTCAACTATGGAATCTGAGTTTATAGCACTAGACAAAGCAGTTGAGGAAGTTGAATGACTGTGAAACTTCTTACAAGATATTCCTGTTAGGACCTTTACGTTTAGCTAGAGGGGAGTGAATAGCTATTTTTAGACTTTCTTCCTACACGTGTTAGCAAGTGCAAGCGGAAAACTAAAACAATGCTAACACCAAACCTTTACGTGGTTCGGAATAATACTCCTACTCCACGGCTGTCCGTAAGGTGGATGATCCCGATCCTTCAGTGGATGACTCCCTGGAGCACCTCCGGCTAGCTCTTGTCACTCCTTGTGGGTGGAGAAACCTCGCCACATTCTTTTGACAACTTCTAAGCACTTATAGGCTACTAACAGGCTTTACCCAAGCATGTTTCGCCAAAGAAACTCAGCCAAAAATGAGCCCTCTTAAATAGTGCTCGATACTGTTCTGACTGTTACCAGTCGACTGGAGCTAACACCAATCGACTGGTCCTCGTGAATTTGAATGTCAAAGCCCGACGATTCAAATTCTGGTCGACACCAGTAGGATCAGTCGACGGATCTTTCTGTGCTCTACATCAGTTGACTGATCCAAGCACCAGTCGACTGCCACCTTTCTAAACTTAAGGTTTCCCTTCTCGAGTACAATTCTCTCAGCACTCGAATCTTCATGACTTAGTTGACTCTTCATCTAGCAGTCTCGACCTGTTGCCTTCAAGCCTTCTTTGACTTTGACTCTCGTCCCTCGGATGCATGCAAGCCCACGGCTCGTCTCCCTATGTCATCCTTCGCGTATGCCTCAAAGTGCACTTCCCTCGGCTCATCGTTCCTGCTTCCAGCAGCCTCAACTAGTTGCCTTCAAGCCTTCTTCAACTTCGATTTTCGTCCCTCGGATGCATGCAAGCCCACGGCTCGTCTCCCCATGCCATCCTTCATGTATGCCTCGAAGTGCGCTTCCCTCGACTCATCGTTCCTGCTTTGTCCACGGTCTCTTGGATGCATACAAGCCCACGGCTCGTCTCCCCATGCCATCCTTCACCGGACCCGAAGACTTCTAACTAAGTCTATGTGTATCCTGCAAACATACACACTCAAATACATATATTAGATCAACATGAAATCCTAACTTAATCATATTGACACACACATCAAAACCCATGATCTTACTTGATCACACTTGGGTCGATTGCACCAACAATTCCGAGCTGGATGGAACCTATGCCCGCAATACTTATACACTGTGATAGTCAATTGGCAATTCGAAGGGCACAGAGTAGTATGTATAATGGTAAGTCACGACATATACATCATAAACACAATACCATTAGGCAGTTGATCTTGAATGGAGTGATTGCAATCGAATATGTTAAGGCCAAAGATAATTTGGCAGATCCTCTTACGAAGGGGCTAAATCGAGATCAAGTATACTGCTCATCAAGAGGAATGAGATTAAAATGTACAACTAAAACAACTATAGCAGTAACCCAACCTTGTTGATTGGAGATCCCAAGATCGTAGTTCAATGGGACAATGAAGTTACAAAAGTTGTGTAGAACACACGAGATATATTATCTCTATCTCAGTCCTAGGATGAATATGTGTTGTCCTACCACTATAGTGAGGTTAAGCTTATGCTTTTAATGACTTCTATACCTTTATAAGGTGGAGTATGGTGGGATACTCTTGATAAAAGCATCACCTATATGAGTGTGAAGACAGACAGCTTCAATGAACACTCATGAATCCAAGATGGTGTCCATGGCCAAAACAGAGCCAACCATGAGAACCATAAGTAGGTGAGATAAGTCTCTGTATGGGTGTTATTGTCTTAGTATACACAAACAGCTGAGTATTGGTGCAGACAGCACCCAAGTCGAACCTATGTTTTGATAATGGCAAAGGGTTCAAAAGTTAAGATGTTATTTTTATCTAACATGTTACCTGAGTGTGCAGATTGAAGTCCTAGCGAAGGACTGCTAGGCATCGAAAACCTAAGACCTGGCGAAGGGCTGCCGAGCACCTAGCGAAGGGCTGTAAGGAGTCGAAGACCTAGCGAAGGACTGCTAGGCACTAGGCGAAGGACAGCTTGGAACCGAAGACCTGGCGAAGGATTGCTAGGCACCAGGCGAAGGACTGCTTGGTACTGAAGACCTGGCGAAGGACTGCTAGGCACCTGGCGAAGGACTGCTGGGCAAAAGTCCAACCAGAGGAGCCGGTTGCCAACAGGTAAATTCTCTTGAGAGGAGTAGGTGAGGACGCGTTCCCCGTCGAGGGAACAGTAGGCATCGGTTCGACCTAGGGCTCCATTTTGGAGATCCAAAGTCAGAACCAAGACAGCTACGACTGTAAAATTCACTAACATACTTGTTTTATCATGTTTGGTACTAACCCTGGATGCAGGACTGAAGGAACGAGTTTCTACAGCTCAGAACGCTCCAAAGGAGAGGGGCAGCAGCTGGGCAGGGCGCCCCGGAGGTCCCGGGCGCCCCCAAGGCAAAGCAAACAAGAGTTGAGCAAGAAAACGCTTCGGAAGCTCACTGGGCCGGGCGCCCCCGTGCTCCCGGGCGCCCCGGATGCCTCGGGCGCCCTGGATGCCTCGGGCACCCTGGGTTCAAACCAACGAAGCAGATAGAGTTCAAGTCAGCGAGAAGCCAGCAGACCAAGTCAACCCGGGCGCCCCTGCTTCCCGGGCACCCCCGTCAAACCCCGAGCCCGATCTTGGAGGGATAAGGGCTGACCGAGTTGCGGATGAGGGTTTGCGGATCGGGAGACACGTGGAGGGCGCCCCCAAGTGCACTATATAAGGGGCTCGACCCCCAAGGCTTCAAACACAATTCTTCCAACGCCAATACGCTCTTCGACTCAAGCGCTCTGCTCCGGAAACCTCCCATCTCGAGATTCAAGCGCCGACGACGACCCTCTGCTCCGAAGTACAATCCACACCGGGCGTCGATAACGAAGAGTTTAATTTTTAGTTTACTGTACTACAACTGTAATATTTTTCTGTAAACATTTGCACACATATAGAATTGCCCGTAGTAAACAGTCAACGACCGTGGGCCTTGGAGTAGGAGATGACCGCGACTCCGAACCAAGTAAAATCTCTTGAGTTCTTGTGCTGTGTTTTCAATTCCGCTGCGTATTCTCATAACCTCGAAGCCGAAAATGGTTTTACGATATTCACCCCCCCCCTCTATCATATTCTATCGATACAACAAGTGGTATCAGAGCGGGGATGCTCAAATTTGGTGCAACCGCCAATTTGAGAATCTTTCGGATTTTCTTCGAATTGTTTTTTATTTTTTTTCGAAGTTTTATCGTTAATCGAGGTTGGTGCAACACCACTCGATAAAATTGTTTTATCTTCTTCCCTCACTGCTAATCCAAGACCAAGTCTTGGACATTCTTTTTCGTTCTCTTTTTCCAGTAATTTAATTCCTAAATGGCCATGCAAGAAGGCTTCAGTTCCGCCAGACCACCGCTCTTCAATGGGGAGGATTTCTCCTACTGGAAAAGTCGGATGGAAGTCCACCTGAAAACTCAGATGGACATGTGGATAATTATCCAGTCTAGACTGGAAATTCTGAAGAATGCTGACGGAGTGCCACAATCCTACACTGAATGGGACGCTTCACTCAAAAAGAAAATTGAAGCCGATGCCAAAGCAACTCAAACACTTCAATGCGGACTAACCAAAGAGGAGCTGAGCCGGGTAGGCCCATTCAACAGCGCAAAGGAACTCTGGGGTAAGCTGATTGAATTACACGAAGGAACCTCCGACACCCGAATCAGCAAGAGGGACCTTTTGCTGAACAAGCTGTATACCATCAAGATGAATGGCAGCGAATCGCAGCTCAACTCCACGCCAGAATTCAGGAGCTGATGCACGGTCTACACACCATCAGTCACAAGGTAGAGAATCGTGACCTAATCAGGTATGCTCTTAATGTCTTCCCTAGAAATACTTTGTGGGCATCTATGGTAGATGCGTACAAAGTTTCAAGGGATCTTTCTAAAATCAAGTTAGATGAACTGTTTTCTGAACTAGAATTGCATGAGCAGACTAACTACACCCTGGCCGAGAAAGGCATCGCTTTTGTTGCAGGTAAAGCTGGAATGATGACCAAGAAGAAACCTCAACCTGCACCCGAGTCTGATTCAGACTCAGACTCAGAAGACGGCGAAGGAAATCGACCAAAGCTGGTTCGGCTAGCTCGGGACTACTATAAAGAACTAAAAAACCAAACCAACAGAAGGAAAGTCAGCCGAAGAAAGGAAGAACCAGCTGAACCTTCAAATGAGAAGAACAAACCAAACGTGACCTGTTATGAATGCAAAAAGAAGGGTCACTACAAGACGGAATGCCCTAATCTGAAGGAAACGAAGAAGACGAGAAAGAAAAAGGCACTTCAGGCAACGTAGGATGAGTCCTCCTCCGAAGAAGAAGAAGAGGTCCCACAGTCGAACCTGCTCGCACTAACCGCCTCAGAAGAAATCGAGACCGAGTCAGAATTAGAATCGGACGACGGCAAACTCACGTTTTTAGAGGATGGCGAAATCACTGTAAGTGGTTTTTTCTAGAAATCAGTTAAACGAATTAATTGTCTATCTTTCTCGAGACTTGGCGAAAGCCAAACTCCGAGTTGAATCTCTCCGACAGGAAGTAAAACTCCTGAAATAGGGAGCTGACTCTAGATTCTTAACTAAGAAGGTTCAAGAAGGAACCTCTACTCAAGTTGAAAAACTTGAGAAAGAGAACTCCTCCTTGAAAACTCAAGTCAAGGACCTTAGATCAGCCTTAGAATGGTTCACTTCTGGTTCCAAGGGTCTTGACATGATTCTTGTAAAACAGAAGCCGGTTCTAAATCGATCCGGATTAGGCTATAGAACCAAGTCTAGACAAAGATCATACTATGCTGTACTGAACCAGTCTAGACCTAAAATTCAGGCATGGGTACCTAAACTGTGCCTGAACAAACAAACTGGATCAAATCAGTATTGGATCCCCAAGGATAAGATTCACATCTTGCCGAACCATTATCGTGGCTTTAGTCTAGGGGGAGCCAAATTAAAAACAACATTCATAGTTAGACAAATTTCTATTCTTGTTTTTAAATTGCATGATTGATTGTTTATTTAATTTCTGCAATTTACCATGCTTAGACTTAGGACTGGTTAGTTTAAGACCTGAACCAACTTAACTGAAATTTGAACAACATAGTATTGGGTGGCGGTGAGTGTTGGGACCGGGTGCATGTTGACATGGATGCGGGTTCGTAATTTTAAAATTAATTACGTGCAGCGGAAGATTTAGCATAAATAATTTTTCAAATTATTTAACCACACATCTAAGCATGCAATTTTATCTTGTGTAGACATGATCATGTATTTAAAATTTTGCAGAAACATAAACTAATTTACGTATTACCTCGCGTAACTCGAAAGAAGGGACGAGATCCAACCGTAAGCGTCCCTTAGAAGCTCCGCCTCTATTCGCGCCCACGCCGAGTATCTTCGGGATGACTTCGCAAAGCCACGAGTTTCGTGTTCTCGAGAACTACTAGATTCTCCGAGAACGCGACAAGAAAAACCAAGAGAGAAGTCGGAAGACTAACCACAAAAGGATGGCCGGAATCAAAATTCCGGCGAAGCAAAAGAAGAGGCTTGCAGCAAAAAGATCCTTGCGGCAAACTCTAATTCCGGCAGCACCTTCTTCCGACCAAGAGATGGCTGGAGCTTCCTTCTCCGGCAGCAGGTGGTGGTCGGCAGGGAAAGGGTAGGGGCGGCCAGCTGGTGCTCCTTCTTGGGGCTGGTTAGCGCACGGCAAGAAGGGGAGAAGAGAAGGAGAGAAAGAGAGGGAGAGAGCCTATGCCTTCATCTCTACGATTATCACCCAAGCCTTGCCTTGGGCCCTTTATATAGTGGCCTCTCAACCATCAAGCCTCTCAAATATGGAATAACATATTCCATCATGCCATTTTTAATTTTATATCATGGTTTAAATCATATTTTAATTCATGATAAAAAATCAATCAAGTCTCTTCTCTCCTATGGAATAAATTTCCTTATCATGGTAAATCAATCCATGATTGATTTTATAAAATAAACCAATCCATGGTTCATTTTAATTTCCATGAAAAATAAACCAAACCTTGGTTTATTATATAAAAATTTATATCATCCATAATTTTATAAAACAAACCACACTTGGTTTATTTTATAGATTGAACCAAAAACATGGTTCTCTCCCTTTGTTGTGGCCGGCCAAGCAAAGAGGATGGAGGCCCTCTTTGGCTGGCCCATCCAAGTCACGCCCCAATGAATTAAACTTATTTAATTCATCTATTAAGTCTTCAAAAGACTTAGCCATTTTACGCTTCCGATGCGTTTCTGAAAAATTCAGATTCGACTTATCGTTTGGCTCAACCAAACTTAATCTCTCTTGATTGGAAAATCCAATTTTTAACTCATTTTAAATCCCTCGGATTACTCGTAGTGCGTGTGACTAAATAGGCTTTTGATTTATGTTGGTCGTCTATAATTAATCAATTAATTATAGAGCGATCATGAGTGGCACCTAGTAGTACATCATGATCCCCAATTAATCGAAAGATCAACAGTTGACCTCATAAACAATTCTGAAACCCTTCAGCAGCTATAATGAATCGTGCCCCATTCCCTTCACCATCTTATACCCACTTGCTTCAGGACATGGTCTATGTGTGTCAGTCCCCACTAGGCTGACTATGTCACACCTAGCCCAAGTAACGTTTTCTCGTACTACGGATTCTAATTACTCTCATGTATTTAAGAGATTCATACTCTGAACATGTCATGCTCTGGCCAGAGGCTTCGAGTAACAATCCGACGATAGGCCTCGGGTATACATCTCCTCGCAAGGAGTGGTGAATCCTTTGTAGGCTGTTCAAACATCTTCGGGCACTTCGGCTTATACCCAATCATCCTGGGTCCACACCTCCTTGGAGACGCTTGCTTAAGATGTCAAAGTATATGTCTCCATGACCAAGATGACTTGAACACCGCAAGTCAAAGGAGCATCGCACTTAAGCTGCAGTAAGAACTTCACTGACATATCTATATGTAGACTACCATATGAAGTTTTACAACCAGTCACTCCAATGAACTAGTTCCCTTAACTAGCATTCTTGTTTATCTCCGGACATCTCAATGTCACCAGCCAGTGAGAATCAGCTGATTAGAGAATAACCCATGCTAGTCTCAACAGAATTGATAGTGTCCGTATTTCTCTTAAGTACTTGAGGATTGTCTTGACAGGCGCCCAAACACCATTCCTGCATCAGACTGGTATCTGCTTGTGACGCTCAGAGCATACGATACATCGGGCCTAGTATATAACATAGCATAGATGATAGATCCTATCGCGGATTCATAAGGAATCTTATTCATGCAAATCCTCTCGTCTTCTGTGCGCGGACACATAGACTTCAAAAGGTTGATCCCATGCCTGATGGGAAGGTAACCTTTCTTGGATTCCGACATGCTAAACCTTTCTAGCACTCGGTCTATATATGTAGACTGCGAAAGACCAAGCAACCGTTTTGATCTATCTCTATAGATTCTAATCCCAAGGATATAGGTTGCTTCTCCCAGGTCTTTCATGGAGAAAGTTTTGGACAACCAAATTTTAACTGACTGTAAGTCTGATATATCGTTTTCTATAAGTAATATGTCATTGACATATAACACTAGGAATACGACTGCACTCCCACTAACCTTCTTGTGCACACAAGGTTCGTCAGGATTTTGTGAGAAATCAAACTCTTTGATTGTCTCATCAAAACGGATGTTCCAGCTCCTAGATTCTTGCTTTAGTCCATATATGGATCGTCGAAGCTTGCATACTTTGGTTTTATTAACCGATGTGAAACCTTCAGGTTGAATCATGTATACATCCTCAAGAAGGTTTCCATTAAGGAAAGCTGTTTTCACATCCATTTGTCATATCTCATAATCATAATGAGCTGCTATGGCCAGGAGCATCCAAATGGATTTAAGCATAGCTACTGGCGAATAGGTTTCGTCATAATCAATTCCTTATTTCTGACGATATCCTTTTGCAACTAATCTAGCCTTAAAGATAACAACATTACTTTCCATGTCGGTTTTCTTCTTGAAAACCCACTTGCACCCTATGGGCTTAATCCCTTCAGGTGGGTTAACCAAGTCCCATACTTGATTTTTATACATGGAATCTATTTCCGACTTCATGGCTTCAAGCCATTTATCCCTTTCTGAATTTTTCAGAACATCTTCATAACTGATAGGTTCGTCATCGTTAATGAGTAACACATCGTTCGATTCACTTATGAGAAATCCGTATCTCTCTGGAATATTGCGTGTCCTATCAGACCTACGAAGAAGTGGTGTTGTTTTAGGTTCAACTGATAGCTCATTATTATGAGTTATTAGTTGTGGATCTAGACTAGGTGTCTCTGTAATGTTTATTGGAGTTTCTTGAACTTCTTCAAGTTCAATGCTACTCCCACTATTTTCTTGTAAAAGAAATTCTTTTTCTAGAAATACAGCATGCCTTGAAGCAAACACCTTTTGTTCCAAGGGATGATAGAATTGGTAACCTTTCGTTTCCTTAGGGTATCCAATAAATAGACATTTATCAGACTTAGCATCCAATTTGTCTGATACAGTCTGCTTTACATAAGCAGGTCAACCCCATATCTTTAGGTGAGATAAATGATGTTTCTTACTATTCCACGTCTCATATGGAGTAGTAGAGACTACCTTGGTCGGGACTCTGTTTAGTAAGTAAACAGCTGTCTTAAGCACATAGCCCTAAAAGGATTTTGGAAGAGTTGCATGATTCATCATAGATTTAACCATGTCCATCAAGGTTCGGTTACGCCTCTCAGATACACCATTATGCTGTGGTGTATATGGCGGAGTCCATTGAGACAATATCCCATTGTCCCTAAGATAATCTTGAAACTCTTAACTTAAGTATTCACCACCCCGATCAGATCGAAGTATCTTAATACTTTTGTCAAGCTGTTTCTCTACTTCACTTCTGAACTCTTTGAATTTCTCAAAAGCTTCAGATTTGTGTTTCATTAAGAACACATACACGAATCGTGAGTGATCATCGATAAAGGTAATGAAGTAGCTATAGCCTCCTTGTGCAAGAGTTGACATTGATCCACATACATCAGTATGTATTAGACCAAGCAATTCTCCCACTGGTTTACCTTTTTCAGAAAAGGGTAATTTGGTCATCTTGCTTTTTAAGCATGATTCGCATGTATCAAATGAACCGGGTTCAAATGATTCCAGAATTCCACATCAGTGTAATTTGGTCATGCGTTTCTTACTTACATGGCCAAGACGACAATGCCACATATAGGAGTCTATTTGATTATCTATTTGAGCATGTTTGTTGCTAACTTCGATATTGAAAACGTCACCGGATAAATCTAACATGTAGATACCATTGCATAAAGTTCCGGTCCCATAAAGAACACCATTTAAAGTTATGTAACACAATTGTTACTAAAAGTTAAATGATAACCCTTTTCATTCAATCATGAAATAGATACAATGTTCTTTATTAACGAAGGAACAAAATAACAATTATCCAATTCTAAGACAAGTCCAGTAGAGAGCTTTAGCAAATATGTTCCGGCAGCAATCTTTGCTCCATTTCCAACTCGCAAATTCGCTTCTCCCTTGACGAGTCTTCTTCTATTTCTTAGCCCCTGTATGTCATTACATATATGTGAGCTACACCCAGTATCAAGTACCCAGGTGTACGAGGAAATAGAGTGACATTCAATAACGAAGCTACCTGAAGAGGATGGGGCATCGGATGCCTTCTTCTTCAAGGACTCAAGATAAACCTTGCAGTTTCTTCGCCAGTGGCCCTCCTTGCCGCTGTGATGGCAAGTGTCTTTTGGTGCCTTTTCAATCTTTTTGGTCTTTTTCTTCCTTCCCTTATTTTGTTCTTTGGGCTTCCTCTTAGAGCCTTTCTTTGAGGAACCAACTAACAGTACCGTCTTCTGATCCTGCTTTACAGAAGGCTCTACAGTTTTTAGCAGGTTAAGCAACTTAGGAATGGTAGTCTCCAGTTTGTTCATCCGATAGTTCATCACAAACTGTGAGTAACTCTTGGGCAAACAATGCAGAATTAAGTCAATACTTAGTTCGTGATCCATTGCAAATCCGAGTGTGCCTAGTCGCTCAATGTACCCCAACATCTTCAACACAAACTGTGAAACAGAAGTGCCTTCCTGCATCATAGAGGTGAAGAGGAGTCTGGAGACCTCAAACCTTTCGGATCTCGCCTGCTCGTCAAACAGCTCATGAAGATGGAAGACGATGGTATGAGCATCCATATGCTCATGCTGCTTTTGTAGCTCAGGTACCATAGCGGCTAGCATGATGCAACTCGCAAGTTCAGAATCGGCCACATATTTCTGATAGGCCATTAACTGGTTTGGAGTTGCATCTTCAGGAGGATGGTTGGGAAGTTGTTCTTCAAGGACATAAGCAAGCTTTTCTGCCTTGAGGACTATCCTCAGGTTTCAAAGCCAGTTTATGAAGTTTGGCCCAGTCAGCTTATTGGTGTCTAAAATGGAACGTAAATTCAGAGAAGACATGATCAGGTGATTATCCTAGAAATACAAATTGAGGTTATGTGATGAGAATGATAAAGAATGCATCAATATACATTAATTAAATCCTATTTATTTTTCGAATTGAATAACCCTTTTTACCAATTCGGGAGATCGTAGGAACATCTCCAAATAGGTTAATATCCAACCATAGATAAGAACAACCATGGCTAGAGTCCATCAAGTTATTCTTAGCTATGAAGGTAGGTAATTATACCGATTACATATTATACATATGTAACTATCACATTATGCTATCAACTAATTGAATGTTTGCATAAATCATTGGGTTGTTAACTTATTAACAAGTATGCAACAATATACATAGCACCCAACTGCACCTCTCTTTACATCGACCTTGGCTGTGGCACAACAAATCGATGCTCCAAGCTTAAGGCTGACTCATTAATCAAGAAATAGTTTTAATATGGTTGGAGCTCATTCAACCGTTTAGTCAGGCTTGGATGTGTCCAACAACCAAAACTAAGGATTGACCTCTGACTCCAACTATATTAATCATAAACTAATTCCATGGTTTGAACATGTTGAGGTTCAAGCCGGGCATGGATGTGTCCATCAACCCAAACGAGAAACAAAACTCCGGTTCTAACCATATTAATGGAAGGTGTTGGCCTTAATATTTTGTAAGGGGTTTTGAGTCGCATCCTTTTCTTTTATGCACATTCATGACATATAATTGTGTCATGTTCTAACGATTTCCTTAATAAAGTATGTATGTGACTTAATTTATCAAGTCTCATTAATTGAATTAGGAACCGGATTTCCTAATTCTAATTTCATACTTTATTCAAGGAATTGTTTTGGGAAACAATTTCCTGAATTATCATAATCAATTTCAGAAATAATATGTTTAAGATTTTGATTTCTCTAAATCAAATCTTATTAAATTAAGAGACAGATTCCCTTAATTCAACCACATATTATTTTCATGAAAATCTTATTTAAGGAAATATACTCTATAGGAAACAATTTTCCTAATTAATTTTGGAGACAATAATATGTAAGAGCATCACCTCATAAATCAAATAAGGAAATTATCGTTTGAGAATCACCTCAAAAATTTCCAAGATTTGATCACATATTTTATTTATGGAAAATTAATATCAATAACTTAATTTGGATGACTCCTCGAGGCTCAATCAAAATTAAACATTTGACAATTTAAATTCAATTTAGGAAATTTAATTATAACAACTAACTTTAAATTGGACGGCTCCCCGAGGCTCAATCCAAAATAAAGAATTTTGTAAATAATTTAATTTTCAATTATAAATTTAAATGTCAATTAATATTCCCATAATTTGTCTAGACTTTCTTGAAAGAAAGTGCCCAAAATTGCGAGCTTTTCATAAATGGAAAGTTTTCAAAAATAAAAGGTTTTCAGAATAATTGTAAGTTTCTGGTACAAAGAAAATTTACGTTTTTCTAAAATTGAAAATTTCCAAAATTGGAAAGTTTTCACAATTATCATAAAATTTCAGAAACAGAGATATTTCAAAAGTTTGCGAAATTTCATGAGGATTTCCAAACTTTGAAATTCCTAAATCGAAAATTTACCATAATTGGAAAGTTTCCATAATTGAAAATTTTCCAAAATTGAGATCATTATAAAGCTTTCCGCAAAACAATTATATGATATGTCGAACACAAACCTCGGCTCTGATATCGGCTCTGATACCACTGTTGGGACCGGGTGCATGTTGACATGGATGCGGATTCGTAATTTTAAAATTAATTACGTGCAGCGGAAGGTTTAACATAAATAATTTTTCAAATTATTTAACCACACATTTAAGCATGCAATTTTATCTTGTGTAGACATGATCATGTATTTAAAATTTTACAGAAACATAAACTAATTTCCGTATTACCTCGCGTAACTCGAAGGAAGGGATGAGATCCAACCGTAAGCGTCCCTTAGAAGTTCCGCCTCTATTCGCGTCCACGCCGAGTATCTTCGGGATAACTTCGCAAAGCCACGAGTTTCGTGTTCTCGAGAACTACTAGATTCTCTGAGAACACGACAAGAAAAACCAAGAGAGAAGTCGGAAGACTAACCACAAAAGAATGGCCGGAATCAAAATTCCGGCGAAGCAAAAGAAGAGGCTTGCGGCAAAAAGATCCTTGCGGCAAACTCTAATTCCGGTAGCACCTTCTTCCGGCAAAGAGATGGCCGGAGCTTCCTTCTCCGGCAGCAGGTGGTGGTCGGCAGGGAAAGGGCAGGGGCGGCCGGCTGGTGCTCCTTCTTGGGGCTGGTTGGCGCACGGCAACAAGGGGAGAAGAGAAGGAGAGAAAGAGAGGGAGATAGCCTATGCCTTCATCTCTACGATTATCACCCAAGCCTTGCCTTGGGTCCTTTATATAGTGGCCTCTCAACCATCAAGCTCTCAAATATGGAATAACTTATTCCATCATGCCATGTTTGATTTTATATCATGGTTAAAATCATATTTTAATACATGATAAAAAATCAATCAAGTCTCTTCTCTCCTATGGAATAAATTTCCTTATCATGGTAAATCAATCCATGATTGATTTTATAAAATAAACCAATCCATGGTTCATTTTAATTTCCATGAAAAATAAACCATACCTTGGTTTATTATATAAAAATTTATATCATCCATAATTTTATAAAAAAAACCACACTTGGTTTATTTTATAAATTGAACCAA